>OY730198.1:52216727-52767057 GCA_963422505.1 Pseudognaphalium luteoalbum | reverse complement strand
GGGGGGCACATCACCCTCAGAATCGGGTGGTGTGGGCCCACCATCATCATCATCATCATCAGCCGCATCGACATTCTTAACCTGGTCAATGTCGTCCAAATCCTGAGCGACCTCCATATCGACCAGGTCATCCTCATTCATCGGAGGTATCACGACGTCCTCAAAACCGTCGTTCGGTGGCGCAACATAGTTTTCATTCACTATGTGCCCAAACAGCTCTCGATCAGCCAAAATCTGTTCACCCTTTGGAACTAATTTGCAGTCGTTGAAGACGCGTAGAAGCATTGGCGTTGGAACCAAAAGGGATCACTGATCAGGAGCGATATCAAGATTCAAATCATTCAACAACAGCTGCACAAACCGTGGATATTGCAGCCACTTATCCTTCCCGGCTCTAGTGTTTTCAACCATGTTGCCAAAGATGTATCCGCTAAAGTTATACGGCTTGTTGTAGACCAAAGCTAACATCAGAGATAGAGTCAAATGACTCGCAGCATCATATCCTCCTTTCCTCGGAGATAGCGTCACTTGCTGTAAGTGACGCATAAAGTGACGCAACGATGAAGATCATCGTGTCACTGTTCATACCCAGAAATCATAAAAAACCAAATTTGGGGTTTTTAAAAACCGTAGTTACCACAATGTGCGCATGATAGAAACGAGTAAAATGCACTAATTATTAACAGAAAACATTAACAAATTAATCCCCAAATCGTGTGATTTCTACGAAACCTAAAACCCGTAACCCTAAATTACGATTAAAACATGAATACGTAAAGATAAGGGTTAAAAGTAGTACCAATAGAGTCGGATGAATGAGGGGAACAAGAATAGCACGGGCTAATGCACAACCAAAGCTTGGAAAGTCACAAACATATCGAAAATCACGAACAGAAGAAGTGACGCAGAGACACAAGAAGTGACGGTATGTCAGAGGGAGTGACGCTAATTGAATTTGAAAAGTGGTGGGGTTGAGTGTCGTTTGAAAGGGTATTTATACTTAAACCCTAATATGCGTCACTCAACCCGGCACTTGTAGCGTAGCTTACCCCGACACTTACAACGTCACTAATGAAAGTGACGCAGTATCGTGTGCGTCACTAGTAGCGTCACTCATAAAGTGACGCATCAGGTCACTTTTAGTGAAAAGTTTGCGATTTTATCGATCTTTGTGTTGTGATTTCGGTACTCAAATTTGAAAAGGTAACTGTAATTTGGGTAAAATCAAAAAATTAAAGCTAACTTAGATAAAATATAGTAACACAAAAAAGAATGCAAATTTACAAATACAAAAATAACACCTTCTTTTTGGTGACGGAGTTGATTTAATCAGGTTAGGGATCATATCAGAATAACATGCATTTATTAGGTACAGTAAGTGTTATTTCGATCATTAGTATATTTGTTCACTTTAAATTTACTTGGCATGCTAAAAACACTTTTTATAAAAATTATTTCAAAACGATTATCAGTATATTTGTCCACTTTAAACATGTTACACTCACATCTAGGAGCTAATTTTATTATTATTCGTATGTACATTTCGCTGTGGTCCCCACCATAGATATACATCCTAACTTAAGACATAGACCACGCTTCCATTTACAGAAAGAATATTAGAAAATCAAGTTTAAGAATCAAGTCAGCGGTGACAGGTCTATACTTACGTACAACAGAGCGACATAGCTTGATTCAGGTTTAAGCAAAACCAGACTTGGTCAAACCATTTTGGCGACCTTGTAAGGTATCTTAATTTTGAAGACTTTGCTAGTACTTTGACTTGTGTTTGCTTAATTTTGAAGTATATATTAACAGAGACCAAGTCTATACTTACGTATAACAGAGGAAACTGTCAGTATATACCCCCAAATGATATCAAAGAAACTTCTTTCATGAAAACATGTCTAGCATAAGTAAGAAATTAAGACTTTTGTCATACATCTAATGATGTTATACCACTTGAAATAAACACTGATTTATTAGGCTTCTTAAGATATCTCAAAGAGTTTTGCATATCGTATGATGAAGACAATGTTTATAAAAACTGTTTTCAACATGTCAGATAAATCTACTGACACATCCAAGATAAACCTTAAAATTCCATTTTACGCATGTCACCCGATGTACTATCATATCCCAAGTTGTTTACAGACACAACTTCAACGTCTATTTTAAAATGTAGCAACGGTGCATTTCTTTAATACTAAAAAGTATAAAGAGTGGCTGTTGCACCCCCTTTTTTTTAACACACATAAAAAGAGATAAATTACGTTCCAAGTTACAAATTACTTTTTGGCTATAAAGAACCTTAAACCAATCATGTTGATTAGTTCATCAAATCGAGTACGCGAAAAAGCTTTTGTGAAAAGGTCGGCATTCTGCTTTAGGGTGTCTATGTTGACAAGGTCTATCAGGTGTTTTTCATAGCAATCCCGTATAAAGTGGAACCTAAGTTCAATGTGTTTAGTCTTAGAGTGCTGTACGGGATTGCGTGTGATAGATATAGCAGCAGTGTTGAACAAAGTACCAACCAAACAATAGAACACAAGAAATCTAAAGAATACACTGAATAATCAATAACCAAACCGGCTCGAGGCCAAAAACAAAACCAAGACTCGATCTCACCTTACACCAAAACTCTCAATGAATCAATACCAACAGGTAAAGATCATTCACACAACTAAATCACCACAGTATCGAGATGATACAACAATATACAGAAAACCCTAGATCGTATACTTTGAGAGAGAATGCAGAAAGAATAAAAACTAAAAACCTAAAATAAAAAATAAAACGTTTATATATAACCCTAAAAAGAAAGATACGAAAAACCCCTTGAACTTTTGAAAAGAGCAGCAAACACCCAAACTTCTAAGCCTTCAAATATAAGTTCCTTTTATCACACTTTTGACACCAAACTTTTCCTGCAAATATAACAAACCACAAACACTAAAAAAAATAACAATTAGATTATATCTTTCAACACCCCTCCATAATCTAATTGTTAAAGAGATCTTTTAACCCCAACTTACTGCACAAAATATTATGTTTAGATCCAGGCAAACCTTTGGTAAAAACATCTGCTATGTTATCATCTGAATCAACCTTTTCAGTAACAACAATACCTGCAGAAATTTTTTCTCTAACAAAGTGAAGATCTATTTCAAAGTGTTTGGTTTTCTCATGAAACACTGGATTTGCAGCTATCTTAATAGCAGCTTTATTATCAATAAAAATTTTTATAGGTAAAACAGAATTTATACCAAATTCATTTAACAATTTTAAAACCCAAATAACTTCACAACAAACATCAGCTAAAGCTCTATATTCTGCTTCAGTAGAAGATCTAGAAACAGTAGCTTGTTTCTTACTTTTCCAAGAAATAATAGAACCATTTAAAAACAAACAATAACCAGTAACAGATCTTCTTGACATAACACTTTTACCCCAATCAGAATCAACATGAGCAAATAAATCTGTATTAACACTTTTTGAAATACAAATTCCTTTACCAGGAGAACCTTTAAGATATCTTAAAATTCTTAAAGCATATCTAAAATGTGACTTCAAAGGTAAATGCATAAATTGACTTAATACATGCACAGCATAAGATATGTCAGGCCTAGTTAAAGTTAAGTAAATAAGTTTACCAATCAATCTTTGATAAACACTTATATCTTCTAAAGGAGGATCATCAATACTGTTATTTCCAGAAGAATTCATAACTATATTTGATTCTAAAGGAGTATTAACAGGTTTACATCCAAGCAGACCAAACTCAGATAATAATTCAAGACAATATTTTCTTTGAGATAAACAAATATCTTCACCAGATTTCAAAACTTCAATTCCTAAAAAATACTTCAATATTCCTAAATCTTTTATCATAAATTTAGAACTAAGAAACCTTTTTATTTTATTTATTTCATTTACATTATTTCATGTTATAACAATGTCATCTACATACACCAACAAAGCTACAAACAAACCATTATTAGATTTTATATACAATGAGTAATCATTTTTACTCTGAACAAAACCACATTCAACTAAAGCACAAGTAAGTTTTTCATTCCATTTTCTAGGTGCTTGTTTTAAACCATATAAAGATTTTTTAAGTTTGCATACTCTTTTATCATTATTATCAAAAAAACCAACTGGCAAAGACATATAAACATCTTCATCAAGTTCACCATATAAGAAAGCATTATTAACATCAAGTTGGAAAATATCCCACCCTTTATTAACAGCCAAATTAATCAAACATCTAACAGTAACCATTTTCACAACAGGAGAGAAAGTTTCATCAAAATCAATACCTTCTCTTTGATTAAAACCTTTTGCTACAAGTCTATCTTTATATCTATCTATCTCACCATTAGATTTATATTTAATTTTATACACCCACTTACAACCTATTGGTTTTCTTCCTATAGGTAACTCAGTATTATCCCAAGTATCATTTCTATATAAAGCATCCATTTCTGAATTCATAGCATCAATCCAATATTGATTTTTACAAGCATCCAAAAAATTATTTGGTTCAACACTTTTATTTAAAGCACTCACAAAACAGAAATTATCATATGATAAATGAGAATAATTAACTACTTTTTCTATTCCATATTTAACTCTTCCTTCTACAACAAAAGGTTCAAATCTTTTAGGCATAACAGTATCCCTTTGTGATCTTCTCAGATTTAAATTACTATTCTGATTTTCACTTTCTAAATTAATATTGCCCTCAGGGAAACTGCTGTTTTCAGCATTTAGTGTTGCAGATGGTGGACTGTTACTAGTATGCTCATCTGAGCTATCTAGCATACTACCTCCATTGCCTTCACTATTTTCATTATCTTTCCCTTCATCCTTGGGACTTGATATTTGGTTGTCATCAAACAAAGAATCAAAAAAATTAATTTGATTTAAATCATTATCAACATTGCAATCTTGATCTTTGTCTTTTTTAAAAGGAAAGATATTTTCATAAAACTTAACATCTCTTGAAAATAAAAAAGTTTTATTATCAAGACTATATAACTTGTATCCTTTCTTAACAGAAGAATACCCAATAAAAACACATTTTTCTGCTCTTGAAGAAAACTTATCATTATTATTTAAAACAGTTGTAAAAGCTAAAGAACCAAATACTCTTAGATGGGAAAGATTTGGTTTTCTTTTATAAACCATCTCAAAGGGACACTTGCCTTTTAAAACAGATGAAGGAAGCCTGTTAATTAAATAAGTTGCAGTTAGCACACATTCACACCACATATTTAGAGGAATCCCCCCTTGAAACATAAGAGCCCTTGCAACATTAAGCAAGTGCCTATGTTTCCTTTCAACAATACCATTTTGTTGTGGAGTATAAACACAAGATGTTTGATGTACAATTCCTTTTTGTTGAACAAAATTTTGCATTCTTTGATTAGTAAACTCAGTGCCATTGTCACTTCTAAAACATTTTATGGTTTTATTAAACTGATTTTTAATTAAATTAAAAAAAACTTTCTATATTATCAAACACTTCTTCCTTTGTTTTTAACAAGAAAACCCAAACAGCTCTTGTATAATCATCCACAACAGTAAGAAAAGATTTATAACCTTCTCTACTTTGAACCTTATAAGGACCCCAAACATCAAGATGAACAAGTTCACCCAGTTCCTTTGAGATATGATCACTCAAAGGAAATGGTTCCCTTGTTTGTTTTGCTTTGTGACAAACATCACAAGGAATAGAACAATCTAACTCAGAAATATTTAACCCAGATTTTAATACTTCTAAAACCTGATCAGCAGGATGACCAAGTCTATTATGCCACATAGTTTTAGTTAATAAACTAGTTTTAGTATTAACATTATATGACATATTACCTTTTGTCACACCTTTAAGCAAATATAATCCATCACATTGACTACCAGTCTCTAAAGTTTTCTTGGACACCAAATCCTGAATATAACAAGCATGTTCATCAAACCCAACAAATAATTTACTATCTCTAGTCAAACAATGAACAGATAACAAATTGACACAATATTCAGGAACAACCAAAACATCATACAGTACAACATGTTCAGACAACCTTAAATTTCCAATTTTATGTATTTTAGCCTTTGTACCATTTGGATGACCAACTGTAAGTTCTAATTCAGAAACATCAATAACATTTTCAAAATCTTTTGTAGAATTAGTCATATGTTGATTTGCTCCTGAATCAACAATCCATCCATAATTAACATTTTCAGATTTATTTACCTTATGAGATACAAAAAACTTATTAAAATTCTTATTAAAGAAAATATTCATGTTATAAAAATCACCTGCCATATTGGCATATGAATGCTTTGGAACAGAAGATTTATCATCAAGTAGACTCAAAAGTCTTGTCAATTGATCATTAGTCAAAGAAACAGAAGTAGATGCACCTGCAGACTCTGCAACTGCATTACTTGAAACAGTTTTAGTAATACCAGAAGAATTTGAAACCTTTCTTTTAAAATTAGCAGGATATCCAACAACTTCAAAACACTTATCAACAGTATGATTTGTCATTCCACACTTAGTACATTTCAAACTATTATTCTTAGGTGGATATCCAACAATTTCAAAACATCTTTCTATTGTATGACCTGTTCTTTGACACTGTTTGCATTTTAATTCTTTATTATTAACAACCTTCTTAAAAGAATTTGAATAAAAAGCAGAAGACTCTCCACTTATTTTCTTTTCTTTTGATTTTGTATTCCTATGTGATTCTTCTCTTGATATTATTGAAAAAGCAGTTTTAACACTAGGAAGTGGATCTTGCATCAAAATATTACTTCTTATTGATTGATATTCATCATCCAACCCCATTAAAAATTGCATTAATTTCAACAGACTTGTATGATCATGAAATTTTTTTGCAGCTGTACAAGTGCAGGCTGGCAATTTTAACAGAATATCATATTGTTTCCACAATGAATTTAATCTGTGATAATAATCAGAAACAGATGTATTGTTTTGAGTTAAAGAATTAATTTTTTGATGCAGATTAAAAACAACTGACCCATCAACCTTATCATAAGTTTCTTTTAATTCTTCCCAAACATCAGATGCAATTTTTGAAAAAATTTGACCATGATATAATTCTTCTGAAACAGATCCTAAAATCCATGACAGAACAACAGCATTGCATCTGTCCCATTGTCTACCCAAAACATCATCACTAACAGATCTTTCTAAACTACCATCAATAAACCCAATCTTATTTTTAGTTTGTAAAGCAAGTTCCATAGCACATGACCATGACTTATAATTTTCTGTTCCTTTCAATTTAAATGTTATCAATGGTGTGCTATTAATATCACTAGCATGCAAATATAATGGATCACCAAAATCCAATTTACTAATTTCAGTATTAACAGAACTACCAGATTTATCACTACTAGGTAGCTTATCACTTTCTTTAGACATTTTTCACAGATAGATAATACCTTTAACACAACAATTAACAATTATTTATACTAATAACACTTAATAAAAAAACAACTTTTATCACACAGTAACCAACAAATTCAAATAATTAAATAACCAACAGAATCAAATAAAATCCTAAAGGTTAGCCTAAGCAGGGATCCGTACAAGTGGTCTCTCAAAAGGATCCCACTCTAGGTCTTATTTAGGGACCTCTCTTCTACCACAAAAAGTTAGTTATACAGAAAAAATCAAGAATCACAGTTTATTCAATCTATCAAATAAAAACACAGAAAAGATACTATAGATGAGAAGAGATATAGAACGTTCTCACAGAGTACTCCGTGAAAGCTTAATAGAAAAGAAGATAAACAGCGGAAGACTTGATACAAAACTCTGGATCAGCCAAGAGTAACACCAGAAGAAGAGGATTCTTCAGAAAACCACAAACCCTAATCTGAAAAATTAGGGTTTCAAGTCAAAAAACCCTTTCCTCAGAAAATAGAACCCAAATATATCCACCAGCAACCAGTCGGAACCCAAACAAACCAAATAATTAGAATCAGAAGAATCGTTGAGAAAACGAAACCCTAACCCTAATAACGATCTAATAGAAATCCAGAACAATCAAGAGCCGTAGCTCGGATACCATGAACAAAGTACCAACCAAACAATAGAACACAAGAAATCTAAAGAATACACTGAATAATCAATAACCAAACCGGCTCAAGGCCAAAAACAAAACCAAGACTCGATCTCACCTTACACCAAAACTCTCAATGAATCAATACCAACAGGTAAAGATCATTCACACAACTAAATCACCACAGTATCGAGATGATACAACAATATACAGAAAACCCTAGATCGTATACTTTGAGAGAGAATGCAGAAAGAATAAAAACTAAAAACCTAAAATAACAAATAAAACGTTTATATATAACCCTAAAAAGAAAGATACAAAAAACCCCTTGAACTTTAGAAAAGAGCAGCAAACACCCAAACTTCTAAGCCTTCAAATATAAGTTCCTTTTATCACACTTTTAACACCAAACTTTTCCTGCAAATATAACAAACCACAAACACTAAACAAAATAACAATTAGATTATATCTTTCAACAAGTGTTATCTATGTGAATAGGAGTCATAGAAAGAAGTAACCCGTAATCACGCAGTTGATGCTGAATCCATAGAACCTGAGAGCAGCAACTCGCAGCAGCAACGTACTCAGCTTCTGCAGTTGAAAGAGAAACTGTAGTCTGTTTCTTGCACTGCCATGAGACCAATCGAGATCCGAGGAATTGGCATCCACCAGTGGTAGATTTCTTGTCTATGCTGCAGCCACCATGATCAGAATCCGAATAGGCAGAAAGAGCGAATGATTTCTCGTTTGAATACCATAGACCAAGATTGGGTCTATGTTTGAGATAACCAAAAATTCACTTTACCGCCTTCATGTGAGACACCTTAGGTTTGGCTTGAAAGCGTGAGCAGACGGATACCACGAACACAATATCCGGTCGAGAGGCAGTCAAATACATCAAAGAGCCTATCATTGAGCGATAGTCTTTTTCTTTGCAGTCTTCCTCATCCTCAACAAGTCTAAGGTTGTCATTAAGTTCGACAAGAGTCCCATAGGTTTTACAATTGAGCAGGTCATATCTAGTCAACATGTCTTTGACATATTTTGACTGATGAATATAAATACCTTTTGCAGACTGCTCAACTTGTACACCTAAAAAGAATTTGAGCTCCCCCATCGCACTCATCTCAAACTCAGACTTCATAATCTCCTCAAAATGCTTGCACATCGCCTCATTTATAGAGCCAAAGATAATATCATCCACATAAACCTGCACAAGTAACATATCATCTCGATCCCCAGTCTGTTCTTTACGAATGAACAGAGTACTATCGATATTCCCTCGAACAAAACCATGCTTGATTAAGTGGGTAGTGAGCCTCTCATACCAAAGCCGCGGAGCTTGATGAAAACCATATAACGCCTTGTTCAACTTGCAGACGTATTTTGGATGCTCAGGGTCTTCAAAACCTAGAGGCTGTTTAACATACACATCCGTATCCACTTGTCCATATAGAAAGGCGCTTTTAACATCGAGTTGGTTAACACGAAACTCTTTGAAAGAAGCGAATGCAAGAAAGATACGAATAGACTCAAGTCTTGCCACAAGAGCGAAGACTTCATCATAATCTAAGCCCTCGATTTGACTAAAACCTTGAACAACCAATCGAGCTTTATTACGAATCACTATACCCCGATCATCCATCTTATTTCGAAATACCCATCGAGTGCCGGTTAAGTGAGCACCTTTGGGTAACGGAACTATTTCCCAAACGTGCAGCTTGTTGAACTGTTGTAACTCTTCTTGCATGCCCTCGACCCAGGATGGATCTTTTAAGGCCTCATCAACCTTCTTGGGTTCAATTTGGGATAAATGACAAGAATTTATCCGAGCAACCAGATTCAACATTTCTTTTTTTGTATTTTGTTTCACTTGTTGCCTTGTTTGAACTGCAGCATTAGGATCACCAATAATATTATCGATGGGTTGATCCCTGTGTACACGTGTCACTGGGATTACATCCGGTGCAAGTACTAACTCCAAATTGTTCATATCCCCTTCAGTGGCGGGAACAGTGGTAGTCTCAGGAGCAGTAGAACTTTCAGGTTGCACAGGTTGTTGTAGTTCCGCATCTTCTTGATCATAAGCATTAAGGTTAGTGAAGACAGTTTCTTCTTCTTCGTCTTCCTCTAAAGGAGGCATATTGGGATCATCAGGATGTTCTTTTGCATTAATCATTCCTGAAGTCGAAGGAGCATTCGAAGGTGGGATAGTAGGAGATGGTGTGGGTGTAGTAGGTAATGGTGTGGGTGTTGGAGGTGATGGTGTGGGTGTTGGAGGTGATGGTGTGGGTGTTGGAGTAGGTGTTGATATAGGTTTTGAGGTAGATGTGTCTTGACACAGACTGATGCCATGAAGTAGGGTAACCAACTCCTCCTCTTCATCATCTTCTTCGGGTATGTCAAAAGAGTTAAACACATCCTTATAATTAAACAACCATTCCAGACCCGTTCCTTGAGGAGGATCCGTGTAACGCAGGCATTTTACCTCAAAATGCTCTTCCACCTGGTGTGTTGATTTAATGTAGACTCTTTTGTTTGGAGAATTGACTGAATAACCAAGGAAAATCCCTTCAACAGCTTTAGCTCCAAACTTTGAGACTTTTTCCTTTGGGATCATAATCAGACACGAACACCCAAATGGCTCTAGAAACTGCAGAGTTGGCTTACGGTTACTGAAAAGTTCATAACAGGTCTTGTTCTTTTTCTTAACCGTGAGCACGCGATTCAGAACATAACAAGCAGTACTGACTGCTTCTGCCCAAAATATGATAGGAAGCTTAGAATCAGCTAGCATAGTCCGAGCTGTCTCGATAATAGTCCTATTCTTACGTTCTGCAACTGTATTCTGTTGAGGAGTTCTTGGAGCACTGAACTGATGATCAATGCCTTTCGTGGCACAATATAACTCGAGAGTTGAGTTCTTGAATTCAGTTCCATTGTCACTTCGCAGTCTCTTCACCTTTAAGTTGCACAGATTTGTCAACTTATCCAACAGGTACACCAAAATATCCGGTGTTTCACTCTTCGCAGCAAGAAAGTATACCCATGAAAATCTGGAGTAGTCATCGGTGATTACTAAGCAGTAAGATCTACCACCAATGCTCTTCGTGGAAATAGGACCAAAAAGATCCATATGTAAGAGCTCCAATGGTGCTGTAATAGAATTCACTACCTTCGACTTATGGGACTTTTTGTGGAGTTTCCCTTTATGGCATGCAATACACTCATCTTTTAGAGCAAATGACTATTTTGGAACTCCATTTACCAAATCATTATTTATGAGAAAATTCATTTTGAGAAAATGAATGTGTCCCATCCGTCTATGCCAAAGTAGTGATTCCTTTTCTGAAGCCTTTGACAGGAGACAAGTGTACTCATCTGTAGTCTCCACAGTTTGCATGTTCATCATGTAGGTATCGTTTCTCCGTGGCGCCCTCATAAGCACCCATTCTTCAGGGATAACGAAACCTGGCTTCAGTATCACACATTTTGTCTCTGTGAAAGCAGTGGTAAAATCCTTATCACAGACTTGTGAAACACTCAGCAAGTTGTGAGTGAGTTGAGCCACATAATTCACATTCTCAAAGCTAACTTTCCCATTAGTTAGCGTTCCCTTTCCTGTAATTGTTCCTCCAGTATCTCCAGCAAAAGCAACATGTCCTCCGGCATGTGGTTTAACATCCGTCAAAAGAGACACATCGCCAGTCATGTGTCGCGAGCAACCACTATCCATGAACCATTCACTATCTTTAACGCGTTCTGACTGCTGCAACACATAAAAGTATGGAGATTAGTGAGAAACGGTGACCCAAGTCTTTACAGACTTAGGTCTACCAAGGTCATCAACAATAAATGTTGGGAATTATTGATTTGATGATACAAAATAATTAAAGATGAGGGACTAAAGATAAACGTTTTATTTTAAATTAGTTTCCTACTACAATTAGGTCTTCTTGTAAACCCTAATATCTCTAGTATATAAAGAGATATAGGCGTATAGAATAAAGTGTACACACATAATGTAGACGTCTAAGGGTTTGTTTAGCCTCAAGATCAAGGTTTCTTGATCCTGTTATATTTGTATAACCGTTTTATACTGATCATATAAAATTGGAGCTTGTTGTGATAACATTGATGTTGTTCTTATTCCGCTGCATATTATTATCTTTGTTATCATTGATCCTAGATTAGATCTAAAAAGTCTAGAGCTTAAATGATCATACGTTTTCACAATTGGTATCAGAGCAAGGTGGCTCGTTATCTAGGATCTACAAGTTTTACAAGCAAGAGAAGCCATATAGAAGAAACCCTAGAAGATTGCAAGAAAAACTCGTAATTCGTAACTTTCTGCATAGTCATGGTAAAAAATTCGGTTCTCCTTCGTTAACCGTTAGATTGTCATGAAATTTGAACTGTAGCTTCCTAACATACAGGCGCACATTCTGACTGGAGGAATTTTTGATCTGAGCTTTTGATTGAGAGATATTAATCGTCGAAATTGGTTGCTGAAAGTTTAGGGTTTTTCAGAACGGTAGAAGTAAAACGGTTACTGTGTCTTCGTTATCCAACGAAAGTTTATGATTTTTGGATATGTTATAGAAGACATATATTTCTACAGTGTGTAAAAATTTCATCATGATCGGATGTATATACAAAGAGATATTGAAATTCGAATCTGCTGCAGTAAGTTTATGGTTTCTTTTGTGCAGCTGAAGTCAAATAATTACTGTAGATTCGTTAACCGTTGGATCGACTTGATTTTTGGTTATGTGGTTAATGAAACATTGATGGACTTCGTGTAAAAATTTGAGCATGATCAGATTCGTAATCAGGGAGATATGTAATTCTGAAGTTGCCTGCCACTGCTCGTTAGATGTGCTAGCCACTGCTCAGCCACTGTTTGTACAAACGTTGCCACTGCTAGGAGGTTCTTCCCGCTGCTAGTACAAACTTTCCATGGCTAGTATAATCTTACCACTGTTAGAACAAGCATACCACTGTTAGCACATCCTTACCACTGTTAGTGGATTTTGAAAGCTTACCACTGTTAGTGGATATTTAAAGATTGCCACTGTTAGTGAATTTTGAAGATTGGCACTGTTAGTGGAAAGGAGATTACCACTGTTAGTACAAAATAGTTTTCACTGTTCGTACTAATTGGTTACAACTGTTGGTGCAATCGCTAGTTTGGATCTCGAATGGAATTATTTTCAGAACAATTTATTTTTATTGATTTTATGGCTCGTTCTTGAAGATTATTTGAAGGTGTGATTACGAAGAAGATTGATTATAATTTATTTGATATTGTAATTGAGTTTTACAGGTTTGTATCTTATCATATCTCAAAGTGGTGGATGAAGAGCTTTGAAGATAACTTGTTTGATTTGTATGGTGACGACGAAGACTTGACAAATCTAGCAAACGTGTGAGATTAAACTTATGATGCTCAATGCTCACATTTGCTATCACTTGGAAGAGTTTGGTGTGCTCGGTGACTTATTATGAAAAATAAGGATTTTTGTCAAAGAGATTGCGGTCTACTTATACATAGGATTATAAGTTCGACGTCGTGGATAGTAAGATATAAGGTACAAGTTTGGAAGATTTAATTTCTTTATTAAGTTTGTTATACTTTATTTTCTTCATCGGTGATCATTACAAAGAGCCTACAAAGTTCGAGATTTGAGAGATGGTTAACATATTGATTTGAGGGGAAGCTTATCGACATAGTGTTTAACCATCAGGAGATGTTCATGCATTATTTGGGGATAAGTGTTTCATTATTACTGCTAGTTATATATTACTACTGCTAGTATAATTTTCTATTGTCCAAATTCATTATTCTGAGGATGCGTCATGGAGGGTAATTTGAGACATTAGAAGGTTGGATTAGTGGTGTACTATATAGCATGTGGTTGTAAATCTTTAAGTTGCTTATCTTCAAGAAGATTCCTATTGGATTATGACAAAAGGGGAAGAAGAATTAAAGATCAAGATTTGCAGCTTATTATTATGCATGACACGGTTTAAAAGAAATCAACAGTTAAGGGGAAGTTTGTGCAAGAAGATCGATATTTTGTCATCATCAAATAGGGGAAGATTGTTGGGAATTATTGATTTGATGATACAAAATAATTAAAGATGAGGGACTAAAGATAAACGTTTTATTTTAAATTAGTTTCCTACTACAATTAGGTCTTCTTGTAAACCCTAATATCTCTAGTATATAAAGAGATATAGGCGTATAGAATAAAGTGTGCACACATAATGTAGACGTCTAAGGGTTTGTTTAGCCTCAAGATCAAGGTTTCTTGATCCTGTTATATTTGTATAACCATTTTACACTGATCATATAAAATTGGGGCTTGTTGTGATAACATTGATGTTGTTCTTATTCCGCTGCATATTATTATCTTTGTTATCATTGATCCTAGATTAGATCTAAAAAGTTTAGAGCTTAAATGATCATACTTTTTCACAATAAACACATCGGATAGAACTTTATTTTTTAACAAATCAGAATTTTCATCTAATGTGTTATTGTTGATGACGGAAGAGTCACTAACAGACTCCTTTCGTTTCCAAACTTTAGATTGTTCGGAAATTGGTTTGGGAGCAATGTCAGGCTTTTGTTTTGGCAAAGGTTTTTGCCCAACATTACTTGGCTTCTCAGCAGACTTGGGAGAGATTGAATAACGCCTACGTGGAGATTTTGAAAAGGAATTTCTATAAACTGATGTCCTAGGCATCTCTCTCCCATAGTGCTGATGAGAAAGTTTGGGACATTCACGAATTAAATGTCCTTGTCTCTTACAGTAGAAACACGAATGAGTCTCAACAAATGGTTGAGGCTGAGGACTTACCACAGGAGGTGGGGAAACATTTCTAGAACATGAACATTGCGTGCACGTCTTAGAAAATGCTTGTTTTGGTTGAGAGGTTGAAGTGGAAGGTTTATCGCAAAAATCTTTTTCACTTGTAACTTTATGTTGCAAAATCTTTACAGGTGACTGTAAAGTTTGTGGTTTTGCATTTAAAACCTTATCTTTTCCCTTTTTAGTTTGAACCTTAATTGCAGGTTTAACCTTTAAAACCACTTTTTCATGTTTAACTTCAACCTTCTTAAATTCAGGATACTCCTGATCAGTAATGTCCTCAATCTCAACAATCTCCTCAATACTAACTGGAGATTCACAATTAGAATTAACAAACTGAGGCGAATGATACTCTGGCCGCTTGGTTTTCTCCTTTGCCTGTTTGTTTTGATTATTCACCTTTGACTTGACCCCATATAACAATGCATAGTCAACAGGAATCTCTTCAGTGCCTTCCTTAACAGGCATAGGACAGTATTCAGTGGGAGGCGGGACTACAGTATAACCTAGTCCTGTCTTACTTTTATTATCTGTCCTCTGCTTATTAAGGATTTCATTGAAGGCAACCGTAGAAGAAGAGGAACCTAGAATCTTATTTTTATAGTTGTCATACTCAACTTTCAAATCAGAGAGTTCCTTTCTCAAAAGTTCTAGTTCAGCAAGATAGCTATTAATAGCATCCTGTTGACTAAAAACCTTAGATTTATACCTAAGCGTGTCATGTTGATAAGCCTCAATTTTCTTATCATACAATTGTTCATTGGCCTTTAGGTATTTATTCGACTCACTAAATTTTTCAACTTTTTTTCTTAAGTCTACGTTATCTTCTTGAAAGCACCTTAAAGATTCAGTTAACTTAATGCATGAGATACAGTTCAAAGGTTCTTCTGGTTCATTGCGTACCTCATTAGAAATGTGAGCCACGAGACACTGTTGATAATTATCAGCATACATGCTCCAGTCGGTGTTGGTAGGCTCAAAGACAACTAGTGCATCAGCTGTCGCTTCTTCACCTCATCTTTCTCTGGAGTTCTGGGAGCATCAGGCTTCGTGAAACCCGATGGAGGAACTTTGGGTTTCTCACACTCTCTCGCAAAATGTCCCAGATTCTGACAGTTATAACAGCGAACCTTGCTCTTGTCAAAACCAAAACTGGTTTTGCCATCTCCTTCCAAACTCTTGCGCCCAGTCCGTTGCAAGAAGTTTTGAACTCTTCTTGAGATCATGGCAATATTCCAGTTTAAATCCATTTGCTCAAGATCATCGTCATCCAATTGAGCATAATCTTCTTTAGCAACTTCTAATGTAGAATTTGGTTGTGAAACCAAATCCTTGTAGGAGCTAAGAAAAGCTGTGTAGATAGCAGCCTATTCTTGAATAGCAGGGGAAATTGGAACTTGCTGTTGTGACCCTTGTGAGGGTCCAGAAGCGTAAACTGGATGATGAGCACCAGTAGGCTGCAATGAAGAACTTGTAGCAGAAACGAAGGCCATTCCACCATAAGTCTTCCCAGTGTTTACCTTTCCTCCATATAGTGTCGGGTCTTGAACAAAACCACCCGATTTACACTCCTTCTTCTTTAACTCCATTGCATGAGCTTGAAGAACGCCAATTAGCTCATCCAGATTCATTGTTGCTAACTCTTGGCTCTCTTTTAGAAATTGTACTTTAACGTCCCAACTACTAGGTAGAACATCCAACAGCTTCTTATTTACCTCAATCTGAGGGAAATTGTAACCTCCCTCGGTTAACTCACTAACTAACTGTGAGTATCTTGTAAATACGCCAGATGCTGTTTCATTAGGAAGAGAATCAAACAGATCATACTGTTTCTTGATTAGTTCTAATTTAGCCTCCTTGTACTTCTGATTTCCACCACATCTCGTCTCAATAGCCTTCCAAAGATCGTATGTTATGTCATGAGTTTTGAAGAGGCGTAAGACATCTTTAGTGAGGCACATACAGATAGCTGAATGAGCCTTTCTCTCAATGTCATACTCCTTTTTCTCTTCAGGAGACATAGCTTTATAAGTTTTGGATAGAGGGATACCACGATAGTCTCCCTCAACTACTGGAGCTTCATATCTTTCTCTGAGTGGACCCCAGAGCTCTGGACAGTGGAAATCTACGTATTGTTCAAATCGGTCATGCCAATATGCGTAATCCATATCAGCAGTAAACAGGGGAGGTTTATTATTAGAACCGACATCATGATTTTGTTTGATCATATCTCTGATTCCCCTAATATCTTCTTTATCAGCAACAACAACCATTAAAGGATATCCTGAAAAATAGCTCAAAAACAAGAACTCGAAAACTTATTAGTACTAAAGGCGTCACTTGGTAAGTGACGCACTCAAGTGTCGCAACGACTAGCGGCACTTAATAAGTGACGTTATCAAGTGACGTATAAAGTGACTGATGACACTTTAAGCAAGTGTCGCTCAATCAAGCAAGTGATGCACTCAAGTGTCGTACTTGAGTGATGTAATAAATCAAACAGGCGTCACTAGTGGAAGTGACGCTTGGCAAACAAGTGACGTGCTAAAGTGACGCACGTGAGTGACGGTGGATTAAAGTAGACGACACTTGAGTTAAGTGTCGTATTAACCCCAAATGACGCTCTAAGTGACGCACCATAGTGTCGGTAAAACCCTAATTTGGACTTACGAAGTCCCGCACGAAGTGTCGCGTTCAAGTGACGCAACGAGTGTCGCAGAAACGGTTGTAAAGTCTCCAAAACCCTAAAAGTTGAATTTTCGTAAACCTAACGAAAGTTCCTCAAACCCTAACGAACGAAACTTGCAATTAATGATAAAAATCATCTGGACAGCAGCTAATCAATCCAAAATCCGTGATTATTCTTGGTTTTTATACAAAACCAAACCGAAATCAATCCAAAAACGTCTTCAAAATACCAATCGAACCACCTAATTGCTCTGATACCAGTTGTGAGTGCCCCTTGTCGTGGATCTAGATGATTGATGACAGTGATTGTAAGGCGGAATCAAACAATCACACGAATAACTATAAATCACAAACCGAAAATAAGTAAATGAATCAAATATGAAGTTGTATTGATAAACGTAACCGATCAGATTGTTTACAATGTTGCAATTTCGACAAATGGTGCTAGGGTTTCGTCAACCCTAGCCAAAAACCCGTAGGTTTGTATTTATACTAAACTAAAACCGGCAGACATGCGTCACTTGGCCAGTGTCGCATGTGGCCGCCTTCATGCGTCACTTACCTAAGTGTCGCTATGCGTCACTTAGGAAAGTGTCGCCTAAACCAAAACCTAAGTGTTGCTGGGTACAAAATCTATATTTCTATTAAACGACTAATCGACACTTTACAACTCGATAGACCAACTGACAGACAAACTGATATGCATCAATAATAAATAAATTATTTTTCACTTGTATTTTTTACAATTGTTTAACATAGCTGAGAATATGCAGTATAATTTAATTCCAAAGGGTAATAAAAATAAAACAACTTTATTTAAAAATAAAACTAAAGATAAAGTATTAAACATATAAACTAACAGTGGTATCAAGTACCATTTTATTAAACACTTGAAAAATAAAGTACATAAATGGACTGAATAAGAATTGATCAGCTTAGGGATCATATTAGAAAGAACAAACTATTTAAATTTATTAAAAGGTCTAAGTAGATTGTTAATATACATACCTCATGAAATTCAAATAAATTACAATAGATTTACAACTAATTTTATCATTTATTCATTTATATTCATAAAATTATATCTTAGGTACCTTTATCCACATAGCATAAAAACATATTATTCACTTTAAGTAAGTATTTTCTTATAGACAGTTCAAGATGATTACCAATATTATGATCCACATAAATAAATTATACTCACATATCTAAGCAACACCATTATTGTGAGTATGAATATTACCAAGTGTTTTCTAAGATATGACATACTGAAGAATTCAAGCAACACATATAATACTGATTTCTTTAGATTCAAGGTAGAGGTTTATCGAACTTACACTTGAATTTAGAATTTAGACAAATATCAAACATACTTTGAAGATGCTATGTTTTCCAGGTCTGTACTTAGTACAACAGAGGATCCCTTTTAGCATGATTCAAAATACATTTGAGAATATCAATTTAATTAAAGGCTTCAGGTCAGTACTTGTAACACCCTCAAATTTCGGGTTGCGGAAGCGGTCGGGTCGGGTGTTACCAAATCAAATATCACAAGCACAAAGGTAAATAATGAACGACTCTAAATGAGACATTTGAAAATAGTTATACATTTCTAAAATAAAAGTGTATACAAGTTGCGAGTTCACAAAATAATTTCAATACATAATTTGTAATACAAAAGTTATGCAGAGAAATCCAGTTGTTTGAAAACATGCGACTCGAGCTAGCAAAGTTTCTAGCAATCCTAATCCTGCTGGGCACCTGAGAACACATGCTAAAATGAGTCAGCTATAAAGCTGGTGAGTTCATAGGATCTATAAATGAAACATAAAGTATATATCTTGTATTTTTTGAAAGATGGTTTCAAAATCCACTATTTTGAATTGTTTTGTTATGTTGTTGTAATACCAGTGTATATACATCTAACGGGGTATTTCATACCCAAATAGTGGTGACGTGTACCTAAGTACATAGAGAGTGTGGCATACTATGCCTAGATACCTATAAGGTATAATTGAGTCTACAGACGTGAGGCAATACATGCCTAAGTATGAATCGTGTGATTGTATGACCGCGTCATATGTTAATGAGTAATGATGTAACTTATGTTGTATTAAAACGTGAGGATGCCCCCTTGGCATGTGGTGTCCATCAAAAATTAAGTTGTCGTCCTGCAGACTATGATTGAGTAACTAGTGTATTGCATCCAGGAATAGTTAAATGTAGATCCGCAGATCTATGATTGAATGTTTAGTGTGTCCGTTTGACCAGTTAGTGTGAGCTAACCCGGACATATTGCAATTAATTGTAGTTCTACAGAACTATGATTGAAATGTTTAGTGTGTCCATTTGACCAGTTATGTAAGCTAACCCGGACATGATTGAGCTAACGCCTCGCGTGGAAATCCCACCGACCCGTTAACTTATTGCGGATCACGAGCATAAGCTCGCCCATCCGTGAATGAGTGTGGATCACGAGCGTAAGCTCGCCCATCCATCGATTGTATCGCTTTACCACGATATCGGACTTGTGCCCACTGCAATACAGTGGCATCGTTTTGTGCCCACTTTACCGTGGCATCGTTGTGTGCCCAACTGGCATCGACCGAATTGCTCGCAAGCAAAGTTTGAAATTGAGCCGGCAGTACTACGACATGCCCGACTTGAGTAAATGAGAGCCGGCAGTACTACGACATGCCCGACTAGTATGACCGTGTTTGTCAGAGTGTATGTATATCTATATACATAAGTGAATTATATGTAGCATACATATATAACCGTGAGTCATGCAACGCATGAGAGTAACGTATTGTATCTAAATATGTATGTACAATACTTAGATATTATGTATTTTGCAATATGCCTAGGTATGACTAATCATCACCTAGTTGTTTTGTATTAGTGTAACAAATCTATACTAACATATGATACTATCGTGTACTCCTAGCCTCAGCCTAGCAAGTATATGGAGATCTTGGGTTGATGTTTACTTGAGTTCAATTTCAATTTAGAAGTCCTGAACGTATGTGCAGTCTTAGTTCCTAAAAGGAAAACTAATCCTGTAAAAGTCTAGTTGTTGTCCAATGGAGGTAGAACTAAACAGTTCTAGTGAATTTGGTAATGTTGTCCCGCGAAAATAAGGTCGATGTATGATGGTGACTTAGCCATGTCATTTGATGGTGATTGTTGGTCGACAATCTAACAGTGTGCAATGGTAACCTAACAAGGTTAAATGGTGATATTGTTCTACGACAACATAATGGGTGCAATTCCTAAGTATTACACATTCGTATTACCAAACAGTTATATAGATAAGCGTGAATTATAAAAGTTTGGTATTATAATTTGAAAACAGAAATTGAGCATGCGTCTCACCCCGAAAACAATAAAACAGTTAAAAGAGTGGGGCTATGAAACTCACCTGTGAGTTGTCAGCGATCTTAAGATACGCGTGTCGTCCGATGGGTAACCTCCTAGTGTCCTAAACACGTGAGGTTATATAAGTAAGAGACAAATCAATTTTTCTAAGCGAGTTGTGCAAATATTCGTTAGTCGCTCAGGTTTGAAAACCGTGTACGGGGGTCCAGGGGCAGCGCCCCTGGTATTGGGGTCCAAAGGGTGGCAACCCCTGGCGGGATCCAAGGGGCAGAGCCCCTGGCTAGGGTCGAGCTGTAGTGAAAATTGAGTGTAGTGAAAAATGCTCAGAAATTCCATTTGGAGTAAAATTGAGTGGGAAAATCTTAGTCTCGACACTTGGTGAAAATCATGTGTTTTCAAGATTCTGTGTTTTGTGACACAAAGATTGTGTCGCTAAAGGTTACTGCGACACAAGGGTTTGTGTCGCCAAGTGCGACATCCACAATTTAATGCGACATAAGGTTTTGTGTCGCTACATGCGACATCGGTGATTTTTGCGCGACACAAGGATTTGTGTCGCAGTGACATCCATCCTGCGACATAACCTGTGACATAGGCTATGTCGCAGCACTGTTTTCGGTCCCCTGCGATACGCTGGATTGTTCGACGATTTTTCACCCAAAACCAACATCTAACCCATTTTTAGGCCAAATCTGGTTGATATTGTAACACCCCCAAATTCGTTGATTTAGTTTAGCGGAAGCATTTAGTTAAGTATGGGGAGTGCCACAATACACAGTACATGCATACGTATCAGAGCATATGATCACAACAGAACAAATATATTAAGATGCCAAAGTATTAGTTACAAAGTTTACAATTCCTCGAATCATACAAGTTTAAAGTATTAAGTTTACAAAAGTAGATTTCGTAAATATGACTAAACAGTTTCAGTTATATAAAAGAAATCCAGTTGTCAAAAGTTGGCATCCTATACTTCGTGGGTCGCCTATGTTCCAACGTGCAGGTGGTTCTTACATGCGCAGCTAATTCCCTGAAAAACATAGTAAAAGTCAACAACGAGGTTGAGTGAATTCACAGGTTTTATGTTCACAATATTAGTTGTTTGTTTCAAAATGTTCACAAATAGTTATTGTCATCACGATCTAACAAAGTTTCGTGGAATATTATCCAAAGTGTACCTTTAGTGGGATGTAGCCCAAATATAGTTTAAGTTTCGTAGGAAAGCGGTATCCTATTAGTATTTGTATGAATGTAAGTATCCTAATGGTTGTTCATAGGAATGTCAGTATCATAGTAGTTATTCGTAGGAATGTCAGTATCCTAATAGTTGTTAACGGATCCATGTCAGTATGATCGAGTACCCATGTCAGTAGGGTTCACCTAGTGGGGAGTGTCAGTGTCCCCTGTTCTACAAGTATAACGGATCCATGTCAGAAGGATCTAGTACCCATGTCAGTAGGGTTCATATAGTAGGGAGTGTCAGTGTCCCATGTTCAATAAGTATAATGGATCCATGTCAGTAGGATCTAGTACCCATGTCAGTAGGGTTCAAATAGAAGGGAGTGTCAGTGTCCCTTGATCCATGTCAGTAGGATCTGGTCCATGTCAGAAGGACCCATTAGTTACCCAGTCAGTTTCGTAGAAGCGTTGCTGGTCATTCTCCAGCGTTTCCAAAACAAGTTTAATACGTTTACAGTGTTTGTAGTATGAAAACGTTTATTCATAAACGTCAGTTTGTGTAACAGTTTAACAGTTCGATGTACTCTAATTGTTCGAGTAAATCAGTATACAATCATGTATTTCAAACGTTTGACTATGTTTTCCACCCCTGTTCAAAAGCAGTTAAAACAGTAAAAGTAGGGGCTGTGAACTCACCTGTTGAGTTAAGTAATGTGCGAGTGCTAGCAAAGCCTAAAGCCCAAGTATAGTCCAAAATCTCCTAACGCCCTAAACGTATGAGATTTGAGAAGTATGTGGATGTCTTAGTTTGACCATCCATGTTAGTATTCGTTCAACCAAATTATGTCCAAAGTTTTGTTTGTCGTTTAAGTTTGTAGTTTTAGAATTGTATACGACTCGTTGGTAGCGGTTTGTAATAATGATTTCTGAAAACATTATTATATTCGTTTCGTTTTATGCTTAGGAAAAGTATATACTTTTGTATGTCAATCAACGTTGTAAAAAGTGTAGTTGTCATTACGCGAAATGTCGAATCGTTGGGTAAAACTCAGTTCGCAGTGCAGAACCTCAGTTCGAAGGCCAGGTCAGTTTGGCTCGCTCGTTCGACTCGCAAGCTCGGCTCGCAAGCTCGGCTCGCAAGCTCGGCTCGCAAGCTCGGCTCGCAAGGGTTCAATTCGCATCTCGGTTCGGTTCGCAGCTCGATTCAGTTCGCAGCTCGGTTCGGCTCGCAGCTCGGTTCGGTTCGCATCGCGAGCTCGGTTCGCAGCTCGGCTCGGTTCGCAGGTTGAACAGATCTCAGCTCGCAGAATGAGCTGATCGTATTTTTAACTTTAAAAACGCATTTTTAAGTCAATTTTTGGACATAATAAGTCGATAGAACACTAAAACATGATGTATTAAGTATTACAAACACGAAATATCAAAGAAAATAGCAAAATCTAAGAGTTTGCGGGATTGTCGGGTTCTTACAAAGTTGTTGCATGAGGAATCCGAGAAGATGGTTGTGTAGCTTTCGTCGTGGTGATCGTTTTTCTCTAAATGAGCTCGGTGATTTATTACGTTTTTGTAGTAGTTTTTGTGTGATTTGTGGAAGGTTTTTAGAGAGAGATTTGAGAGATAATGGAGGTATATAGAGAGAGAGTGAAATGAGAATGAAGATGGAAGTGGAGTGGGGTGGGCCGGTTTTGGTGGTTCCAAAAGGAGAGGGGATTTTGTCTCTAATTTGCGGTATTTGGCCCATGTTTGTTTACCCGATCGTTAAATGTTCAAATATTTTAATTTGGTAACTTTTTAAATACGTATTCGAATCTATTTTTAGATGAGATATTTTATAAAGACATTTTAGTTAAGTTATACAAATTTAAAAATTTGTTTTGTTTTGTTTTGTCAGAGATGATTCGAGTTATTTTCAGTTTGCAAAATACTTTGTAAATATTATCGACATAATATTTAATAGTTAATAACGTTATTTAATAATTTTGTTTTATTAAATAATTTTCTTTACCAACTGTCGTATATTTTTGTCGCGTTTGTTTCTATTTTTTTGTACGTATTTACAATTTACTACGAAATGTAATACTACGCGTATTAACTAGTTGGGCTTTGCTAGACTTACCTCTAAAATGCGTTGTGAATTCACTCAAGTAGGGAATTAGCCTAATTAGCCTAATAATGCAAGTGTTTAGCGTATGTAATCGTGTTTAAATTTGTGGGGTGTCACAGATTTAATGTTAAAACATGTTGTTTTAAGTATTTCTAACTCGAAATAACAAGGAAAAGAGAGTAAATCCTTACGATTTGAGAGGTCGAGATCTACGATGATGAAGATGATGAACACAAAGATGATGATGGAGGTGATACAAGGATGATGATGGTGATGTTGTTGTTGCTGCTGATTCCGTTTATGTTGTTGTTATTGTTGTAGATTTGTTGTTGTTGTTGGTTGTTGTGGTTGAGGATGAAAGGAAGAAAAGAGAGATGGAGGTATAGATGTGTGTGTTTAGTGAAATAAAATGAAAACATGAAATGGGGTGGGGAGGGAGGCCGAATCACTTTTAGTGGGGGTGGGTTGTCCCCAACTGTTGCGTTAAAAGCCCGTGTTTTTGTTCCCGATCATAATTTAAATTAGTATTTTAAATTCTAAAATTCTTTTATATTAATTTGAAATGTTTTCGAGTTGAAGTATTTTATAAAAATACTATTTTGAAACTAAAATTTAATAGATTGTTTTCACGTGGTTTTAAATTACCAAAATGCATTTTAAATTAAAACGACTTACATTTTTGTACACTTTGTTAAGATCGCATATAAAAATACCATTATTTAAAGTTTAAATTTGGCACGAAAGTTTGACTTTTTGACCAGGTGTTACAGTACTCAGTACAAGAAAGTCACCAGTAATTAAGTGAACACCCATATTGTTACTATTTGTCATTTTATAGCTTTATAATTACAGTGCATGCGAATGCTATCAGTCAACAATTAAGACTTATGTCATACACCATATAATAGAAACACTAGATAACAATCAAGTATATTAAGACTTCTTAAATGCTTAGAGATGTTTATATAATTTGCTTACCAGTACATCATATAATGAAGCTATCTAGACATTTAAAACATGCAAATTATAACTTGTGGATATAGGTGTATAATCAAATAAATATAAATACATACCTGATAGAACCGCTGTAATTCTAATGTAGCTTTAATTGAACCTACTAACACATCATACTTAGGACTTAAGCTTATTAATGTGAAGCTTATTCTCCTAATGTACTATCATCTCCCATAGTTTTTGCAGATAAAAACTTAAAACATTTTTCTAAAAGAACTACTGTTGTTCTTTAATTGGAGGTGATTCCCCTCAGGTAACAAGCAAATGAATGCTATGCGCCTCCTTTTTTTAATAAGAACATAAAAAGTACTACTAACTATTACAAAAATACCCTTGGAAGACTAATCACTCTGGATTTCTCATTCCGTTTAGTTGAATCAACGTCTCAAATTTTGCTCTGTCGAATGCCTTTGTGTATAAGTCTGCTAAGTTATCCAATGATGGAAACTTAACTAACTTTACCAAATTCTTCTCAGCACAGTCTCTAATAAAATGATGTGTCGAATATCAATGTGCTTAGTTTTACTGTGCTTCACCAGATTGTTGGTGATCGACATTGTTGACTCATTATCAATCATCATAGGAGTATTGGTTATGTTTAACCCATAATCCCGCAGTTGCTGTTGGATCCAAAGTACTTGAGAACAACAGCTGCCAGCTGCAACATATACTCAGCTTCACATGTAGAAATGGCTACCGAGCTTTGCTTCTTGCACTGCCAGGATACTAATCTACCTCCTAAGAATTGACATCCTTTGGTTGTAGAAATGGCTACCGAGCTTTGCTTCTTGCACTGCCAGGATACTAATCTACCTCCTAAGAATTGACATCCTTTGGTTGTAGATTTCCTATTCTGATTGCATCCTCCATAATCCGAATCAATATAAGTTATGAGATCTAAGTCTCCATCAGTCGGATACCAAAGTCCCAGCTTCGGTTTTCCTTTGAGGTAACGAAAGATCCGTTTTACAGCTTGCATATGTGACTCTTTCGTATTAGCCTGATATCTTGCGCATATACAAACAGCAAACATAATGTTAGGCCGAGAGGCAGTTAAATACATTAGTGATCCGATCATGGCTCTATAAAGAGTTGGATCCACATCGCTATCACTCGATGTATCTGGTCCAAGGTTATGATTGACTGGAATTGGAGTATTGTAGACCTTACTTTCATCCATCTTAAAGCGTTCCAATAGCTCATATGTATATTTAGATTGATGAATAAAGAATCCATCCTTCTTTTGATCAACTTGCAATCCTAAGAAGAAATTCAACTCTCCCATTGCAGACATTTCAAACCTTTTTCTCATGACTTTCTCAAATTCTTGACACATCTTTTCATCAGAAGATCTAAAGATAATGTCATCAACATACACTTGCACAAGTAGAAAGTCTTTCTTTTTCCACTTTATAAAAAGTGTACTATCAATTGATCCTCTTGTGAATCCATTCTCAAGTAGATACGTTGATAGTGTTCCATACCACATCTGAGGTGCTTGATGTAATCCATATAGAGCCTGGTAGTCAGGATCAGTAAACCCTAGTGGTTGTGAAACATACACCAATTCTTCAACTTTGCCATACAAAATGACACTCTTAACATCCAACTGATAAACTTTTATCCCTTTAAATGAGGCAAATGCTAAGAATACACTAATTGCTTCTAGCCTAGCAACTGGTGCAAACATTTCATTGTAATCTATTCCTTCTTGTTGATTAAACCCTTGAACCACTAGACGAGCTTTATTGCAAGTTATGACACCCCGATCATCTCTCTTACACTAAAATACCCATCTAGTTCCAATTGGATACTCTCCCTTTGGAAGGTCAACCAACTCCTATACTTGTAATTTTAAGAACTGAGATAGTTCTTCTTGCATTGCTTCCACCCACGTACTTTCCTTTAGAGCCATTTGAACATTTTTAGGCTCAACTTATGAGATAAAGCATGAATATATACATTGATTAGGAATCCCTGTCTCTTTCATTTTAGAATACAAGCTTGGGTGATCTTGATTGTTAGAAATACTAGCTTTAACTTTTCCTCTAGTTAACATAGGTATTTGAGGATCACCTATGATATTCTCTGGTGGATGATTCTTGCTAGTTCGAGTAATCGTTACCGGTTCAACTGGTATTTCATCCTCCAAATTAGTACCTTTTTCATGAGTATTATGAGGTTCAGGTGTGTCTTCCAAATCTGGTACCTCCTCATTGGATGGCTGTGAATTATCAATATCAGAAGATATTCTTAATTCTCTAAGTGGAGTGATGATATCATCCACTAAGTTTTGCATCAGCTCTTCCTCATCTGGAGGTGTATTTACTTTGGATTTTTGAGATCCACTAGTAGATGGTTGATTTGGATCAGCACTTGTCTTGATTGCAGAAGATTGAGCATTCTATGTTGGAGTGTGGCCAATATCCTCATTTCCAGACACTAAATGTTCAGAAATCTCTGAATCACTGACAAAATCACTTACAGGAACTTTAAAAGATGCAAAAAGATCAGAATAATCAAATTGCCAATCTAAGCCCTTACGTACATCTGGTGTGTAGCTTGTAACTTCAATGTTATACACTACCTCCAAACATCCTGTGACTTTATTAAAAACTCTTTTGTTTGGCGAATTATGCATATAACCTAGGAAGAATCCTTCATCGGCCTTCTCATCAAATTTAGCTTGATGACCAGTTTTTAATATAGTGCAAGAAACTCCAAAGGGTTCAAATCCTTTTAAGTTTGGTTTCTTATTGTTCAAAAGCTCATAACAAGTCTTATTCTGCTTTTTGACCGTAAGAACTCTATTTAGAACATAACATGCTGTATTCACTGCTTCTGTCCAAAAGATGACAAGAAGCCTTGAATCAGCAAGCATTGTTCTAACAGCTTCTATCAACGTTCTATTCTTCCTTTCAGCTACACCATTTAGTTGAGGTTCATAAGGTGCACTAAATTGATGAATAATCCCTTTGCTTAAGCAATAGATATTCAACGTTGAGTTTTTGAATTATGTTCCGTTGTCACTACGAATACGCTTCACTTTCGTCTTACAGACATTCTTAACTAGATCAAAGAACTCAACTAGAATTCCAGGAGTTTCGTCCTTAGATCCCAAAAAGAACACCCATGAGAATCTAGAATAATCGTCCGGGACAACCAAACAGTACCATTTGCCACCTAGACTTCTCTTGCTTATAGGGCCGAAGAGGTCCATATGTAGCAACTCAAATGGTGAGGAGATCGAGTTTTCAGTCTTAGATCTGTGTGGTTTCTTGTGCTGCTTTTCTTTCATGCAAGAAACACACTTATCTTCAGACTCGAAACGTTTTTGTGGTACACCCAGAACCAACACATTTTTGGTTATGAAATTCATCTTTCTCCAGTTCAGATGTGCCATTCTCCTATGCCATAATAATGCGTCTGCTTCTGAGGCCTTGGATAATAAACATGTAGACACAATTGAAGAGTTAGAAACACCCATGTTTATAGCATAGATGTCCTTCTTCCTTGGTGCTCTCATCAATATCCACTCTTCAGGAATTGTGAAGCCAGGCTTCAGAACTAAAGCCTCCTTTTCATTAAAATGAACTGGATGAACTTTATCGCAGACTTGGGAAACACTCACTAGGTTGTGTGTTAGTTCTTCAACATAATTCACATCCTCTAGAGTCAAAGTTCCATTTGAAACTTTTCCTTTTCCCGTAATTACTCCTCCTTTGTCTCCTGCAAAATTAACTTTTTGCTTGAAACCTTCTTTTAAGTCCTTTAGTAGACTTCGTTCTCCAGTCATGTGCCTTGAGCATCCACTGTCTACATACCACCAGCTATCCTTGTTCACAGTAGGCTCCTGCACACAACACAATCAGTTGTCAAGAGGGACCCAAGCCATTACGGTCTTGGTTTGTCCCTTATCATCAACAGATTGAAGCTCTTTAAAATAACCATCCTTCCCATCAGGAGCTTTGGTTACTTTCGAAGATGCTTGAGCTTGTGGACGATCAGCCTTAAGAGGTGAATTTGAGGAGAACTTCCTAGGCACCGAATTAAGAGTTCTATTATTATAATTATAATTAAACTCATGTGTTCGTGAAATAGAACCACTCTCATAATGACTGTGATTTCTACTTTGAGTTCTAAACCTTGATGGTGTCATATCCCTAGGCTTATTAGAAGAATTGTCACTTAGAGTATATGGCCGTTTAGGTTTAGGTGGGGAGACACTATGATTACCATCTCTTTTAAGAATGTTAACAGGTTTATTACCTAACTTAGGTTTGGTATCTAACCTATCCACATTCAAACTAGAGTCAGTTGGTGTCTTTTCATCAATCACAAGCTTATGTGATGCTTCCAGCTTCTTATTTGGACAACAAGAAGCTACGTGTCCCTTTTGGTGACACTTGAAACATGACATCTGCTTTCATGATTTATTAACTTTTGCTTTCTCATTCGGAGTCTTAGGCACTAAAGATTCAGATGTTTGTACCTTATCAATCTTATCATCAGTCTTAGTATCATTAATCACTCCACCCAATACAAATTGTATTTTGGTGATAGATGAAATCTTACCATTATCTGATGACAGATTCTTAACAACATTCTTCCGTGCCTCAGATTTATCAGACATATTAGTTATAGTAACCTCAGGATTAGCCTCAACCATTTCAAAATCTTCAGGAATAGGAGCGTAATTGGCAATAAAAGGAGGGGCTACATCATTGTATCCTATCCCAGTCTTGTCCTTTACACTACGTTGAGCATCAAGCATTTTATCCATTTCAATAGTTCTACAAGATTCAAGCTTACGGCTTTGGTCAACAAACTTCAAATTAAGATTTGCTATTTCCTGATCCTTACTAGCAATTGTTTCATTTAAGTTTTTAATGTTCATGTAGAGACCTTCTATGATAACTGACTTTTCATTTATGGTATCTCTAAAAGTTGTTCTATCAGAAGTATCAGACTTAATCTTATCTTTTAAGGCCTGTTTATCATCACTTAATCTACGCACATCCATATGGGCTTGGTCAAGTTCAGATCTAACAATCTTATAAGATTCTCTATCCACATTCAATTGGGATAACAAATTGCTATTTGAGACAGTTAACACACTAATCTGAGATTGTAAATCAGTAACTAAATAACAGATATCTGCAAGAGTAAGAATATCAAGACATACCCTTTTTTTATCTGTTTGAACTTTAGCCATATGTGCTACAAACTCTTCTGGACTCATTTCTTGAGTTGAATCCATATACAGCACATCATCATCACTTGCTTTTACTTCAGACGCAGGCACATCTACTTGTTGTTCTACATTAGTAGGCATGTAGGACATTGTATCAGCAGTTCTCTCTTGATCCTCAATCTCAGCCATCAAAGCTTCTTCAGACTGAGCTTTCCAATCATAAGAGCCATCTAACTACTTTACCACCAAGGCTTTGGAAGCAAGAGTACTCCCCAAACCTTGTTTTCCATTTCCAGTTTCTACCTTAGGTCTTTGGCATTCACGAGCAAAGTGTCCATAACCTTGATAGTTAAAACACTTGATCTTGGTTTTATCAAACCCTGATCGGTTGCCAACAACCTTCCTACCAGTCCTCTTCAAGAAACTTTTCACTCTCCTTGATAACATAGCAAGTTGATCCTGGAGATCTATTTCTTCAAGATAATCAGGATCTACCTTATCATAATCTCCATCAAAGAGAATCGGATCATTGATTTTACAATCAGTATAATTCTCATATGAAGCAACAAATGAAGCAAGAACAGACAGTTTCTGTTCAGCAGATTTCACACTCATAAGCATCTTCTGATGCTCTTGAGGTGACTTCTCAGATGTTTCTCTTTTGCTTCACTTCTAGATGATGTAAGGAAACACATGTCCTCATTGATCATTTCACCACCTTCACCAGTATCACCAACTAACAATGCAGTGGTCGAACTACATGATGTAGTCAAGATAGTTGCCTTTCCATGATATAGTCCTGGATCCTGAATCTGATTAGAATCAGTATCTCTCGACTTCTTGGTGAAATCATATCCTTTGAGCTTGTCAATGACCTGCTCAAGAGTCATGTTAACATACCTTTCCTCATTATCCTTAATCATCACACCATACATCTCCCATTTAGAAGGTAAACCCTCAAGAAACTTGTCGATTTTCTCTTCCTCCTCAATGGTGATCTCATGGTTTTCTAGCTCACTCAGTAGATGGTAGAAACGGGTAACATAAGCATCAAGATCTTCTCCCTTCAAAGCTTTAAACACTATAAACTGCTTCTTGAGAAGATTCTTCTTGCCAGCTTTCACTTGTGGACTACCTTCACCTCTTTTCTCAAGAGCTTCCCAGAGCTCTTTAGCAGTATGAAAAGACTTCAGTTGATGATTGATCTCTTCAGTTGATGATTGACCTCTTTTCTCAAGTCCTCCTTTTGTTGATCAGTCATATTCTGATAGGTAATCACCACAGTGGCATTTTGGACAGATTTAGTAGGTGCAGTGTATCCAGTTTTGATACACATCCAAATTGAGAGATCATGGAATCTACAGTAAGATTCAAATCTATCTCTCTAACTGTAGTAATCTTACTGTCTTAACAATTTTGGTGGAACATTAGATTTTCCAACCTCGTGTTCCATCTCAATCATTTTACTTAAATCAGACATCTTTACAAATTCAGAATGTTCTGTGAATTCAGATTAAACTCGATTCGCAACTAAGCTCAATTTGCAATCTCAGCTCAACTCGCAAACTTCAGTTCGTCAATCTCAGTTCGGATCGTAACAGATGTCAACTCACAAGTGATCTCGGTTCGCAAGTGGTCTCGGCTCGCAGCTTGGTTCAACTCGCACAACTGGGTTCAGTTCGCAAGTTCAACTCGGTTCGCAGACGTAGCTGAAACCCTAATCTCAACTCGCAAAACGGCTGAAAAACCCCGAAAACGAATTTTTTTGGTATTTTTACGATTGAAACTAGAAATTTCGTTCGTAAACAAACCCTAAATTGTCCAGAGAATGATTTTGATTGTTAATATGTACTAATGCACGTAAAAACAACACGAAATCAAACGCAATGATCACAAAAACTCCAAACTTACTCGTATATAGCCCGAAAACTCTGATACTAGATGTAAGTCCCTTGTTATAGGATCGATAACTTCGTTATCTGTAGTATTAAGGTGCGGAATCCCTTAATACGTCATTATCTTACTATAACAAATAAGTTTGCGTTTTGTTTTTACTAATACTTAGCTTTAAACGATAAAACGTCAAAGCCTAGCCTTTAGAACGCTTTCTCTGGATTACTCAATTCGCAGGTGTAATATTCGAATGGCAAAAGTTTTCGTTAGGTTAAACCAAATCTAATCATATATACTTTGATCAACTCGCAGGTCATGGGCCTGCGACTCCAACTCAACTCGCAGCCCAAGCCCAGCTTGGCTTCGGTTCGCTATACCTATTGTATTGCGAGTTCAGATCTCATCTCGCATCACAATGCCTTGCGAGTTGAGATCTCGACTCGCAATACATATTTATTTCGTTTCCGATATTCTTCTAACACTTTAATATACTAATATTTTTAATGAATATTAATAACAAAAAAACATTTATTTACAAATCTAAACCAATGTACAACCATGACAACAATTACACCAGTCCTATTTCAAGCTAGATCTGTTGTCACAAACTATGTCTCAACAGTATTAATCCGATACACTTCTAATTCACAAATAATATTACGCCCGTGGGTTGGCTAGAGCGACTAACCCGGACGAAGTTTGTCAAACCCTGATAATACTATCCAATAATATTCACGCATATATTAACGAACTATGATGGGTAGAGGGCTTTAGTGGATTATCATAAGGCCTCATGCAATCCGTACGAAAAGTTGTTGTCAGTACTTGTGATCATAAAAGCAGTTTATATAAAACAGTTTTATGTATTATCACCCCAGTGAAAAATAGTAAAAAAGGGCCATAAAACTCACCCAAGTTTAGCGGGTAGCAAGCAATATCAAGTAGCAAGCAATGTGTCCAAAGTGCAACCTTCTAACGTCCTAAACGTATAAGGTTGTGTAAGTAGATGTCTCATAAGACCATCTATGGCGATTGTATAAGTGGGAGTCAATGTCCACTTAAGCCAATCGTGTAGGTGGAGGGTTTATGTCCACCTAAAGCTAGTTCACTCAACTAGTATGTCCAAGTAAGTTGTTCAAGTTTGTTTATTAAATACGTGTACGACTCGTTGGTGAAAGTTTGTAATAATAATTCATTTAGACATTATTATTAAGTTTGTTTTGTTGTATATTATTTATTAGTACATATCGTATGTTGCAAACGGATTATTTAGTTCGTAAAAACCTTAAATCGTAGGTCAAAGTTGATCAACTCGCTGGTCAAAGCTGGTCAACCCTGGTCAAACTGGTCAAAGTTCGTCAAACTTGGTCAAAGTTGGTCAAACTGGTCAAAGTTGGTCAAACTGGTCAAAGTTGGTCAATCTTGGTCAGAGTTGGTCAAACTGGTCAAGGTTGGTCAAAGTCATTAATTAACTCACCCAACCCCATTTTGTTACCATTTTGCCAAAAATAGTAAGTTTGTGGTTTTTAGGAACCGAGTCCCGTTTTTGTTGGCTTGGTCAAACCTACTCGGTTTGACCCGAAACTTTTACCCAACCCTTAGTTATGTTCATAGATCACATAAAGTTAGTCTTTCTCTTTATAGTAGGTCCATAGGTGTCGGTTTTTAAAAGTTATCAAAATCAATCCACTTTTTACCATTTCTAGAAAATACATCTCATTGTTGTATTTATTAAGAATATTTCTAATCCGAAATTATATTCACTAAAAATACTGGTTGTTACATCCTATGTTAGCTACTTTGTATAATTTTTCCAGGAATTTTAGTAGACTGCAACCATTTTTTAAAAATTACTTTCCTGACCTGTGTCCAGATTTGGACACATGCAACTATGCAAGCAATCATCATTTTTGGGCAAAATATACAAGGAGTCAGTAAAAATGGTCAACACGAAAGTTGTAGCCAATGAGATTTATAAAATTTGGGTGGTGGTTTCAGGTCATTTTGAGGTCTGTAGCTCAAGTTATGGTCAAAACACCGTGATGGAACTTTCTGACTTTATAGAATAGACTGTCTATGTGTTTTTATACAAATTATTAAAAATATTAATTCTTACTTTTTGTTGATTTCATGTTGTGAAAAATGGTTTTTAGAGCCATGTTTTGTTATATACATGTTGAGTGAACTTTAAATACATGTTATTAAACATATAAGGAGTAAGAATATGTCCTCACAATGATGATTTGAAGAAGAAATGGCAGATTATAGATGAGGAAGACTTGAACTTCAATTCCTTGTAAAAATCTTGAGAAATAGTGATGTATTTAAGTGGTGATGCTTGGTGGTTTGTTGGTGGGGATGTAGTGGTGGAAAAGACTGAATATTTCAGTTCTTCAAGTGTGAGAGAGAGTTTGAGAGAAAGATGGAAAGTGTGAAGTGTGAAGTGAGAATGAGGGATGCATGTTTGGTTAATGGTGGTGTAAGAAAAAGAAAGGGAGGCTTGAAGATGATTGGAGAATGAGGGTGGTGGTGGGATGGAAGATTTTAGGGGGGGGGGGGGGCATTCAAGGGCTGAAATATTTTCAACACAGTTCCAGACTGTGTTGCGTGTTGTATTCGTTTCCTCGTTCGTTTTGTTATTTGGTCAAATCGCGTAATGTTTTCTTGTGTAGTTTTAATTCACGATAAGTTTGGGATTATTTTTCATTAAAGTATTGTTAAAATACTTTAATTTGAGTTGTCAAAATATTTATCGAGTTTCGCTTCATTGCCGAATGCGATTCACGCGTTTTCTTTGCGTTTGAGACGTTTAAGCGATACGTCTAGGTTTTTCGTGCATTATGGTATAATAATAATAATAATATATGATAAATAACTTCTAAAAATAGATTTAAATTATTTATATAATTGTTTTCACCAACGTCGTATAATTAGACGGACTTCGTCCGATTGTTTTGCACGATTACAGATGAACACATAATCACGTAAGTGTATAATAAAATATACAAGTAATTACAAATATTTAGCCTAGTACAAACTAAATACAAGTAATTATAGTTTCAAGTAGGTTTAACAGTAACCCTAAGTCATCGGATGTGACATTCTCCCTTTGTTAGAGGAATTTCGTCCCGAAATTAGTTCGTTGCCGCAGTCTGTGGGGTATCTAAGAATAGATGTGGATGTTTCCGCCGTATTTGGTCTTCCCATTCCCAGGTGAATTCAGGACCACGCCTAGAATTCCACCGGACTTTAACGATGGGAATACGGCTCTGTTTCAGATGTTTGACCTCTCGGTCCATGATTTCAATCGATTCCTCGACGAAGTGGAGTTTGTCATCTATGTGGATTTCGTCAAGCGGAATAACAAGTGTCTCATTAGACAGACATTTCTTCAAGTTAGAAATGTGGAAAGTGTTGTGCACGCTACTGAGTTGTGGTGGTAGCTGCAGTCGATATGCCACCGGACCAATTCTTTCAAGAATCTCGAAGGGTCCGATGTACCTAGGGTAAGTTTGCCGCGTTTGCCGAAATGGATGACACCTTTCCAACGTGATACTTTCAGAAGTACTCGGTCCCCAACCTGGAACTCAAGTGGTTTGCGTCTCACGTCAGCGTAGCTTTTCTGACGATCACGAGCGGCTTTCAGCCGGTTTTGAATGGTTATGATTTTCTCGGTTGTTTCATGGATAATTTTAGGACCAGTGAGTTGGCTATCGCCGATTTCGGTTCAACAAATGGGTGATCGGAACTTTCTCCCATAAAGTGCCTCAAAAGGTGCAGCATCAATGCTGGTGTGGTAATTGTTGTTGTAGAAGAATTCACACAAGGGTAAGTAGTTCTCCCAGTTGTTTCAGAAGTCAACTACGCAAGCGCGCAACATGTCTTCTAAGGTTTGGATGGTTCGTTCACTCTGACCATCGGTTTGCGGGTGATAAGCAGTACTCATATCGAGTTGGGTACCAAGATCTATTTGGAGGGTTTGCCAGAATCGAGAGGTGAAGCGGCTATCTCTATCAGAGATGATCGATATAAGTATGCCGTGTCGTTCCACGATCTCTTTGATGTAGATGCGAGCCAAACGCTCCATCTTGTCGGTTTCCTTGATGGCTAAGAAATGGGCAGATTTTGTGAGACGATCAACGATCACCCAAATGGTATCGCAACCATTCGGTGTTTTCGGTAGTTTTGTGATGAAGTCCATGGTTATGTTTTCCCATTTCCATTGAGGTATTTCAGGTTGTTGGAGTCATCCGGAGGGTTTCTGGTACTCGGCCTTAACCTTGGAATAGGTTAGACATTTGCTAACATAAGTAGCTATGTCAGCTTTCATGTTAGGCCACCAATACCGTTGTTTGATGTCGTGATACATCTTGTCGGAATCAGGATGTATGGAGTATCGTGATTTGTGAGCTTCATCTATCACCAAATCTCGTAGGTTCCCAAAATATGGTAACCAGATTCGGTTGGAGAAGTATCGGGTTCCATCGGGTTTGGTTTCGAATTGTTTATCAATACCTCGCAAGGCTTCGTTTTTGATGTTTTCGTTTTTGAGTGCTTCGAGTTGGGCTGTGAGGATTTGAGTGGTAAGCTTATTGTGAATGGTTAAACCAAGTGCTCGAACACGAAGGGGTTTTGAACGCTCTTTTCGGCAGAGGGCGTCGGCAACAACATTTGCCTTGCCCGAATGGTATCGGATTTCGCAGTCGTAGTCACTAAGTAACTCGACCCAACGATGTTGTCTCATGTTTAGGTCCTTCTGGTCAAAGATATGTTAAAAGCTTTTGTTGTCAGTGAAGATAGTGCATTTGGTACCATATAGGTAGTGTCTCCAAATTTTAAGCGCGAAAATAACGGCTCTTAGTTCGAGGTCCTGAGTAGTGTAGTTCTTTTTGTGGATTTCAGTTGCCGAGAGGCGTAAGCGATGACCTTATCACATTGCATTAATACGCAACCAAGTCCTTGAGCTGAGGCGTCGCATTAAACTACGAAGTTATCGTTGCCTTCGTTTAAGGACAGGATTGGTGCACTGCAGAGTTTCTGTTTCAGATGTTGGAATGCTGACTCTTGTTTTTTCGGTCCAGTCGAATTTCTTATCTTTCTGAGTCGGGGAGGTTAATGGTTGAGCAATTCTGGAAAAGTTCTCAATGAATCTCCGGCAATACCCAGCGAGACCTAAGAATTGTTGGACCTCGGTTGGAGTAGTTGGTGCTTTCCAGCACTTGATGGCCTCAATTTTGGCTGGATCAACATGTATCCCTTGGCTGTCAACGACATGCCCTAGGAACTGTATTGTTCGCATACAAAACTCACACTTGGAGAACTTGGCGTATAACTCCTCGTGTCTGAGTAATTCCAAAATAGTTATCAGGTGTTGGCCATGTTCGGTTTCGTTACGAGAGTAGATCAAGATGTCGTCGATGAACACGATGACAAACTTATCTAGATAGGGTTTGCACACCCGATTCATAAGGTCCATGAATACAGTCGGTGCGTTGGTTAAGCCAAAAGGCATCACTTGGAATTCGTAATGCTCGTAGCAAGTACGGAATGCAGTTTTCGGGATATCGGCGTTTCGAACGCGAAGTTGGTGATAACCAGATCGAAGGTCAATCTTTGAGTAAAAGCTCGAACCTTGAAGTTGGTCAAATAGGTCATCTATTTTAGGAAGTGGGTATCGGTTTTTGATGGTAAGATTTTTGAGTTCACGGTCTACCGGTCTCCCTTTGTTTGATCAAAATTCCTCCGGTAATGAAGGGAATACGAATGATTTTCTAGAGACAAATGATTTCGGCACTGTGTTTGAACAATCAGTCCATGCCTATGATGTAACACCTGGCATTTTAGGCTATAGTTACTGTGCCTAATCGCGAGATTATTACGTATATTTAGACACGTTGGGCTAAACGTACATGGGACTTAGTACAAATTCATACGTGCGTACACGATTCGTTTAAATCGTGCTAACAATGTACCGGGTTGAACCCGACACATCCACATTAGGGCGTTGGTGACAAAATTTATAAATAACGTGGAATTATCCAAACAAACAGTGTATACTATAATATATTATGATGATATATATTACGCATTATCATATTGTTTAAAATATATCCTACACGACGAAACCGCACGAAACGCACCCCAACGAGATATTAGTAGGAAAAATTATATTTTTATAATTTTACAACTTGAAATAAAGTGTGTTGATAAAATACTTCGGTTAAATAAATATTGCGGGTGTACTTGACTTATTTACAAATCTTACAAAGACTTCGCAATTAAACAGCTACGGGTCACAACACGACATTCGGAAACTAAAATACGCGAAACCGAGACCCGAGTGGGTCGGCCCAGACCCGCGGACCCAACTCATTAACCCATGGTCCACCTCCTTTTTAACCCCATTTTCTCCTCATCTTCCCCATTTTTCCCCAACACAAACAGACACACTCTTCTCTCAAAACCCTCTTTTCTTTTCCCCTCTCCCTTGAAATCGGCAGCAGCAACATCAACAACATCACCACCAAATCGCTCATCATCATCATCATCTTCAAGAACGAGCACCAAGACCGCCTCCATCTCCACCATACCTCAATTTCGATTTTCGTGGTAAGAAGCCTCAAAACTCTTTTAAATTACTTGAAAAGCTTAGATTTTCATGCTAGAACATTTACCCAACAAGATTATGTCCAAAAATCAAGTCGAAATGCATTTTTAGAACCGATTTGTACTTACAGCAACGTCTGCGAACTGAGATGTGTCTCAGCTTGCAGATCGAACTCCGAACCGAGATTGAACTCGCGGACCCAAATTTGCGAACCAAACTGACTTGCGAGCCAACCTGCGAGTCGACGTTTACGAACCGAACCATACGCTGCAAACCAAACTCAGTTCGTAGCCTACTGCCTTGCGAGCAAAATTCAACAAACGATAACTCAGTTCGCAGCCCGCTGCCCTACGAGCCAAACCCAGCTCGCATCGCGAACTCAGTTCGCAACACAATCTCAGTCTGCAGCTAGACTAGGTCAACTTTCCCCGATTTTTAAATTACAGATGCAATTTTTAATAAAGCGATGTAGTAGGAATGAAAACATTGAAAGTGTTGTCCTAACTCGCATTCGATAATACCTTCACGTCGCGATATGAATGACCAACTTATACATCCACTTTACAAAACGAGATACAAAACAATGATAATACTTGAATTATTGTTACAAAACGTCACCAACGGGCCATATTAGATTTCAAACTCACACGATTACAAACATACAAACAACCACTTGGACATTTTCCATTTGATTGGGCAACTAGCATGGGTGATCTTTCAGGACACCAACTTAATTACTTATTTACTTACAACCTGGTGCGTTTCGGATGCCAGAAGGTTACAGGGTACTGAGAACCGATACACGGACTTACAACTGCTTTACTTACTTGATTTCGCCTACAGACTTGCTAGACTCAGGTGAGTCTCACAGCCCCATTTTTACTGTTTTTACTCTGGGGTGAGATGCATTACTTGTTTTACTTGGACACATGTACAGATTTACTGTTTTACAGACTTACAGACTTACCGATATATTGATTGCATAGGTTATGTTTAATCCAATGAAGTCATCTGAATCATAGTTGTTAATTATGGGATAAGCGCGAGTTTTAGTATATGGATCCATATGGGACAGACAATCCCCGCCCGGGGTGGTACTCGTTACACATGAGTGTTTTTGGGTTAACACTCATAGGGGCACTTACCTGGTACTTAGTTGTACCTTACAGACTGGTTAAGCTTCGACTATGATTCTCATGGCAATGCATATCAACCCGATTGCATTCGTGCAATCATTACTCACTACTTGGTTTAAACTGTACCAATACTTTCATTACTTGATGTGTCCAAACTTACTACTTACTATAAACCTGTGAGATTCACCAACCTTTCGGTTGACCTTTTTAGTGATGCATTCTCAGGTACACAGCAATTGTAGGGTCGCCCAGTAGGATTTGCTTACTAGCTAGAGTCGCATGATTTTCCACATTGCATCTAGCGGAGATTCATAGTATTATCTTTTGTACGTTGTGATTATGTAATAGAATCTCCCGCTACACGCATGGACTCTAGGGAACTATATTTTTGTAACCGAAAACACTAGGTTTTCAAACTTCGTATCTATGGATTGTAACTACTTTTCAAAACTTGCATATAGATGTCGTTTGCTTAGTAGCACCTCAAAGCTTGCTTCCGCTAAACATATAATTTAGGGGTGTTACAGATTGGTATCAGAGCCTAAGGTTATAGCGAACTAGGTTGCATTTAGTGGGCCTAGACTATGACCGTTAGGCAGTATTTCCTTATTAGGTATGACTGGTTCGGGAATTGCATCATACGACGTTAATTTAACATAGCCTGATCAACTATGTACAATTAAGGAAAGATGATGTGAAGCCCGAAAGGGGTTTATTGAACAGGAATACACTAATTAACTCTGACCACGAGAGAAACGGGACCAAATGCTACTTGCTATGCTGATAGACTATTATACGTACTGTGTATATAAATAAATAGGCCTCACACATGTACTATCTCCTCGGCTGTAATAAGCATAATATGACCTACGACCATGGAAATGGGAAATCAACGTCCTGCTAAAACGACTCACTATTTCGACAGCAAAATCTAACACTTACCGACAACAGTAGTGGCACTCACAATATAAACACGCCCATGCATTTATAGCAACGACGACCCAACAGATTCCACGAAATCTCTCCAATATCTTAGAATAAAACTTCGTCATTCACATGAATGGAACACCTAGTGCCAGACAGGAATATAACCACTGAGACTTTCTTTATCCTCTTTGCGCTTTATAGGATCTCTTCAGCAAGAGGTCAAGCACAGCTATGGAGGATTGCCCGTCCGACTCTGACCAGATTCAGGAGGAACAAGTACAATACACCTACCTCGACGGAGATTACGCACCTGTAGAGGAATTCGGGGTCGAGGAAAACGAGAACCAAAACTTCAGAATAATCGACGTAGAGGCTTATGAACGAGTAATGGAGCAGACAATTGAACTGAACAAACGTACGTGGGAGCTGAAATACAAGTGTCAGGACTATGAGAAGGAGCTGAGGATCATGAAAAGATCCGTCACTCAAAAGGTTAAGGACAAATTACACCACTGGAAGAGGGTGGCCGCAAACTTTACTAGGAAAACGAAAAAGTGGGTCAAACGGCTGGGAGGAAAGTCGGTGGAAGGGGATGCACTCTACCTTGCACCGCCACGTTACCAGGACTTGCTCACCGAATGCTATTACCCATGTGACATGTACGTGGAATGAAATTCCAAGTAATCAGAAGCCTACTTAGGACTAGCTAGATAGTGCCTATAACCATTTTGCCAAGTCTGCGTAAAGCAGGGTTGTAGGAACCACAAAACGTATTGAAAACTTATAACTAGATGATTGTATTATCACATTTTGTTAAATGTTATGGCGTTCGTTCGGGTATAGTATTGCCCGACAAATTTTGTAAGCGAACAAACGGATGTAATGACTACGAAGCACCCTGATTATAAGATTTACTATCTGTACTAAATCACCTGCCATGTGCGATACTAAAACACCCTGACCTCAATAGGTATACATAATCCCCACCTCGTCCAGCATAAAGCATTTGGAAATCGTTCGAATGTTAACGAACTCTCGATACCCTCTTAAACTTCAAAATTCGAGGACCTTCGAACTCATGCCCTTAAGGGCTTTTGATTTTATCATCCCGCAATATGACCGTCACTTAGTGTTGTTGCAAACTACCTCACTATATACACATACGTTGTAACATCCTCTCCAGTAGCCTGGTAATTTCAAATTTTAAAATTGATTAATTAATTGTTTTAGAAATTATTTGATATTATTATTTATTGTGAAACTTAAATAAATAAGTTCTAGAACTTGTTGTGATTAGTAAAATATTACCTGTTTTAAATTATTCTAGTTGACAGTAAAATAAAGTAATATTCCTCGTGAAAGATTTCTAGGTTCCAGACAATAGATTTAAGACGGATATAGAATACTCACTTATTGACGTCGGTTTAATGGAGAGCCGACCTCCTAATCTTCTTGTTTCACTTGTAACTCTTTAAAATATTCATAACAAGAACTCTAGATAAAGTGAAGTAAAGATTTGGGGCTTTTGATTGTTGTTTAAAGTTAGGTTATCATCATCATCAATTGTCTTTTTCATCTAATCTTGTAAGTGTTTGATTTAGTTTCATATATGTAATTTGATCTCATTTTGATAGGTTTATGAATTGTATGAAATTGAAAGATGAAACTTGTTATTGATGTTATATGATGATGTATAGTGTTAATTTAGGTATTGGTAGTCTGAAATATTAAGTTTGATGTGTTGTGATGTTGAATTTGGAGTTAGGGTTCGTACATAGAGTTGCAGGTCTGTTCTTGAGCTGAAGAACAGCTCAACGCGATCCCAAACCCTAGCCCGGATCGCGTTCATCAGTTATATTTTAAGTGAGACGAGTTTTGTTCTTTGAAACGCGATCCCAAGCAGTCACCTGGATCGCGTTGCCAAGAGTAAATTGGTCACAGAAAGTTTTCCAAAGGCGAACGCGATCCAACTCTTGTTTCCGGATCGCGTTGCTTAGTGTATTTCGGTGACAGAAACTTTTCTTAAGGGGAACGTGATCCTTTACACCCTGACCCGGATCGCGTTTACATGTATGATTTTGGTGATTATGATAACTTGTGAAATCAAGTGTATAAGTATGATTATATAGTATTATTACTTATGTTGAGATAAATTGAAATGTAATTACTGGTGTAAGGTGTCCATTTACATAAGTACTATTGTTGATGACAATTTCTTACTTGTGCGTTGTATGATATTTCAGATACATCGAAGACTCAATGAGTTAGTCAGCTGAGTAAGTGGATCGAAGTTGACAGGTGAATTGACTTGGGACTTCAGTATGGTTTGGTTGTGACGTATTAGTTACAACATATTAAACATAGTAGTGTTAAATGTTGATTGTGCTGTGATATATATATATAAACTGCTTTAGGCAATTTGGGGTATCGGAGGTCAACAATTGTTGGACTGGGTTGCTACAGGTTAACCAACATAGGGATTATAAACATGTGTTGTGAATGGAACTTATGTTGGTTAAAGGTAGCAAACAGTTATCGGTAAATCACTGTAATGGCCTGCAGTGATCGTAAGTGTTGCTTGGTGGGCCACCGCGGTCTGAGGGCGCCACAAGGACCACCAATCCTCTTGGTGATGTTGAGTCTATATGTTAATTGTTGATAATTAATTATGTTGAGCTAAGTCAAACTGTTTGTAACAGGTTTATTCACTTAGCTTCGTGTTAATCCCGTTGTTACTCCTTGCAGGTTTGACTTGAATGTGACTGGGCAAGGAGTACTTAGAAGTGGTTGACCATGACTACTCTGATATTATTTTGATATTTTATATTGCCCAGATACTCTTTAATAGTTTGTAATTTAACAGATAATATTATAGTATATATAATGTTTTGGTAAATAACGTCATGTCATTTATTATATAAAATGAATGGGATTGCGCTTCCGACGTTGTAAAAAAAATGTGATGTGTTATATACGTGATGCGCCGTAACCTCTTACAAACCATTCACTTATCTCTCTTTTTAAATTATTCAAGCACGATGCCTCCACAACGACACACTTACAACGATATCGCTGGATACACCACTAGGTTCCAACAATTCGCCCTTCTCTGCCCTGCTATGGTAGACCCAGAACACAAACGTATCTAGAAATACATTCGTGGACTCCCAGAGAATATCCTGGGAAACGTTGTCTCATCCAAACCCACAAACATCCAGAGTGCTACCCGTATGGCACACGTACTCATGGCTATGATTGTTCGCCGTGAGACACCAGCCCCATCTCTTTGTAACAATAAAAGAAAATCTGATGGAAACCCTAACCCTCATATTCAAATTCAACAAATGCCGCAACTGCTAAGACCTATGCTCCAAAACCCTGATGACTCGGAGGTGTACAAGGGGAGCAGACCATACTACTCTAAATGTAATCTTCATCGTGATGGTTCATGTCCTTGCACTAAATGAAAACGATTTGGACATCTAGCCAAGAATTTCCAAAACAGTCGCTACTGGTACCAACGTTAGTGCACCCAAAACCTGCTACGAGTGCAATGGTACCGGGCAATTCAGGAAAGCCTGCCCAAAAACAAAGAACCAAAACAACAATGCACGAGGCAGAGCTTATATCTTCAATGCTGGAAACAATCATCAATACCTAAACCTAGATGTGATTACGGTTCACTCCTAATCAACCTGATTACTCTATACTACTTGACTGATAAATCTTGCCGACCGCTTAATGATTCACTGTTATAGATCTTAGGCACGACCTAGGATAAGCAAACCCCAGATAGGCTGACAGGTGTAATACTTCAGTACATTATAAACTTAACAAACAGCTCTTTCCCATATATCTCACACTGGTTGAGGCCGGGACCCACAGAACTACTATCTTTATGTGTCGTCAGTCCGAACTCTGCGCCACGAATCGACTGTTCGGAGAAAACCGGTTGTACTTTTATTTGCTTCGCTAGAATTCAATTTTTATACTCGTAACCCCATAATTGCTATTATACGATGCTTAATGCCCATATCAAAACATTGTTTTGATGAAACACCCATTTCGTAGGAAATGACAGGCTACTCCACTGGCAGCCACATGTTGAACGATGATCAACACGGTGAGGATCAGTCAATGTTTCCTTACCTACTTACTCTCGAAGGCGACACCGAGCCAGTGAGTGAAGAACCGTTAGAAGAAATGGCACACCCAGGAGGACTCCGAGACTTTCCACCTCAAACAGTAGTTACAGAAGCTACTCGAATAACCCGAGCAAATTCCCTTTCAAATCCTGCTACTAATAACCATACCACGGCCACCACTATCACCACTCCTCCTACTATTACCGCTCCGATCATTGTCAATGTAAACACTGACAACTCTAAGCATACAGACGAAACAATGAAGGCATTACGCAATCAATTAGCTACTGTTCAGGAGGAAATCACCGACCTACGCTGACTCACCCGCAAGCAAGGATTGCGCCTGCGAACTTTAGAATTCTATTAGGAACAATTAAGACACTTGTGCCCAACTCTGGGAGACGTGCTTCAGTTAGTTTCTAACTCGGTATCACAAAAATCTCAAGCTAATATTCCTATGGAAAAGGATACCGAAGCTCAACTGACAAACCTCAAAAGGGACCTGGGAGGGAGCTCCAACAAAGACTTTACTCAGCCCCGAACAAAAAGGGCAAAAATTACTCAAACTCCCACTACTGAATCTAAGGGGAGAACATATAAGGGAAATCTACCCTACTGCACCTTATGCAAACACCATCATAAGGGACTATGCATCCCTCCTTGTAGCAGATGCAACACGTTTGGACATCAGGTCCAGAATTGCAAATTCCCTCAAAAGGACACAAACTCAGAAGCATTGACATAATGCTTCAAGTGCGGAAATGTTGGGCATAAAAAGATTAATTGTCCACTACTAACTACTACAGACGGCATCTATGAGGCCAAGCATGACTCGAACACTACTGCGGGTACGTTATACCTTTAGAAATAATTCACTCTCCGACGCTACAGAATGTCACCACCGTTACGAACGCAGTATAAGTTACAAGCTACTTTAGGCTACTAGTACAAATTCTAGCTATACCCCACTGATTTACCGACCGACCCAGTCCATTGGACGTAACGGTCAACACACATTAGTAGCTCTCTCTCTCCTATTCTAACAAGGGGGAGGAAGGTAACCAGAGACATTTATGACAACACTTGGCATACTTCAAGGCCTTCTTAGAAAACGTACATACTACTACCTCGAATAAATTTCGGGATGAAATTCTCCCAACAGGGGGAGAATGTAACACCTGGCATTTTAGGCTATAGTTACTGTGCCTAATCGCGAGATTATTACGTATATTTAGACACGTTGGGCTAAACATACATGGGACTTAGTACAAATTCATACGCGCGTACACGATTCGTTTAAATCGTGCTAACAATGTACCGGGTTGAACCCGACACATCCACATTAGGGCGTTGGTGACAAAATTTATAAATAACGTGGAATTATCCAAACAAACAGTGTATACTATAATATATTATGATGATATATATTACGCATTATCATATTGTTTAAAATATATCCTACACGACGAAACCGCACAAAACGCACCCCAACGAGATATTAGTAGCAAAAATTATAATTTTATAATTTTACAACTTGAAATAAAGTGTGTTGATAAAATACTTCGGTTAAATAAATATTGCGGGTGTACTTGACTTATTTACAAATCTTACGAACACTTCGCAATTAAACAGCTACGGGTCACAACACGACATTCAGAAACTAAAATACGCGAAACCGAGACCCGAGTGGGTCGGCCCAGACCCACGGACCCAACTCATCAACCCATGGTCCACCTCCTTTTTAACCCCATTTTCTCCTCATCTTCCCCATTTTTCCCCAACACAAACAGACACATTCTTCTCTCAAAACCCTCTTTTCTTTTCCCCTCTCCCTTGAAATCGGCAGCAGCAACATCAACAACATCACCCACAAATCGCTCATCATCATCATCATCATCATCATCTTCAAGAACGAGCACCAAGACCGCCTCCATCTCCACCATACCTTAATTTTGATTTTCGTGGTAAGAAGCCTCAAAACTCTTTTAAATTACTTGAAAAGCTTAGATTTTCATGCTAGAACATTTACCCAACAAGATTATGTCCAAACATCAAGTCGAAATGCATTTTTAGAACCGATTTGTACTTACAACAACGTCTGCGAACTGAGATGCGTCTCAGCTCGCAGATCGAACTGCGAACCGAGATTGAACTCGCAGACCCAAATTTGCGAACCGAACTGAGTTTCGAGCCGACCTGCGAGTCGACGTTTGCGAACCGAACCATACGCTGCGAACCGAACTCAGTTCGCAGCCTACTGCCTTGCGAGCCAAACTCAACTCGCAACGCTAACTCAGTTCGCAGCCCGCTGCCCTGCGAGCCGAACCCAGCTCGCATCGCGAACTCAGTTCGTAACACAATCTCAGTCCGCAGCCAGACTAGGTCAACTTTCCTTGATTTTTAAATTACAGATGCAATTTTTAATAAAGCGATGTAGTAGGAATGAAAACATTGAAAGTGTTGTCCTAACTCGCATTCGATAATACCTTCACATCGCGATATGAATGACCGACTTATACATACACTTTACAAAGAAACGACTTAACGAGATACAAAACAATGATAATACTTGAATTATTGTTACAAACCGTCACCAACGGGCCACATTAGATTTCACACTCACACGATTACAAACATACAAACAACCACTTGGACATTTTCCATTTGAATGGGCAACTAGCATGGGTGATCTTTCAGGACACCAACTTAATTACTTATCTACTTACAACCTGGTGCGTTTTGGATGCCAGAAGGTTACAGGGTACTGAGAACCGATACACGGACTTACAACCGCTTTACTTACTTGATTTCGCCTACAGACTTGCTAGACTCAGGTGAGTCTCACAGCCCCATTTTTACTGTTTTTACTCTAGGGTGAGATGCATTACTTGTTTTACTTGGACACATGTACAGATTTACTGTTTTACAGACTTACAGACTTACCGATATATTGATTGCATGGGTTACGTTTAATCCAATGAAGTCCTCTGAATCATAGTTGTTAATTATGGGATAAGGGCGAGTTTTAGTATATGGATCCATATGGGACTGACAATCCCCGCCCGGGGTGGTAGCGCCACCATGAACCGTACTGTAGAAACGGGCGTTTCTTACTCGTTACACATGAGTGTTTTTGGATTAACACTCATAGGGGCACTTACCTGGTACTTAGTTGTACCTTACAGACTGGTTAAGCTTCGACTATGATGCTTATGGCAATGTATATCAACCGGATTGCATTCGTGTAATCATTACTCACTACTTGGTTTAAACTGTACCAATACTTTCATTACTTGATGTGTCCAAACTTTCTACTTACAATAAACCTGTGAGATTCACCAACCTTTCGGTTGACCTTTTTAGTGATGCATTCTCAGGTACACAGCAATTGTAGGGTCGCCCAGCAGGATTTGCTTACTAGCTAGAGTCGCATGATTTTCCACATTGCATCTAGCGGAGATTCATAGTATTATCTTTTGTACGTTGTGATTATGTAATTGAATCTCCCGCTACACGCGTGGACTCTAGGGAACTACATTTTTGTAACCGAAAACACTAGATTTTGAAACTTCGTATCTATGGATTGTAACTACTTTTCAAAACTTGCATATAGATGTCGTTTGCTTAATCTTTATGCTGTTGATATTTGATTAGTAGCACCCCAAAGCTTGCTTCCGCTAAACATATAATTTGGGGGTGTTACATATGATGATATCAAAGTTTTCAATTTTGACGGGTTTGAGATTTATGGGAAAATGTTCTCTTGTGATGGTGTAAAATCAGTCTATAAATTTCTATGATAATAATTTGTTTGAAACTATGAAGTCCATTGAAAACTTGAGTTAATCAAAATATGTTGGAAAAATCTGGTCGTTAATATGTCGTTGAAAATTTCTATCTAGCCAAATTAATCGAACATTAGAAGTTGTAAATAGTTTCGGGTAGTTGTTTGGTGAAAATTCTTTGAAAACTTGAATTGGTAGAAATCTGTTGAAAACTTTTGTTATTGTAAAGTGTTGGAAATTTCTGTTGATTCTCGTAGTGGCATATCCTTAAACGAAAAGGGATAAAGAATGAACGAGATCCTTATATGTGAACTAAGATTATCGCAGACGTTCTTGAAATAATATGTGACATCGTAGTACGAAGGTTAATTGGTACAAGGTAATATGATTAGTGACCAATAGGGTGCAAGATTAATAAATTATAGAATTCGAAGCTTACAAAACATGACAGGCATCGTTACATCCGGACGAATGCATTAGTCTTATACAAAATGTGATGGGGTTTTATAAACCCATCGATAGATCATCGAGCTAACACTAGCTATGTTCACCATTTTTCGGGTCTACTTCTAATCTATTCATGATTCAGGTCGTGTAGATAGTAGCGTGCTTCGAGCATGTCACTGTATCGCGGGAGTGCGGAGGGGAGTAAGATGTTGTCTGATGAGTAGTCGTTCTTAGGGGAGTTTGCCATCTTTTTCGAGAGGGCGTTCTATTAAGGAAATAAATCAACAACAAGAAGGTTTAGTCAAAAGAGTAGTCACAAAAATGACCGGGTAGTCATCTCAAAGTAGTCAATTCTGACTATATTGTTGTTTCAAAATGAACAAATGCTTGGTGAAGGTGTTTGGTGAAGATAGTTGACAAATTCGTAGCTGCGGGTAGTCCTTGCAGTAGTAATTAGAATGTTCAAGTCATAGTTTGAAGCAGACAAAGTCGCGAATCAAGTTATAAGTAAATCGTTTGACAAACGTGTCAAAATGGTGACCAAACATGATCAAGCAGTAAGTCTCGTGTTTGAAAGAATTGTTGACATACAAGTCAAAGAGTGATCAATCATGATCAAGTAAGGAGTTAAGTGGATTGTTGAAATTCACGCAATTGTTCTAATGGTTACTTCCATTACGTAGGTGTTGTGGTTGACAAAGTTCACCCGTGGACCCTTGCATAACAACGGGTTCTAGTAGTAGTAGTATAAGTATAATTAGTAGTAGTAGTAGTAGTAGTAGTAGTAGTAGCAGTAGCAGTAGCAGTAGTAGTAGCAGCAGCAGCAGCAGCAGTAGCAGTAGCAGTAGCAGTAGCAGTAGCAGTAGCAGTAGCAGTAGTAGTAGGAGTAGTAGTAGTAGGAGGAGCAGGAGTAGTAGTAGTAGGAGCAGCAGCAGCAGCAGTAGCAGTAGCAGTAGTAGTAGTAGTAGCAGTAGCAGTAGCAGTAGCAGCAGTAGCAGTAGTAGTAGCTGTAGTAGTAGTAGTATGAACAAGATAGATTATAGTTCGAGGCGGTTCTAGTGTTTCTCCTAGTTATTTGTAACATACGCGATCCATAGATCTACGATGTGAGTGGGAAGGGAGAGTGTGAAGTGACGGAAGTAGGTGTAGTTCGTCTAAGTGATGAAGTATCATATTGTTCAACTTTTATACGTGTGCCCGAGTGATTTAGTTGCGAGCGGAAGAAGAGGGTGAAGTAGGTGTCACTTATTTGGGTGGTGAATCCTTAGGTGGATTTTCCTCAAGTGATTCCTATTTGATTATCTCGTTACCCGATTCGGTTGGGCTAACGGGTACCGTGGAAATCTCCACAGTAGTAAGTAAGGTCTGTGTTTTGTTCTCGATGTTAGGTGACGTAGTTGTGGGAGTGGTTGCCATTTTCTGTGGCAAGAAGTTTAGTATACGAGAAGTTAAGGTTATATATATAGAAATATAATAACCTAGCACATAAGCACGTAAAAGGTTGGTCCCATTTCTATCCTTGGTCAAAGTCTTCTAATGTACTCTCGTTCACTATAACCATTTCAGGTCTTGCATCGAATCTCCTTTAATTGTACATAGTTGATCAGGCTATGTTAGATTAAATTCAAATGATGCAATCGCTGAACCAGTCATACCAAACAAGGAATACTAACCTAATGGTTATAGTCTAGGTCACTAATGCAATCCTATTTCGCTATTACCTTAGGCTCTGATACCAATTTGTCACATCCCCAAAACACGTGGCAGCGGAAGTAGGAGGTGTCATGGGGGCGCCGACCAAATTAAATATGACAACACAAAGATTAAAGCAAACAACCTCTATATGAGACGTTTGAAAAAAAGTTACATTACAATAATTCAAATGTTTACAAAATATATCTGGAGTTCGCATAAACCGTTTAGAGATTTCTAATACATTACTGAATTTACAAAATACACCTACATGCAATCTAATCTCTTGATGTTTTGAAAACAATGCGACTCGAGCTAAGCTTTCCAAAATCTTCCTACTGCGGCGGGTTACCTGAGAAATATATACTAAAAGGTAAACATAAATTTGGTGAGTTCATAGGTTTGTAAGCAATAGTTATAAGTATGATCCACAAGGTTACAAAAGTTGTATCATTCGTCAATGATAAGTAAAAGTATCGTTAGCCAACGATGAGTAAAATTATTGCATAATGCAATATAAGTATACCATTTGCATGAGTCTCATAGTTCGAACTTTACGTTGTTTACCTCCGGTAAATGTACTAATCCGATACACTTCTAATTCAGAAATAATATTGCGCCCGTGGGTTGGCTAGAGCGACTAGCCCGGACGAGGTTTGTCAAACCCTGATAGTACTATCCAATAAGATTCACGCATATATTAACGAACTATGATGGGTAGAGGGCTTTAGTGGATTATCATAAGGCCTCATGCAATCCGTACAAAAAGTTATTGTCAGTACTTGTGATCATAAAAGCAGTTTATATAAAACAGTTGTATGTATTCTCACCCCAGTGAAAAACAGTAAAAATGGACTATGAAATTCACCAAAGTTTACCAGGTAGCAAGCAATATCAAGTAGCAAGCAATGTGTCCCAAAGTGCAACCTTCTAACGTCCTAAACGTATAAGGTTGTGTAAGTAGATGTCTCATAAGACCATCTATGGCGATTGTATAAGTGGGGGTCAATGTCCACTTAAGCCAATCGTGTAGGTGGAGGGTTTATGTCCACCTAAACCTAGTTCACTCAACTAGTATATCCAAGTAAGTTGTTCAAGTTTGTTTATTAAATACGTGTACGACTCGTTGGTGAAAGTTTGTAATAGTAATTCATTTAGTCATTATTATTAAGTTTGTTTTGTTGTATATTACTTATTAGTACATATCGTATGTTGCAAACAGATTATTTAGTTCGTAAAAACCTTAAACCATAGGTCAAAGTTGATCAACTCATTGATCAAAGCTGGTCAAAGTTGGTCAAACTGGTCAAAGTTCGTCAAACTTGGTCAAAGTTGGTCAAACTGGTCAAAGTTGGTCAAACTTAGTCAAAGTTGGTCAAACTGGTCAAAGTTGGTCACTCTTGGTCAAAGTTGGTCAAACTGGTCAAGGTTGGTCAAAGTCATTAATTAATTCACCCAACCCCATTTTGTTACCATTTTGCCAAAATAGTAAGTTTGTCATTTTTAGGAACCGAGTCCCGTTTTTTGTTGACTTGATCAAACTTACTCGGTTTGACCCGAAACTTTTACCCAACCCTTAGTTATGTTCATAGATCACAAAAAGTTAGTCTTTCACTTTATAGTAGGTCCATAGGTGTCGGTTTTTAAAAGTTATCAAAATCAGTCCACTTTTTACCATTTCTAGAAAATACATCTCATTGTTGTATTTATTAAAAATATTTCTATTCCGAAATTATATTCACGAAAAATATTGGTTGTTACAACCTATGTTAGATACTTTGTGTAATTTTTCCAGGAATTTTAGGGGATTACAACCATTTTTTTAAAATTACTTTCCTGACCTGTGTCCAGATTTGAACACATGCAAGCAATCATCATTTCTGGGCAAAATATACAAGGAATCAGTAAAAGTGGTCAACATAAAAGTTATAGCCAATGAGATTTAAAAAATTTGGGCGGTAGTTTTAGGTCATTTTGAGGTGTGTAGCTCAAGTTATGGTCAAAACACTGAGATGGAACTTTCTGACTTTATAGAATAGATTGTCTATGTGTTTTTATACAAATTATTAAAAATAATAAACAAACTCATAAAAATATGAGGCTTACGGGGTTGGAAAGCTAACTTCTTGAAATTGATTTTTGACTATAAAAACATCCATTTTCATGAATAAATAATTTCTATAAAAATCATAGAAATGAACAAAACTTTTTGGACAGAAAGTATTTCTTACTTTTTATTGATTTCATGTTGTGAAAAATGGTTTTTGGAGCCATGTTTTGTTATATACATGTTTAGTGAACTTTAAATACATGTTATTAAACATATAAGGAGTAAGAATATGTCATCACAATGATGATTTGAAGAAGAAATGGCAGATTGTAGATGAGGAAGACGTGAGCTTCAATTCCTTGTAAAAATCTTGATAAATAGTGATGTATTTAAGTGGTGATGCTTGGTGGTTTGTTGGTGGGGAAATGGTGGTGGAAAAGACTGATTATTTTAGTTCTTCAAGTGAGAGAGAGAGAGAGAGTTTGAGAGAAAGATGGAAAGTGTGAAGTGTGAAGTGAGAATGAGGGATGCATGTTTGGTTAATGGTGGTGTAAGAAAAAGAAAGGGAGGCTTGAAGACGATTGGAGAATGAGGGTGGTGGTGGGATGGAAGATTTTAGGGGGGGGCCATTCAAGGGCTGAAATGTTTTCAACACAGTTCCAGACTGTATTGCGTGCTGTGTTCGTTTCCTCGTTCGTTTTGTTATTTGGTCAAATCGCGTAATGTTTTCTTGTTTAGTTTTAATTCACGATAAGTTTATTTTTCATTGAAGTATTGTTAAAATACTTTAATTTGAGTTGTCAAAATATTTACCGAGTTTCATTTCGTTGCTGAATGCGATTCATGCGTTTTCTTTGCGTTTGAGACGTTTTAAGCGATACGTCTAGGTTTTTCGTGCATTATAGTATAAAAATAATAATATATGATAAATCACTTCTGAAAATAGATTTAAGTTATTTATAGAATTATTTTCACCAACGTCGTATAATTAGGCGGACTCCGTCTGGTTGTTTCGCACGATTACAGATGAACACATAATCACGTAAGTGTATAATAAAATATACAAGTAATTACAAATGTTTAGCCTAATACAAACTAAATACAAGTAATTAGAGTTTCAAGTAGGTTTAACTGTAACCCTAAGTCGTCGGATGTGACAAAGAAGACCGAGGCCCGTGTTAGACACGGTTCCCTTAAAACAGATTCGCCGTTTATACGTCGTCTGTTTCTCAGGGTACAACGGCCGAAGCAATAGTACTAACGGACTTGACTAACATTGCCCTAGATTTCATTGGAGAATTCTTGTATCTCCTTTAGGGGTTGTGGTTTTCTGTGTATCTAACATTGACCCTAAACACGTCTATTTATAGTTTGGTTGGTACCTCTAGGTTTGATTCACCACCGATGTAGGACAAACTCAAATCCACCAAACTATACATCAAATGTCTAACTTTGTGAATCGATATCTCATTCACATAAGCTCAGATTTGGACACATAATATCTCATATCGAAGCTCTCATCAAGGAGGTCATAAATACGTAAAAAAATATTTATATGTACTACACATACATATAAATAGTTAGTGAAAACTCACATGGTTTCACTAAATTTTCTAACAAAAACTTATTCAATGAATATTTTTTTAAAATAATACTTAGGAAAATAGTTAAGCACCTGGGTGAAGTATGACATATTTTGTCATGCTCTGTTGTCGCGACTCATTCAAAATGTTTTTGTTTTCCATCATTAAGCGCTATCGAGTATTATCATGATGATGTTGTGTTTTGCACGGGAATAACACTAGCAAAATATAAAACGCGTTCTGTGCGACATGTTGAAAGGAATTAATTAATTGACCTTAATATGTACGGAGTTGAAAAAAGATATAAGCATGTAAATAGGAATTTATTGTACCTTAATTAGCAATTAACTCTGGATGGAATTTTGATATTGAGTTTTAATCATAAAGAATTTAACATTTCTTCAAATTAATTGTAAAAAAATAAACTACCACTCTTAATATTTGAAATTAAAATTCGAGTATATAATTTACTGTTCGAAAAGACATTTCCTTACCGTTCAAAGTCCCTTGTGCACTTTGTTTTGGTCAAAAAATTACACAAGGAAATTCAATGAACAAATTAGTAAAGTGAGGTAGTCTGCTTTGATTTGATTTCAAGACAATTTGATTGAAAATTATAGTTTGAGATGAAAACTTATAACTTTGTCAATACGGGTTAACTTAAGATTAAATCTTGCTAAATATGCAATCAAGGACTTTGTAAATAATGAATTTGTATGCAATAAACCAATATGAATGCAGAAAAATAAGTATAATCCGGGATAATTCCGGGATAATACAGTAAGTATGATAAAGAATGCAAATTTGATAAAGTAAATGAATGATAAGCGCAAGAACACAGCGATGTACAAGGAAAACCCTTTATCTATGATAGATTGCCGGCACAAAACCTCGGGAAGGATCAAACGATCCTTGCCTTATGTTTATCTTATTGAATAAAATGAAGTTACAAACTAAAGAGCACAAGAATGATCGTCTAAGTGTGAAAAATGGTGAAGTGTGAGAGTGTAAACGATTTACAGAGAGTGTAATTGAGTGTAAGTGATGAATATCAGTTAGCTTAATCGATCATTCAAGCCTCGTTTATATACTACAAATCGATAACAGGTAATTCCGAAATATCCGGGATCATCTCCGATAGTCAGTGGAGCGTCCCAACGTTCATATGACCGAGTATTCCACACGTGTTGACTTCCTTCTTCGTAATTCAAATATTCCTTCAGCTTGATACGATCCAAGGAAATTAGAACTACTTCCACGTCCCTCATGACCTAGTCAAAACATGATAAACACACGGAAATATTAGTAGTAAAGGGATCCCGAGATATATAATATATGGGATCCTTGTGTAACACCCCCAAAATTCATTGATTGTGATTAGCGGAAGCATTTAGTTAAGTATGGGGTGTGCCACACTACACAGTACATGCATATGTATCAGAGCTTATGATTACAACATAACATAATATATTAAGATGCCAAAAGTAATAGTTACAAAGTTTACGATTTATCGAATCGTATAAGTTAAAAAGTAATTAAGTTACAAAAGTAGATTTCGTAAATATGAATAAACAACTTAGTTATATAAAAGAAATCCAGTTGTCAAAAGTTAGCATCCTATTCGTTCGTGGGTCGCCTATGTTCCATGTGTGCATGATGTCTTACATGCAGCTAATTCCCTAAAAAACATAGTAAAAGTCAACAACGAGGTTGAGTGAATTCACAGGTTTTATGTTTGCAATAGTTGAATCAAGTTTGTAAGCACAGTTGTTGAGACGAATACATTCACAAATAGTTATTGCCATAATAGCTAAGTAAACGTTTTGTGCAATGTTATCCAAAGATAGTTCGGTTGGGATGTTGCCCAAAATACAGTTTGCGTGGGATGTTACCCAAAATACCGTTTAAGCGGGATGTTACCCAAAATACCGTTTACGTGGGATGTTACCCAAAATACCGTTTACGTGGGATGTTACCCAAAATATAGGTTGCAATATGTTGCTGGTCGTTCTCCAGCATTTCCAAAACAGTACCGGTCATTCTCCGGTCAAAAGACGCACGGGTCATTCTCCCGTCCAAACTCGGCCAGTCGTTCTCTGGCAATAAATACTGCTGGTCGTTCTCCAGCAAAACACAATACCGGTCATTCTCCGGTCAAAAGACGCACGGGTCGTTCTCCCGTCCAAACTCGGCCAGTCGTTCTCTGGCAATAAATACTGTTGGTCGTTCTCCAGCGAAACACAGTACCGGTCGTTCTCCAGTCAAGAGACGCACGGGTCGTTCTCCCGTCCACTTGGCCAGTCGTTCTCTGGCACTAAAATACGTTACTAGTCATTCTCCAGCGTTTACATAAAAGTACCGGTCGTTCTCCGGTTTACCAAACAAGTTTTATCACGTTTATAGTATGAAAAGGTTGTTTCATAAATACCAGTTTTGTTGTAAGAGTTCAGCAGTTCAAAGTACTCAAATCGTGCGAGTAAACAAGTATGATAAACAATCATGTAAGTAAAAGCAGTTATGGCAATCAATAAAGCAGTTGACTATGTTTCTCACCCCAAGTTGAAAATGGTAAAACAGTTAAAAGTGGGGCTGTGAACTCACTTATTGAGCTAAGTAAAGTTGCGAGCGCTAGCAAAGCCTAAATCCAAGTAGGTCACTAACGTCCTAAACGTAGGAATAATCGTATAAGCAGTTGGCTAACAGTCTAACCATGTTACTCGTTTATTCATGAAAGATCCTTGTTTATTTTGTAAGTTCGACACGAGACGTTGGTGATATTTTGTGAGACGTTTCAAGGTGTAATTTATTGTTTCATGGTGTTTCATAAGGTATGAAATTGTGTACGGGGGTTCGGGGGCAGCGCCCCTGGTAGCGGGGTCTAAGGGGCAGAGCCCCTGGCTGGGGTCGAGCTGCCAGGTCAGCTTAGAAAACTTTTATTTCTACTATGTTGTTGTAGTGAAAACGCATCCGAATTCCAAATTCGGAGTAAAATCAAGTGGTAAAATCCGGTTCCGACACTTAGTGAAAAACATGTGTTTTTAAGGTTCTGAGTTTTGCGACATAAGTACTGTGTCGCTAAAAGGTTCTGCGACACAAGGGTTTGTGTCGCATTCTTGCGACATTCGCAAATAAATGCGACATAGGCATTTATGTCGCAAATGCTGCGACATAAGTAGTTTTGTCAAAAGTATGCAACATAGGATAATTTATGCGACACAAGGCGTTGTGTCGCATAATGCGACGTAAAAATGGTACTGCGACACAAAAGCTTGTGTCGCACTACTGTTTTTGGTCCCGTGCGACACAACGTGCTGTTTGATGAAAATCTTAATTTTTCAACCCAAAAACGTTTAGATCTTTCATATAATGACTTGTAACATGTTTGTATACTATAATAACAAAGGAAAAGTGGAAGAAAAATGATTTTTCATACCAAATCGAGTGAAATCCGAAAGTTAGGTGAGTGCATGAAGATGGTGATGAAAATGGTGTTCTTGAGCTTGGATCTTGAAAATGAAGTTGATGATGAGTTTTGTTGTTGTTGTTATTCCGAAAATCCAAAGAAAATGGTGGTGATTTGTTGTATTTTGGTGAGTTTTTAGAGAGAGAATTGAGAGAGAATGGGGATGGAGTGAGAGAAAGGGAAGATGAAAATGAAAATGAAAATGAGGGTGGGGTGGGGGTGGTGTTGGCAGATTTTTGGGGAAAAAGTGAGGGGTTTTTGTCCCAAATTTGCGGTATTTAGCCCGAGTTCGTTTACCCGATCGTTAAATGTTAAAAAAATTTTAAACGATAGGTTTTTAAATATGTATTCGATTATACTATTAGTTGAAATATTTTATTTAAAATAATTTAGTTGAGTTATAAAATTATAACTTTGTTTTATTTTAGTTTTACTTATATGGTTCAAGTCGTTCCAGTTTACGAAATAAACATTATTTGATACAAAATGCTTTGTAAATATTATCAACATAATTATTAATAAATGTTAATGTTAATTAATAATTTCATATTATTAATTAATTTTATTCACCAACAGTCGTATATATTTGTCGCGTTGTTTAAATCGTTCTGTACATAATTACAACTAATTATGAATAAGTAATACTACGCGTATTATCTAGTTGGGTTTTGCTAGACTTATCTCTAAAATGTGTTGTGAATTCACTCTAAGTTAGGGAATTAGCCTAAAAATGTGTGCAATTTACGTTTATGAATATGTTGAAATTGCGGGGTGTTACATTCTCCCCCTGTTAGAGAAATCTCATCCCGAGATTTAAAATCATGTCGGAACGCCCATCGGGTATGTTTTCCGAGAAGTCATGTCGTTAATAATAATAATAGTTTGCGTGGTGCTCTATGTTGCCACAAAGTTCTAACGGTTCATGTATACCCGCGGTATAGTTTGATAAGTTGTGTGTTCGTTAAGTGGTCAAAGTTTGTTGATACATATTAGGTGTCTGTCAGTTGGTCTATCGAGTTGTAATAAGTGTCGTTAGTTACTTAATAGAAATATAGTTTTTGTATAGTGCGACACTCGTGTTTTAGTTTAGGCGACACTTGCCTAAGTGACGCATAGCGACACTTAGGTAAGTGACGCATGAAGGCGGCCACATGTGACACTTCCATAAGTGACGCATGTCGGCTGACTTTTTAGTATAAATAGAAACCTACGGGTTTTCGGCTAGGGTTGACGAAACCCTAGCACTATTTGTCGACTAAACCATATTGTAATCGTTCCAAAACAGTTATACAAGCTAATATACACGTTTACATTGTTGAATTTCTTGTGTTCGGTTTGTGAGTTGTTAGCTATATAAGCAATTGTTTGATTCCGCCTTACGATTGCTGTTAATTGACATCTAGGACCACGACAAGGGGCACTCTCAACTGGTATCAGAGACATCTAGGTGAATACATTGACATTTGTTCGATTTTAGGTTGATTTCGGCTTTGTTCGAATAATTAATTGAGATTACATACGGTTTTGGAGTAGCTAAGGTGATTTACAGTTAAGATTCTTCATAATCTACAGGTTTCGTCCATTAGGGTTCAAGGAATTTTCGTTTGGTTTACGAAAATTCGACATTTTTAGGGTTTTGGGATTTTTCAGCCGTTTTGCGACACTCGATCCGTCACTTGGACGCGTCACTTATAGCGGCACTAGTTAATCCCAAAATTAGGGTTTTACCGTCACTTAGACGCGTCACTTGAAGCGTCATTTGAGGTTATACGACACTTAACTTAAGTGTCGTCTACCCTAATACACCGACACTCAAGTGCGTCACTGTTGCACGTCACTTGACTCTCAAGCGTCACTTCTGTTAGTGACGCCTGTTTGATTTATAGCGTCACTCTTACTAGTGACACCTATTAGATTTAGCACGACACTCAAGTACGACACTTGAGTGCGTCACTTGCTTAACTGACCGACACTTACTTATAGTGTCATCAGTCACTTTGTACGTCACTCGATAGCGTCACTTGCTAAGTGTCGCTAGTCGCTGCGACATTTGAGTGCGTCACTTACCTAGTGACGCCTTTGGTACTAATTAGTTTGCAAGTTCTTGTTTTTGCGTATAATTTCAGGTATATCTTCAATGGCTTCTATTGCTGACAAGGAAGATATTAGAGGTATTAGGGAGATGCTAAAGCAGGGAAATGATATTGGTTCCAATAACAAACCTCCACTGTTCACTGCAGACATGGACTATGCTTATTGAAGGGATAGATTTGAACAGTTTGTTGACTTTCATTGTCCAGAATTGTGGGGCCCATTAAAACAAAGATATGAGGCTCCAGTAGCTGAAGGAGATTATCGTCAGGTTCCTCCACCAAAATCTTTCATTGCGATGACACCTCAATTAAAGAAGGATTATCAAATAGAAAGAAAAGCACACTCAGCTATCTGTATGTGCTTGACAAAGGATGTCATGAGACTTTTTAAAAATCATGACACAACCTATGATTTATGGAAGGCTATAGAAACGAGGTGTGGGGGAAATGCGAAATACAAGGAAGCTAAGCTGGAATTGATAAAGAAATAGTACGATCTGTTTGACTCATTACCTAATGAGACAACCTCTGGACTGTTTACCCGGTACTCACAATTGGTGAGTGAGTTAACGGAGGGTGGATATAATCTCACAACACTTGAGATAAATAAGAAACTGTTAGATGTTCTACCAAGTGCATGGGATGTAAAAGTCCAATTCTTGAAAGAAAGTGAAGGATTGGATGGTATGACTTTGGATAAGCTGATAGGAGTTCTTCAAGCACACGCTATGGAGTTGAAGAAGAAAGAGTGCAAGTCAACTGGTTTTGTACAAAATCCTTCACTTTATGGAGGCCAAGTTAACTCTGGTAAGAGTTATGGAGGAATGGCATTCATCTCGAATACCAATTCTCCATCTTATTCAGCTGGAGCATCACATGCTGCTTATGTTTCTGGCACACCCTCCATTACTCAAGGATCACAACAGCAGGTTTCATCTTCACCAGCTATACAAGAGCAAGCTGCGATCTATACAGCTTTCCTTAGTTCTTACAAAGATTTGGTTACTCAACCAAATACTACTTTGGAAATGACCAAAGAAGATTATGCTCAGCTGGATGACGATGACTTGGAGCAGATGGATTTAAACTGGAATATAGCTATGATTTCCAGAAGGGTTCAGAAATTTATGCAAAGAACGGGACGAAAGAGCTTGGAAGGTAATGGGAAGACCGGATTTGGGTTCGACAAAAGCAAGGTTCGATGTTACAACTGTCAGAACCTTGGTCACTTCGCAAGGGAATGTGAGAAACCCAGGATGCCATCGTCGGGTCTTACTACTCCGGACCCACCCAAGGCAAATGAAAAAGAAGAAGCTAAATCGTTGGCTGTAGATAACGCTTTGATTGTCTTTGAGCCAACTACTTTTGATTGGAGTGCTCAAGCTGCACAGTTTCAATGCCTGATGGCTCACATTACTCCTGAGGTACCAAATGAACCAAATGAGCCATTCAATTGTGTTTCGTGTATTAACTTGACTGAATCCCTTAAGGCCTATCAGAAAGACAATCAAAATCTGCGGGACAAGATAGTTAAACTTAATGAATCTAATAACTTTTTGCTAGATAATGAAAAACTTTATGAACAACACCTTGAAGCTCATAAATTAGATACCGAAACCTTTAAGGCAAAGGTCTTTAGCCAGCAAGATGCAATTAAAAGTTATCTTACTGAAATTGAATTGTTGACTAAAGAATTATCTGATTTGAAAAATGAGTTTGAGAATCATAAAAGCAAAATCTTAGGTTCAACATCCGCCACTCAAGTCTTTAATGAGATTGTTAGCAAGCAGGGAGCAAGTGGCAAAAAGAAGGAAGGTCTTGGCTATAACCAAGTACCACCACCTTCTAATGCTGAATATTGTCCCCCGATTGCTAAACAAGGTCTTGAGGAGATTTCAATTGATTATACCAAACTATATGGTATTAAGGCCAAAGAAGCTAAGCTAAACAAACTGACAACGGAGAAAACCAAGAGGCAAGAGTATCCATTGCCTAAGTTTGTTAAAGCTAAAAGTAAGTCTCCAGTTTATACTAATGAGATTGTTGAAATAGAGGATATTACTGATCAGGAATATCCTGAGTTTAAGAAGGTTAAGGTTAGACCTAAAAAGGTTATTTTGAAAGTTGAATCTCTGACAAAGGTTCAAACTAAAAAGGAAAATAAAGTTTTGAATGTGAAATCTCAAACTAATCAGTCACCTACAAAAGTTTTACAACAAAAGGTGACGAAAGAAAAGGTCTTGTTTGATAAAACTTCTGCCTCAACTTCTAAACCAACACAAGCATTCTCTAAAACGTGTACAAAATGTTCATGTTCTACAAATGCTTCATCACTTACTGCGGTAAATCCTCCGTCTCAACAGTTTCAAGAGACTCGTTCTTGTTTCTACTGCAAGAAACAAGGACATTTGATCTGCGATTGTCCCAAACTCTCTTATCAGCGTTATGGGAGACATATGCCTAGGACAGTACTCTACAGAAATTCCTTTTCAAAATCACCTCCTAGGCATCACTCCAACTCTCCCGAGCCTGCTAAGAAAGTCGTTTGTGTTGGGCAAAATCCTTTGTTCAAACCAAAGCCCAACATTATTTCCAAGCCAAATCACGAACCATCAAAGGTTTGGAAGATAAAGAAGTCCACTGAAGACTCAAATGTCATCAATAATAACACATCAGACTCAAAATCTGATTTGTTTAAAAATAAAGTTTTATCTGATGTGCTTATTGTTGATGACTATGGTCGACCTAAGTCTGTAAAGGCTTGGGTCACCGTTTCTCACTAATCTCTTCATTTCTATGTGTTGCAGCAGTCTGAACGTATAAAAGATAGCGAATGGTTCATGGACAGTGGCTGCTCGCGACACATGACGGGTGATGTGTCTCTCCTAGTGGATATTAAACCATACGCAGGAGGTCATGTTGCTTTTGCTAGAGATACAGGGGGAACGATTTCGGGTAGAGGGACGCTAACTAATGGAAAGGTTAGCTTTGAGAATTTAAATTATGTGGCTGAACTTCAGCATAACTTGCTAAGTGTTTCACAAGTTTGTGATAAGGACTATACCACATCGTTTACAAAGACTGAGTGTGTCATATTGAAGCCGGGGTATGTCATTCCAGAGGAATGGGTGGTAATGCGTGCACCTAGAAGAAATGACACCTATGTGATGAACATGCAAACCGTGGAAACATCTAGCGAATACACTTGTCTCCTTTCGAAGGCTTCAGAAAAGGAATCACTCCTTTGGCACAGACGAATGGGACACATTCATTTCCGAAAAATGAATTTCCTAGTCAACAACGACTTGGTTCGTGGAGTTCCGAAACAGTCCTTCGCCTTGAAGGATGACTGTGTTTCTTGCCACAAGGGCAAACTCCATAAGAAATCTCATAAGTCTAAGGTTGTGAATTCTATTAATGCTCCGTTGGAATTACTGCATATGGATCTTTTTGGTCCTGTTTCTACCAAGAGCATCGGTGGTCGCTCTTACTGTTTAGTAGTGACAGATGACTACTCACGGTTCTCGTGGGTATACTTTCTTGCAACGAAAGATGAAACTGCAGGTATTTTAGTTTATTTGTTGGATAAGTTGGCAAATCTATGCAACTTAAAGGTAAAGAGACTGCGAAGCGATAACGGAACCGAATTCAAAAACTCAACTCTCGAGTTATTTTGCGCTTCTAGGGGTATTGAACATCAATTCAGTGCTCCGAGAACTCCTCAACAGAATGGAGTTGCTGAACGGAAGAATAGGACCATCATTGAAACCGCTCGCACTATGCTAGCGGATTCCAAACTACCTATTATCTTTTGGGCCGAGGCAGTTAATACTGCTTGCTACGTTTTGAATCGGGTACTTTCGGTTAAAAAGAAGAATAAAACGTGTTATGAGCTCTTCAACAATCGCAAGCCGAATCTGCAGTTTCTGGAGCCATTTGGATGTCCTTGTTTGATCATGATAACCAAAGAACGTGTTCCTAAGTTTGGTGATAAAGCTGTTGAAGGGATCTTTCTCGGATATTCAGTCAATTCTCCAAACAAACGGGTATACAGCAAATCAACAAACGAGATCGAGGAACACTTTGAGGTAAAATGCTTACGGTATACAGAACTACCTCAAGGAACGGGTCCGGATTGGTTCTTCAATTATGGGAAACTCTTCAGTTCCTTCAATGTACTGGAGGACGACGATACTGAAGACTTAATCACAATGCTTCATAGACTCGATGTTTTTCAACAAACATCCGATTCTCCTCCTACAACACCCAATCCAATTCCCGATATGACATCCACTCCATCACCTACTCCAACACAACAAATGCCTGCACCTACATCCACCACTTCTCCTGCATCTGTACCTACATCCACACCACCAACTACAACCATTCCGTCTTCTTCAAACACTGTTAATACCGCGGATCTTCCGGACGATCCCAATATGCCTCTCCTAGAGGATGACGAAGACATGGATTATTCTCGTTTCTTCATTAATGAAGAGAACGAAGATGCTTCTGCCACTGAAGGTGATTTGAACAACTTGGAATTAAATCTTGTGCCAGACGCCATTCCAGTGACTCGGATACATAGGAATCACCCAGTTGAAAACATTATTGGTGATCCTCATTCTACTGTTCAAACAAGACATCAGGCGAAGCAATCTGCTGAAGAAAATGATACTTCAGCTAATCAGATTTTGGGATTTATGGCGACTGTTAATTCATGCCATCTTTCCCAAACCGAACCGAAGAAAGTTTCGAAGGCCTTACAAGATCCATCTTGGGTCGAGGCCATGCAAGATGAACTGCAACAATTTCACAAGTTGCAGGTGTGGACTTTAGTACCATTACCCAAGGGTACTGATCCAAAAGGCACTCGATGGGTATATCGAGTAAAGAAGGATGATCGTGGGGTTGTTACAAGAAACAAAGCTCGACTAGTTGTTCAAGGGTATACTCAGGTTGAAGGACTGGATTATGATGAGGTTTTTGCCCCTATCGCCAGATTGGAGTCTGTCCGTATCTTCTTAGCTTTTGCTTCATTTAAAGGGATTCGTGTCAAGCAACTTGACGTCAAGAGTGCATTCCTTTATGGTAAGATTGATACGGAGGTTTATGTTCAACAGCCTCCAGGTTTTGACGATTCGGTGCATCCAAATTATGTCTACAAGCTAAATAAAGCATTGTATGGACTTCATCAATCTCCTCGACTATGGTATGAGAGGCTTGCTACTCATCTGGTGGACAGCGGTTTTTCTCGGGGCACCATCGACAGCACCCTTTTCACAAAAGGGAAAGGGGATGATTTGTTACTCGTTCAAGTATACGTCGATGATATCATTTTTGGATCATTGAATGAGGCTTTATGCAAAGAATTTGAAGAGGTCATGAAGTCAGCTTTCGAGATGAGTGCAATGGGAGATCTAACTTTCTTCCTAGGAGTGCAAGTTGAACAGTCATCCAAAGGGATGTATATTCATCAGTCGAAATATGTCAATGACATGTTGACACGGTATGATATGCTCACTTGTAAGCCTTATGGAACTCCTATTGAACTCAACCATAATCTTGGACCTGCTGATGATGATGAGGACTGCAAAGAAAAGGATTATCGTTCGATGATAGGTTCTCTAATGTACCTTACTGCCTCAAGGCCTGATATCGTATTCGCGGTTTCAATTTGTTCAAGATATCAGGCACGTCCCAAGGTTTCTCATATGAAGGCGGTGAAGTGGATTTTTGGCTATCTTAAATATAGACCCACTCTTGGTCTATGGTATTCAAATGAGAAGAACTTCACGCTTTCTGCTTATTCAGATTCAGATTATGGCGGCTGCAACATGAATAAGAAGTCTACAACAGGAGGATGTCAGTTTCTAGGATCCCGATTGGTGTCATGGCAATGCAAAAAGCAGACAACGGTTTCTACTTCAACAGCGGAGGCCGAATACATTGCTGCTGCAAGCTGCTGTTCTCAAGTTCTTTGGATTCAGCACCAATTGCGTGACTACGGGTTACTCTTAACTTTAACTCCTATACATATTGATAATACTGCTGCCATATCAATCACACGCAATCCCGTACAACACTCTAAAACCAAACACATAGAAATTAGGTTTCACTTCATACGGGATTGCTATGAGAAACACCTTATTGACCTTGTCCATATAGATACCCTCAAACAAAATGCTGACTTATTCACTAAGGCTTTTTCTAGAGCCCGATTTGATGAATTAGTCACCATGATCGGTCTAAGGTTCTTTACTACGAAAAAGTAATTTGTGACTTGGATTAGCTTTAAAATGCTATTTTATTAAAAAAAAAAAAAATGCAACCTACGCAACTGCCACTCATTATACTTTCTAGTATTAATGAAATGCAAGGTTGCTACATTTTAAAATAGACGTTGAAGTTGTGTCTGTAAACAACTTGGGATATGATAGTACATTGGGAGACATGCATAAAAATGGAAATTTAAGGTTTATCTTGGATGTGTCAGTAGATTTATCTGACGTATTGAAAACAGTTTTTATAAATATTGTCTTCATCATACGATGTATTAGTAGGCATATTATACAAAACTCTTTGAGAAGTCTTAAGAAGCTTAATCGTTAACTGTCTATTTCAAGTGGTATAACACCATTAGATGTATGACAAAAGTCTTAATTTCTTACTTATACGAGACATGCTTTCGTGAAAGATGTTTATTTGATATCATTTGGGGGTATATATTGATAGTTTCCTCTGTTATACGTGAGTATAGACCTGGCTTCTATTAATATATATTTTAAACTTAAGCAAACACAAGTCAAAGTACTTGCAAAGTCTTTAAAAAATAAAGATACCTTACAAGGTCGCCAAAATGGTTTGACCAAGTCTGGTTTTGCTTAAACCTGAATCAAGCTATGTCGCTCTGTTGTACGTAAGTACAGACCTGTCACCGCTGACTTGATTCTTAAAATTGATTTTCTTATATTCTATCTGTAAATGGAAGCATGGTCTTTGTCTTAAGTTAAGATGTATATCTATGGTGGGAACTACAGCGAAATGCACATACCAATAATAATAAAATACTTCCTCGATGTGAGTATAACATGTTTAAGTGGATAAACATACTAATAATCGTTTTGAAATAATTTTTATAAAAAATGCTTTTAGTATGTCAAGTAAATTTAAAGAGGACAACTATACTGATGATCGAAATAACACTTACTGTTCCTAATAAATGCATGTTATTCCGATATGATCCCTAACCAGACTATATCAGCTCCGTCCCCAAAAAGAATGTGTTCATTTTTCTAGTTATAAATTTACATTCTTATTTTCTCTAAGTTAGTATAATTTTAGTTATTATCCAAGTTACAGTTACATTTTTCAAATTTGAGTACCGAAATCACAACGCGAAAAAATCGAAGATATCACAATTTTTTCACTAAAAGTGAACTGTGCGTCACTTTCATAAGTGACGCTGCCAGTGACGCATACGATATTGCGTCACTCACTTTAGTGACGCAGTAAGTGCCGGGGTAAGCTTCGCTATAAGTGCCGGGTTGAGTGACGCACACTAGGGTCGGTGTATAAATACCCCTTCCCCACGACACTCAACCTCACCACTTTTAAAATTCATATAGCGTCACTTGCTCTGACACACCGACACTTATACTGTCTCTGCGTCACTTCATTCTGTTCGTTTTCTTCGATCCGTTTGTGGTTTCTACGGCTTTCTTGTGCATTCAAGTGCTATATTCTTCTTCCTCTCATTAACACGAACTATTTGGTACTAATCTTACTCTTTATCGTTTAATATTCATGCTGTAATTTAGATTTAGGGTTACGGGATTTTGGGTAACTTGAAATCGTTTGATTTAATACATGTTTCGATAATATTTTCTTGTAATAAAGGGTGTGTTCTCATCGTTTTTACCATACGCACAATCCCCTTACTTCGATTTTGAAAACCCCTAATTTTCAAATCTGGGTATGAACAGTGACACGATGATCTTCATCGTTGCGTCACTTCATGCGTCACTTACCTCAAGTGACGCTGTTTGGTAATTTTGAAAAACCATACCGTCACTTAATAAGTGACGCTTGATTTTACGTCACTTCTTAAGTGACTCGTGTAGTGACGCATATAATTGCTTTACTTGTTAAGACCGACACTCTTTCTAGTGACGCCTTTACATACGTCACTACCCCAAGTGACTGTCTAAGTGACGCTTATTTCTAAACGTCACTTATACCGTCACTTCGTAAGTGACTCTGTTAGGATACCGTCACTATGATAACTGTCGCATGTTCTTCACCCGTCACTTTGCAAGTGTCGTATAAATTAAATCACAAAATACAAACGTCACTTACATCAGTGACGCATGATAGCGTCATTTCCAACAAGTGACGCTATAATTGAATTTTAATTTTAATTACTGTGCAATACGACACTCCTAAGTGACGGTAGTGGCCATGCGTCACTTACCATGAGTGACGCCTAAAATCAAAATTCGTTTTCCAACCCTTCTGTGTTCGGGCTAACTTTATAACGCTTTCGGTTATTTTTTCTTTGTATTTTAGCTTACAGATGGCTGAGTTACAGAACTATTACCGCCGCACGAACACACGTCACAATATAACGGCGTTCTTGGAGTCAACACACGCCAACTCGGCTCCCTTCCGGCCTATGATCGACTTTCTCCGCCGATCAAGGATTTATTACGCCATCACCGCATCGACTCCGGTTTATATGAACCAAGTTGAGGAATTTTATGATCATGCGGTGATCAGAGTTCAGGGTGACGTCCCGAGGATTGTTTCAAACATGTTCGGTGAGGAGATAGAGATCACCGAGAACTCTATTCGTCGGGTTCTCCGTTTCAATGACAATGATACGATGCCCACTATCTTCCCAACTACATTCATCTATGGGAGACTTCAGAGAATGGGTTATCCAGCTAATCAGTTGTCGGATTTTCGAAAGCAGTTTCTGTGCCGTGTTTGGAGGTATCTCTGCCACATTATTATTGTATGCTTATCGCCAAGGAAAGGGGGGTATGATGCGGCAAGTCATTTGACTTTGTCCCTTATGTTAGCCCTAGTGTATAATAAGCCCTATAACTTTAGCGGCTATATTTTTGGGAATATGGTGGAAAATATCAGGGCTGGGAAGGACAAATGGTTGCAATATCCTCGTTTTGTCCAGTTATTGTTAAATGATCTGAACTTGGATATCGCACCTGACCAGCGTTCTCTTTTGGTGCCAACACCGATGCTTTTACGAGTCTTTAATGACTGTAAGCTGGCACCGAAAGGTGAACAAATTTTGGCTGACCGGGAGTTATTCGGGCACATAGTGAACGAAAACTATGTTGCACCGCGTGATCACGGATTTTTGGATGACGTCGTGCCTCCGGTCAACGAGGACGACTTGGTTGATACCAATATCGCTCAAGATTTAGAGGATATCGACCGCGTTGATCGAGTTGAGCCTGATTCTGACGACGGTGGGCCCACTCCTTCTGATTCTGAGGGTGACGTGCTACCTCAGTCAGCTTTAGATGGGATTCAGTTAGCTGATCCCCAACGCTTTAAGCGTATTATGCGCCGGATTTCTGCTGGTCGGGTTCATATCCCGCGGAATCCTGGCAAGCGTCCTGCTGGGTCGTCGCCATCTTATGCCGACTTACCTCTACATCGACGCCAGCGGACTTCGATTGTCCTTGAGGAGCCAACTCATCAAACTTCTCCTCAGCCTGCAACTGCTTCTATTCAGCAGGTTTTAGCTCAACTGGAGCTTTTATCCAAGCGTTTTGATGATCAACAGGCGATCCCGCAGCTCAAGCTTCACAGATTAAAGATTTAGAGGTTAAAGCTGCTACAGTGGACTCTCTCCAGCAACAAATAACGACTATGTCTTCTAGGTTGTTAGAATTGGAGTCAGTCACACTTGTTTCGGGGGAGGATAGTCCTAGGGAAATAGAAACAAATGTAACTCCTTCCCCTGAACCTGAAAATGTACAACCTTCTTCCACTATGAATGAAAATATCAGTTTAGATTATTTTGTTGAGGTTCAAGGTCAGGCAAGACCTATTGCGGTTGATTATTCATTCGTAGATCTCACATATTTGCAAAACTTGATGAATGATAATAACACGATGCCTGAGGAAGAGGTGATGGATGATCCTGTAGCAGAGGATTACTTTTTTGAGGAAAATGAGGATATTGAAGTTGAGGGGGAGCAATTGCACAGTGATGAATGTTATGATGATGCTCCCATTATAGAATCGGATTCGTCTGAAGATGAATCGGAAAAAGAGACGAATGAGCCATCAACTTCTACAACAAAACCGGATATAGTGCTCAAATCGATTATCGAGGTACCGGTTACGTGTAAATGCTACAAAGTTAGATCTGATTACACGGGATTGATTAAGAGTTGGAAGTTCGATGAGAACAACTCTGTGTTTATGATAAAGAGAAGTGACGGCATTCAGTACTTCAATATGAAGTTTTATAAAATAAGTACTCTGCCGAAGTGTGAGCTTCAAAGGTTAGCTCAGATACCCTTGATCAACCGGTCGCGAGATTCAAGAGCAGACTTCTTTCAGGTGATCATACGTCATGAGATTAATAGTAAAAAGTATAACTTGATAAAGCCGACGTTGGGTATGAGGTACAAGTTTAAGAAGAAGCTGGATCCGATCACCCGACAACCTATTGTGAAGATGATCTATCCACCAGCAAAGTGTCTACAAAAGATACCTTTGGAGATCATCCCGTTAGACTTTTTGAATAGGTTGGTGTATTGGGAATATGATGATATTACGGGTGAAGCTGTGATAGTTTTTATTCCAAATTCAGAACCAGCTACAGACCCGGAGTCTTCTATTGCAGATAAGGGAAATAACGAGAAAACAGATTGGGACGCTGTTCAGCCTACGAAGAGGTCGTTATGGGGTCTTAAGAGGAAAATGTTTTGTGTTTTTGACCCATTAAGTTTGATCAATCTTTCTGCTCAAGATATGAAAAGATTACATGAAAATAGAATTGAGTTCAAGACGAAAGATAGAGCTGAAGCGTTAAAATTTCAGAAGATCGTGGATATCTGCATTGCCAATGGAGTACACGTTGGTGGTGTCTTTCCAGCTGGCTGGAAGTGAAGACTTGAAGATTTTTGAAGACCAAGCTGAAGACACGGGGGACTTTGTTGATACATATTAGGTGTCTGTCAGTTGGTCTATCGAGTTGTAATAAGTGTCGTTAGTTACTTAATAGAAATATAGTTTTTGTATAGTGCGACACTCGTGTTTTAGTTTAGGCGACACTTGCCTAAGTGACGCATAGCGACACTTAGGTAAGTGACGCATGAAGGCGGCCACATGCGACACTTCCATAAGTGACGCATGTCGGCTGACTTTTTAGTATAAATAGAAACCTACGAGTTTTCGGCTAGGGTTGACGAAACCCTAGCACCATTTGTCGACTAAACCATATTGTAATCGTTCCAAAACAGTTATACAAGCTAATATACACGTTTACATTGTTGAATTTCTTGTGTTCGGTTTGTGAGTTGTTAGCTATATAAGCAATTGTTTGATTTCGCCTTACGATTGCTGTCAATTGACATCTAGGACCACGACAAGGGGCACTCTCAAAGTTTACCAAGTGTGAGGTTTGAATCGACATTCGAACAACGTAGGTTAAAGCGTAGTAACAGTTTACTGAGACGTAGCAATGTTAGCGTAGGGATCCTCTGGTGCATCCCGTGCACGAAGTATGTATGCACGTCCACGAGCTGGTGGAACAACGGTGTTGTTGTTGTTCTGATTGTTGTTGGCGTTGTTGAGCTGTGGGCACTGGTTTCGGTAGTGTCCTGGTTCACCACACTCAAAGCAGCCCGTATTTTGTCATCTAGGGTTTGGTTGAGCGGGAGGGTTGTTTTTACATGAATGGGCTGGGTGTCCCCATTGACTTCACTTGCCACAAAGGGAACATTCACCCTCGTGGTGTCGCCCGCACTTATCAAACTTTGGTTTGTTGCCAAGGTAGGGTTTGGATCCAGTTGAGGTGGTGGCAACGTACGCTCGATTGTTCCCCGGGTTTCTGTTTTGCTGACCCTGTCGGTCATTACCCTCACTGTTCCATTTTTGCTTGTTTTGACCTGAATCCCACACTTAGGGTTTCAAACATCTAAGTCGCATTCTTTCAGTGTGTGTTGGGTTTGAATCCCACACTTAGTGATAAGCATATTGAATATGGTATATTTAAAACGAATGAAAGAGATGGTATAGAAGTACTCCTCGATGGTTGCAGTGTTCCTTTGGTGCATTTGCCGGCTCCGTCTTGTTTGGTGCCTTCTTGATCAAGTCTTCTTGTGATTGGTCTCGTAGGTGTGAACACGTCGGATATACTATTCTTCTTGGTGTTGATATTTTCTTGCAGGCTGGAGCATGCTTTGTATGATCCGAGTGTGAAAGATAGTCGGAGATTTCATCACTTCTTGGAAAGTTAAATTGCAGAAATGTAAAAACAAACACAGGTTGCCTCCCGAGAAGCGCTCTTTTAAAGTCGAGAGCTCGACTTAGTCCTTTTTTCTTCAGATGATGCTGGATGTGTCCGTGGTGCTAGAGTGGTCAGTGTGGTTCCTTGGCAAGTTGTAGCATGGAGGAAAGTATCGCAGGAATTTTTCTATCATGTCGGCAATGAGAGTTGGTGGAGTGGTGGATTCCATTATGAAGCTTTTGAAGTGATCAGTAGACAGTCGGTCGAGGATTACCATCCCATAGCTGATGTATCGAACTGCCCTTGTGACCGGTTCGTTAGGATCGATTCGAGTGCAGGTGTGAGTTCGAACAATTTCGCACTGGGGGTGGTTTCTGCCTATCGAGGCAATTAGGGCCATGAATTAAGTCCTCACTTCTTGAAAGTCTTCAGCTAAAGGGTCTCCTCCAAAAGATCGGGTTGCTTGGCATACTTTCCTGATGAGTTGATGTTGCTCACGGTCGAAGGGAAAATCTGAGTCTGTGAAGACGTAGATTAACTTGCTGAATATTTCACGATATCCGTTGTGGTAAGTGTCAATTTCTATGTCTTCTTCCTCATACATTCCACGCAGTCGATCTATTACATAGGATGCTAAGTTGACTGGTGACATGTGCCAATAACGTGTTGGAATGTCACGAGTGTTTTCTTCGAATGCTGCATGATTCAGTTCATCAACTATTAGTTCAACGTGATGACCTATAGTTGAGTGAATGATGATCCTGAAGTTTTCAGGAGTTGTGAGATGTTCTCCAGTTTCGATGAGATCTAAAAGGGTTCTAAGATCTCCCACCATTCTTATGTCAGCATAATTCTGTGGATTTCCAGTAGCTCTTTCAAGATGGGTTCTCATTGATGCAAGTACAGTCTTCTGACTTGATGAGTAGGGAAAAGCTGATCCGGCTAAGGCACAATATACTTTTTGGTATATTTGCCTTTGGTTGCTGCAGAACTTGATTTCTCCCATTGGGTAGTCTGGTCTTTCTGGCTGTTGAGCTTCTCTGGTGACTTGTTCTTGAAGGGAATCAGAGAATTCTTGGATATGTCTGAGCAAAGTCTGGGGCACTGGTTCTCCATAATTGGCGAGATATGAATCATATTCTCGTTCAATTTGCCTTATCAGGTGTCTCTGAGCGGTGTTGTATTCATTGGTTGACTCTTTGATAGCCTCCACAATGATGCGTACATCATCGTTTTCATCAATCAGGTCAATCATCTCGTCGTGAGTGTCGATGAGGGGAATCTCTAGTCTTTCAGCTGTGATGACAGGTGAATTTGGTCGAGCAAGAGGAGTTTTTGGAATAGAGCGTTCATCGATAGTGACGTCAATAAAATCACCGTTAAATTCGACACTCTGGTAGTCGGAATCTTCGTCTCGTGAGTCTGGGAATTGGTGGAATTCTTCGTCTGAGGGTGCATTGTTGAAAGGTTGAGTACTGTCGACTTTGATGGTTCTGACTTCTGTGATGGTGTTTTGAAGGTTTTCTTTAGCAAAGCTTCCTGGTTGTCGTGCCTTATATGCAGAAATTCTTTGTAGGAGTTTAGCATACAGGTCAGGGTGCTGTGATGTTCGGAGTTCTTCTTCAAAAGTATCTATGTCTCAAAGTCGGGTTCTGGTAAAGGGTTTTGATGGATCGAGATAAGAGTCGAGAATGTTTCCCATTCTTTTGAGATGAGTGGATCTAAGCTCTTGGTGGATGGCTCCATAATCAAAGGATTCTTCTGATGAAGTGTAGTTCTTCCTCTTCTTCCTCAAGTTCTGATTCGTCCTCCTCGGATTCTTCTTCTTCCTCAGCGTCTTGGTACTCCTCGTCCTCGTCTCGGTCTGTTTCAGTGTCGTAGATCAAGGTTGTTGGTCGAGTGAAGCATCGTTCTTCTTTGGGGTCTGATTTGTCATCGGAACATATTCTGCCTGTTGATATAGCGTGGCATTCTTCTTGTTCTGGTGTACAATCTGGTTGGTCGATCTTGTAAGTGATGCTTTCACCATGTGCTCGTAGAACAATCGTATGGTTATACACATCAATCACTGCTCTGGCTGTGTTCATAAATGGTCTTCCAAGGATAATCGGGATGTTCATTACCACAAAGCTTCCCTGTGCAGCAGCATCGAGGGTGGTTCGGTGGTTGGGGTCTAAACCATTGTAGAAAGTACACAATTGCGCAGATTTGTCGAGACGGTGATTGGGGCACTTCTTCAAGGCTCCTTTGAATCGTTCCCATGCGGTGTATAATGACTCATGAAAAGCTTGTCGGAAATTCATGAGTCATTTCGAAGTTTGGTTTGTTTAGAAGGCGGAAAGTATTTGGTTAGAAACTTTGTTGCCATTACCGTCCATGAAGGGATAGAGCCGGTCTCTAAACCTTCAAACCATGTTTGCGCATGATGAGTGAGCGAATAAGGGAAAAGATACAAGCGGATTGTGTCTTGGCTAATTCCGTTTTGTTTGTAGGAATTTGAAAGAGATATGAACTTGTCGAGGTGAGAGTTGGGATCATCACTTGGTAATCCATGGAATTGACAGTGGTTTTGTATTAGTTGGATGATGTGGTGTTTAAGCTCGAAAGATTGACCAGGGGTTTCATGGTAGAGAATTGGTCCTCCTCTTCCTTCGATAGAGGGTTTTATCCTAAGGGTTTACTAATAATAAAGAATATATATATATATATATATATATATTTATATATATATATATATATATATTTTATAAGGTTATCCAAGAGTTATCCAAGAGCAATCCAGGATCCTTATAAACACTCAGCATAGTAACTAATCCGGGATCCTGCATGGTTAGTGAAAATTCTACCCACAACAATTGCCCCCGAAGTTGTATCATTTGTTCGGGATCCTGAAAATGATATAACTTCAGCCGATTCAGTTATCCATTTGAAGTTAGGTGAGATATTTTTGTTCATCTGTAGGTGCCCATACCTCTGATCTAACGGATCGTTTAATCAACCAAATATGCGGAATCCGTTTGGTTAGCGATTATTGAACGAATAAACAAACACACAATTTCTATAACGTTTTCTTTGTATTCACAATTGAGTATAAACGTTACAAGCTTTTTCTCCTCTCTCTCTCTCACACACAAAACGCCTCACACTCTCTCTCTCTAATGACCAACCCTAAAACTGAAACATAACTCTCTATTTATAGGCTGTCCAAACCCTATAGCGACACTAGCCAAGTGTCGCTATATGCGACACTTGCTTAGTGTCGCATAAACATTAATTTGTGTATATTCTCTATTTCACTATTCGTTTACAGACTTGCATATACACACTAAACATTATACACACGTAGACTAATTGACTTTGACAATTACAAACGTTTGACCAATTGACTGACACACAAAATGCACCAACAAACTCCCCCATGTCAGCAGCTTGGTCAAATAAGTCTTCAATTAGTCTTCATCAACAAACTCTTTCAAATCTTCCACAATCAGAAACTCTTTCATGTCTTTAACAATAAGAATCTCCCCCATTGAGATAGCATGGTCTTCAAAGAAATCTTAATGTCCAAATTCATGTGACTGACACAAATTCATCATACAATAAGATCTTCAAACTAGGTGACCATCTCTCAATCATCAGCAGCTTCTCCAATAGAATTTATCTTCACAATCCTTGAAGAATAACCGACATCCTTTACATCTTCAAAATTTGACTTTAACAAGATATGTGATGTTTGAAGAAAATAATATAGAAATAAAATCTTTTTGTATTTTCTTTATAAAGGAAAAGTAAAGAACAAAGATTGAAACGAATTTGGGGATAGGATTGTTTTACATCTGCTTTGAGATCATATCAGGCCAACATACAATTATTAGGAAATAGTAAGTGTTATTTCGATTATTAGTATAATTGTCCACTTTAAATTTACTTAGCATATTTAAAACACCTTTTATAAAAATTATTTCAAGACGATTACTGGTATTGTTTATCCACTTAAACATGTTACATCCGGGTCTGTGAGTTAACCTTTTATTGTTAGTATGAATATTTCTCCATGGTCCCCACCTATGACATACCCCTGTAACCCAGAAATGAGCATAACTTCCAAATCCAGATAGAATATAAGAATATCATTTTTAAGAATCAAGTTAGCGGTGACAGGTCTATACTTACGTACAACAGAGCGACATAACTTGATTCAGGTTTAAGCAAAATCAAACTTGGTCAAACCATTTTGGTGACCTTGTTAGGTATCTTATGATTTAAGACTTTTTCAAGTTCATTGACTTGCGTTTGCTTAACTTTTAAGCATATACTAATTGAGACCAGGTCTGTACTTACGTACAACAGAGAAAACAATCAGTATAGACCCCCAAATGATTTCAGATAAACCTCAGGTATAGAAATATGTCATGCTACGTTAAGGAATTAAGACATTTAGTCGTACATCATATGGTGTTTACCACAAGATCATAGACACATATTAGAATTACTTCTTAAGAACCCAGAAACCGGTGTGTATCATGTCTACCAGTACATCATATGATGAAGCTAATGTTTATAAAAGCTATTTTAAATATACCAGATAAACCTACTGACACATCAAACATAAACCTTAAAATTTCCATTTTATGCATGTCATCTGATGTACAATCATTTCCCATGTTGTTTACAGACACAATCCGATATCTTTTTGATGAATAAGAATCTTGTTGTTCACATTTCTGATCCAAATAATTAGAATTTTAATTACTCCCCCTGAACAACAAATTCTTTTCAGAAATTCAATTTAAATGTACTCCCCTTAAACATTGAACATATTTTTATAATTTTTTATTTAAGATATTTCGCAACATTGCATTTCTTTGATACTAACAAGTACAAAGAATGGCTGTTGCAATAATAATAAAATTTAAAAGAAAAATATCAAAATCACATATCAAGTCAAATCAAATGCCTTTTAGCACTTTTACCACCTTAACTTCAGAAATTTCAGCAATCCAGTCATCATTCTTCCAACAATACCCACATTCATGCAGTCACTAAAAATATTGGCTAACAAGCAACTGACTGCATCACCACAAACAATCAAACATTAAAGTTTATGGGACACCCAAGCCTTGATAAACTTGGGTTATCCATTATCATCCATAATCATCACATCCATGAGTTTATGATATTTTAAAAACTCAGTTGATTTCAAAGATGTGTTGTTTGTGGATTTTGGTTTCCATACCTGTTTAGGTTCGGATGATTTGTTTTCAACAATATTATGCTCTTGAACTTGAGGTCTACAAGGCACAACTTTGTTTACTCTAGCCGTAGGTTTTGGAGAATTTGATGCACAACTAGATACAAGCGTATACGAACGACGCCTTGAAAAAGGTTTTGAAAAAGAATTCCTGAAAGAGGAAGTTCTTGGCATCCCTCTACCAAACCTATCTAGGGATAATAACCTACAATCCCTAATAAGATGGCCCTGTTGACCACAACGATAACAAGAACGACGCTCCACAAAAGATGTATTACAATGAGTTCCCTCAAAGCGTTTCGGTGGAGGACAATACACAGAAGGTCTATTAGCAGGAACATTTCTTGAACATGCACTCTTAGGTGTACATGTTGAAGTAGATGTTCCTGAGGTTGAGTTAGTAGATTTAGAATCCCTTTTAACATTTTTAACTTTGAAAGATTCATTATCAACTTTAGCTTTGCCTTTGCATTTAAAATAGTCAGGTTTGACAGCTATTTTCTCAACCTTAATGGTAGATTCTTCTGGTATATCTTCTACCTCAACAATCTCCTCAACACTAACTTGAGATTGACTTTCAGGTTTAACAAACTTAGGCAAGGGATACTCTGGCCTTTTCGTTTTCTCTTTTGCCTGTTTGTTTTGCTTAGCTTCTTTAGCTTTAGTACCATAAAGCTTCGTATAATCAACTGGAATTTCTTCAAGGCCTTCCTTAACAGGCGCAGGACAATATTCGGCATGAGAAAGTGGTGGAACTTGGTGATAACCAAGTCCTTCCTTCTTTTTACCGCTTGTCCCTTGTTTGTTAACAATTTCATTAAAGACAAACGTTGCAGATGAAGAACCTAAAATTTTGCTTTTATGGTTATCGTACTCACTTTTTAAATCAAAAAGCTCCTTTCTTAACCGTTCTATTTCAGTAAGATAACTTTTAATTGCATCTTGCTGACTAAAGAACTTTGCTTTAAAAGTTTGAGTATCTAACTTGTGAGCCTCAATATGTTTTTCATAAAGCTTTTCATTTTCTAGCAAAAACTTATTAGATTCTGTAAGTTTAACAACCTTTTCCCGCAAGTTTAAGTTATCCTTTTGATAGACCTCAAGAGATTCAGTCAATTGAATACAGGTAGCACAATTAAAAGGCTCAATTGGTTCCTTTTGTACCTCAGGTGCATTAGAATCAACGTTTTTGTTTTTCGAAACCACCATTGCACTATGTTGAGGTTGTTCTTCCTTTTTATAGCCACCACACCGCTTTTCAATGGCAGCCCAGAGAGCATTCTCATTTTCGTAATTCTTAAACAACTTTAAGATCTCCGTAGATAAAGATCCTTTAATTGCGTTGAGAGTCTTCTGTTCATTATCCCATGCTTTGCGTTCTTCGAGAGTCATTGATCTATATGATTTTGCAATTTTTGTTCCTTCCATGACTGGTCTTTCATATCTCTCAGTCAATGTAATCCACATGTCTGGATCATTAAAAGAGATATAGTATTCAAAAGCTCTTCTCCAACTTGAGTAGTATGTGTTTTGAGTGAGCATCGGAAGGTTGTTGCCAACACTATGCAAGCGTGACATCTTTTAAACAAGAACTTTAGCAAAACCCAGACAACCAGATTCTCCCACCAAAATTTGATTTGAAAATATTGAAAATTGGGCGAGCACAACTAAACTTTTCCCAAACTAGAATTATGAACTTTTAAGCTCAAAAACAAAATTTGGTACCACAATTTTTTTTTTTTTTCGCGAATTTCCCGCCAAAAATTCAACCGAAAACGTCCAAAAAATGACCGGGTAAAATGAAACTTTTTCCAAGCAAAAATTGAACACTTTTAAGCCTATGAAAAAATTTTAAAAACGCAAAAAATTTCTGGAGTTTCCCGCCAAAAAACTAGAGCGACACTAGGTAAGTGTCGCTAAAATTCACAAGTGACGCTATGAAGTGACGCACAACAAGTGACGCACTGAAGTGACGCTAGAAGGTAAGTGACGCACTAAGTGACGCTCTTAGTGACGGCAAGTGACGCACTAAGTGACGCACTTGAGTGTCGGCAAAACCCTAGTTGGAACTTACGAAGTGACACACTTGAGTGATGCTTGAAGGTAAGTGACGCTATCAAGTGACGCAACGAGTGACGCAAAAATACGGCTGTCAGCTCCAAAAACCCTAAAAATCGAAATTTTCAAAACCCTAACAAAAATTGACGAACGGCGGATGAATTTGCACCAAAAATCAACCCAAAACTCAATATAATCAACACAAATAACCTAGAAACTGATCATAATCGATTAATACCTTCGCGAATCAACCGAAAATGTTCAAAACACGATCCGAAACCGTCGAATCCTTGATTCACGGCTCTGATACCACTTGTAGGTGCCCGTACCTCTGATCTAACGGATCGTTTAATCAACCAAATGTGCGGAATCCGTTTGGTTAGCGATTATTGAACGAATAAACAAACACACGATTTCTATAACATTTTCTTTGTATTCACAATTGAGTATAAACGTTACAAGCTTTTTCTCCTCTCTCTCTCACACACAAAACGCCTCACACTCTCTCTCTCTAATGACCAACCCTAAAACTGAAACATAACTCTCTATTTATAGGTTGTCCAAACCCTATAGCGACACTAGCCAAGTGTCGCTATATGCGACACTTGCTTAGTGTCGCATAAACATTAATTTGTGTATATTCTCTATTTCACTATTCGTTTACAGACTTGCATATACACACTAAACATTATACACACGCAGACTAATTGACTTTGACAATTACAAACGTTTGACCAACTGACTGACACACAAAATGCACCAACATCATCGATACTCGTGTCAGAGTATTAATTTCACTTATCAAATGACTTATTCATCTCGCATATATCTTTTCCTTTATTTCTTCCTTCTCCGCCATTTTCGCTCAAGCCATCCTTTTATTCTCGTTCGGATAAAATATCGTTGTTTAAAAATAACCGAGAAAATCATCCGAGAACTCAATAATGTTAGGTGATTTTATTCTTCTATTTCATCATCGCTATACTCTTCCAGTCTTTAATTTTATTCTGAACTTCCAGTTCATTTCACGTTGGCTGATATTGACCCGGAGATTTTTGCCCAAAAGGAGAAAATTGATGCCTCTAGCTCAGGGTGTTCTTACCCTAAAAAGAAGAAGGTGGAAGAGTTATACGACCTCGACACTCCCTCTGCTAATCTTTTCATGGTAAATTCTCCCATCCCTGACCTTTTTCTTTATTGAAGATACTAATTATTGAATTTCGCCATAGGCCACAGATATTATGTTGCAGAAATACGCAGAAAAGATCAAGATAATCGATGATCTTGTGGCTATCACCAAGAAGAACTCCCAAAAACTGGAGAAGGCGAAACGCAAAACCAAAGTTCTTAAAGCCATGCTCTCAAGGAGATCCAACCAAGATCTCGAGGCTTTTGAAGCAAACAAAATCCCAATCAGCGAAGCAAAACAAGATGCTGATGTCGCCGTGTTGGAGGCCAGGATTCTCATGGCCACGGAAGCCACCGTTTATGGGCAGGATATTAGCATGTGGGATGTCAAAGGATGGAAGGATAAGTTGGCTAAAATGAAGGAAGATTATCCTCCAAAACCCACTTCCCATTAGTCTCGGAGGATCCAAAGTTCCAAAGAAGAAAACAACCAAGACATCGAAATCCAGGATTAGTGGCGAAGCATCCAGTTCCAGAGATGATGAAGATATGGGGGTAGCCGGTGAGGCAGTCGATAGCGAAGGATGCTTGGGCAAGGATAGCATATGACTAGATGGAGCCCATCAAATCTGTACAATTTAATTTTTATTATTATGGTTTGTGGTTGTAGTTAAACAATTATTTGGGGTGAGGTTAGCCTGGCATGGCTAACCATGGTGGTATTAGAAAGTGGTTTATGTTGGCCACTTGATCTTTTTTTGAATATCATGATGAACTTTATTTTCAGGTTCTGATGATCCTGAAATCTTTTGATAATAATATTAGGATTTGCTATATATCTTCTGTTTGTCTTTGAATGTTGAGGAGATTCCCTCAACACATATGCATTGCTTGATAACCAGGTTCCTGAGGAGATTCCCTCAGGATATGCAGTAGATAGAACAGGATACAGGATATTGGAAAGGTTTCTCCATTATAAATCTTTAAACTTTGGAATCCCGAGGGGATTCCCTCAGGATATATCCAAAATGATAGAAATTTTGTCTTATAACAAAGATCTTCTTGTAATTTCGGGATCCTGAGGAGATTTCCACAGGATAACTTTGTGTAATCAGGATTTCAGGATCTTGCGATATACTCCAATGCAATATAGATAAGTCATATCTTGTAGTGTAATCATAGAATAAATGACAAGTTATCTTTACATGTTCAAAACTAATCTTAGAAATCAATTTTGAAATTCTCAAAGTAAGTTCATAAAACAGTTTACAAACTTTTGAATGTTTCGATAAAACATTTTGAATAATGTGATCACATTATAACCAATAGACTTAAGATCGGATAAGACCAATAAAATCAAGTGTTTGTAATGTAATATCAACACATGGGATATTCCATGTCTCGGGATAATCCATCTTTTGTATGGGACGAAGATACCAATATCCTTAGGTAATGTGAAAACATTACAGACCTTGCGCGATATTCAGTGTATAAACATGATAAGCCTTGTGTTCTTTAGTGACGTGAACATGCCAAAACCTTTAAGTAATGTGAAAACATTACTAACCTTTTGCTAAGTGTAATGTAAAAACATTACTATCTTAAGGGTTCGACACCTAGTGCACTCAGTGACGACAACCAAAAAGAATTTGATCTATAGGTCATTGGTCATGAAATTGTCGGGTACCAGATTGTGACATCCGTCAAAATCTCAGGTCATTACCACACTCGAATCTTAAATTTACAGCATTCCTTCTATCCTAGTGAAACTTAAGGTTATGACTTCTTAGGTCTACTAAAGCCATAGAATGACTTAGAGATTGCTTAGTGAACCTTAAATTCCTTTAGACGTATTAATTTAGGCTATGAAGTGCCAAATTAAACAATGAAAAACTTATCTCCTTATGCTTCAACAAAATCTTTGTCAAATCGTAAACCGAAATTCCCGTGACTCGACAACGTGAACTTAATCGGATAAATAACTCATGAACATCAAACTTAGACAAATTCAATGATTAAAATCCATATCAAGAACTTAGAAAATAAAATCTTATAACTCAAATATTAATCACCAAAACATCACAAAATAAACCTTATAATATATTAAATTTAGATCAAATTAATACACAATATTAATCTACATATTATACATAATAATTAACAAAAAAAAATTGATTAATTCCCCCCCCCCCCCCTGTTTGTACGGCAGCCCCCCCCCCCCCTCCTCTTTCATTTCAAATTTTCCATTTAATTCACCTACTCTTTCATTACTCTTTTCATTTTTCCCAACACACACACACACTTCTCTCTTTTCTCTCTCAAAAACACACACTAACCCTCTCAATTCCCTCTCTAAAATTCCAGCCTTCTTCAAGGTTTAATCCAAGAAATTGAAGGTGTACTTTTACCAAAGAAATACTTAAAGGTAAATCAAATCATCTACACCTATATATCTTTCATTTTCTTGCATTTTCCTTCATAAAATTCTGATTTTAAGCCTTTTCCATGGCTAAAATCCTCATGCAAAGCTTGATGTTTGTAGATTATCTCTTTTCACATCTTTATGTGTTAATAGAAAGAGTAATTCATGATCAAACCAAAAATCAAGTGAAAATCGATTATTGTTGTGATATTGTTGAAATCTTGTTCATCTATATGTTAAATCTTGAATTTTTATGTTAATAATCATCTCTAATATATCATGGATGTATTTCAACACCATGCATGTGTTAGAACATGGATTTAAAGATCAAAAGATGATAATCTTCCTTATTTCATGTTTGGTGTTCATTATTTTGAATGATACACTCAAACATGAGTTTACTCATACGCGCGCTACATTCATCGTTTACTCATACGCTCAAATGTGAGTATTCACAGCCCCTTTTTACTTGTTTATTATTTTGGGGTGAAAAGCATGATCTCGAACTTTAACTAAATTGGTTGTACTCTTTATGAACTTGTTGAACTTTTGTTATACTATTTATGCGAATTGGTATATACTATTGTTATGCTTGAGTACTATCATGCTAAAGTCCCCGGAAATACAGTTTACACTACTTATTAACTTGTCCGAGAGCCAGACGAGCCGTTGATATTTATGGATAGCGCTATTTAGGGGGAAACCACTCCTCACTCACACTGGTCGTGAGTGCATAGTATCACCTTACTCATGTTAGTGATAGAACATGGAGCTTGGGGAAAGTGTCGGTTGAATCGGTTAAGTAGTGGTCTCAGTTGCATTAACACTCTTGTATATTACCTTTCATATTCGCAACTATTACAACCAATCATTTTATTTATGTCTCTTAGGAGCAAAACTTTTCGTTCAATTAATTGTGACATTAAACTTGTGAACTCACCAACTATGACCATAGTTGACCCTTTTGTTTTATCATGCTTTTCAGGCGAACGACAGTAATGTGCATTCTAGGAGTACTTTTGCATGGATGCATACTCATATGCGTTTGCTTCATTTTGAATTATGACTATCTTTTGGAAACCTTTATGAACTTGGTGTAATCTCTTTTGAAACTATGGGTTGAAATTGTAATAACTTGTAATACTTTCTACAAATTATGTATGGTGTTGCTTCTATATCTTATGCATTGTTACCCGGTACTGTTACATCTCGTGTTTCCGCTTTAGCGGGGTGTGACAGGTTTGGTATCAGAGCCTAAGTTTATACAGAATGCCGGTTTTTCCAAATGAAAACCCCAACTATAACCAACATTTTTAAATAATATTTTCTTAAAACACCAAAAGTATTACCAGTTTAACTAAACCGAGCATATAACTAGTATAACTAACCCGTGTGTTGCATTATTAGACCTCAATTAGACATAGCCTGATCACCTATGTTTAATTTAGGTAAGATTATGCGATACATGGAGTAGGTATACTGTGATTATGTTCGATGTTCTTTCCTATTTAAACCTATGAAAAGCAAACGTTGTGTGAGTGCATTGCATATTGTAGGCATCTATAGTAGCACTATTAGTAGCTAAGAACATCTTTAGGAACTAAGTCATCTTTTTGTACAGACTTACCATGTCACACTCCTCACTGCATGCTCTAGGATCAGCTGATGATTCTGGTTACTACACTGGTCGCCCCCGCGTCAACCCACCGAGATACGAGCCAGAGGAGGATCCCTCTGAGGAGGAACCCTTTGAGGAGGACCCCTCTGAGGACCCAGAGTCAGAAAATGAAGTTAGCAGCCGAGAGGCCACCAGGGTAACTACTAGGATGACCCCGACACCCGTCTCACCCCAGCCACCTCAGAATGGTGTGCGATCGAGGGCCACTGCTCGTATGAGCGTTGCCCCTCCTGTTAGGTTTGCAGTCAGAGATTTCCCTCCAGGAACAGGACCTTCCCGACCTTCAGGAAATGTACCCCCTGAGACTGTTTCTGGGATCCCGATTTCACGAGATCCCAACATGACTTTCTGGTTAGCACGCAGGGTAGAAGGTATAACTCACGAGCTTCAGGCTCATAGGGCTAGCATTGTCCATCAATGACAGATGTTGGGTAATACTGTAGACCTAACCGAGCGGTTGATTTATCGGGTGAGCGATGCTCGGGACACAGCGAGTACGGTGATATTTTGGTGCAGAGTGTTAGCAGGGCTCACGTTTCTTTTGGCCGCAATACTTGTTTGGGGAGTTTGGTTTAAAGTGTAGTGCTTGTAGCATGCATCAACTTTTAAAATTTAGTGAATGTATTTTATTTCAGTTATATATGAAGGATTTTAATGTAATGGTTGATCCAAATTTTGAAACTCTGCATTATTAATGGAAAAACCTTATTTTGCTTACTTTATATGACTGTGGTAGTTACCTATACACTTACTTGAAAGTAAAACTTTTACCATAGCTTAGTTTTGAATAATTACTAATATATTAAAGTTGTAACTATACAAATATGCAATACAAGCACTAACCAATAGCCTTTACCTGACTTAGAATCATGCCTCCAAGGAGAAACACAGACAACGTAGCTGAACAAGTAACTCGAGAACTTAACGCGGCACTACCTAACCTCGTTGCTCAAATCTTCGCGGGTATCAATGCAGCTCAAGGGAACCCGGGAGGACAACCTACCAACAACAATCAAGGATGCAGCTACAAATCCTTCATGTCGTGTCGTCCCAAGGAATTCTTCAGGACAGAAGGTGCTGTTGGGCTGTTATCCTGGATTGAAAGCATAGAGTCAGTGCTCCACATCAGCAAATGCTCACCGGGAAACCAAGTTGAATATGCGTCGTGCATGTTTCAGGGAAGAGCTTTGACATGGTGGAATAACCAGATTCAGACCCGTGGTCGCGTAGCTGCGTATAACCTTTCATGGGAGGAATTGAAGAAGTTGTTGATAGAAGAGTACTATCCAAAAGATGCGCTCCAGAAATTGGAATCTGAATTCTGGAACCATGCCATGGTTGGGACTGACATCGATAAGTACACTGCCCGATTTCATGAGCTTGCAAGGCTAGTGCCCCACATGGTTACCCCAGAGGAGAAGAAAGTGGACCGGTACATATGGGGTTTGGCCCCAGAAATTCGAGGGATGGTTACCTCGACGAATCCATCAACCATTCAGTCGGCTGTGGTCTTGGGTAACCGTCTGACCAATGATTTGATTAGATCAGGCGGATCGTCGAAAGGGAAAGATGGTGGAAAAAGGAAGCTGGAAAACCAACAAAGGAACAGGGGCGGTGGTAACCCGTATAAGAAGCAAATGGTGGCGAAAAACTATGGTGTGGTTGCCCAAGGACCAAAGCAATACAACGGTCCGCATCCAAAATGCAACAAGTGCAACTTTCACCACTCAGGAAATTGTCCGGTGTGCGACAAGTGTAAACGGGCAGGCCACTATGCTAAGTATTGTAGGAATGGAAATGGGAGTGATGGGCAAAAAGCAGCATGCTTTGAGTGTGGAAGCCAGGACCATCTAAAAAACACTTGCCCAAGGCTGAATAGAGCTCCTAATAACAATGCTGGAAATCAAAGGGGCCCAGTGCGGGGACGGGCATTTGTCATTGGAACTGAGGAAGCGAGGCAGGATCCGAACGCTGTGACAGGTACATTCCTCTTAAACAATCACTACGCGTCTGTACTATTTGACTCTGGGGCAGAGAGAAGTTTTGTCTCACTAGAGTTTAGGCCACTGATTAACTTAAAGTCATACAAACTAAAGGAGATCTATATTATCGAATATGCTAATGGCCATGAATTTGAGGCTAGGGACATAATTTTAGGTTGTACCTTGGACCTAGCTGATAAGTCATTCAATATCGACCTAATTCCAATTGAACTTAAGAGTTTCGATGTAGTGGTGGGTATGGACTGGCTCGCCAAGGTCCGAGCAGAGATTGTCTGTTTTGAAAAGGTCATCCGAATACCTCTACAAGACGGAGAAACTCTTGCTGTGCAGGGAGATAAACCTGGCCGAGAGCTAAAAATTGTGTCGACCATAAAGATGCGTAAGTATCTGAAGAAAGAGTGCCATGCATTTCTGGCTCACGTGGTAGAAAAGAAATCGAAGGAGAAGCGTATCCAAGATATCCCTGTGGTTAGAGATCACCCTGAAGTTTTCCCGGAAGATTTGCCTGGACTTCCCCCGTCAAGGCAAGTCGAATTTCGGATTGATCTAATTCCAGGGGCAGTACCTGTAGCTAAAGCGCCATATCGTTTGGCACCGGCTGAGATGCAGGAGCTGTCAGAGCAATTACAAGAACTTTTGAGCAAAGGATTGATTCGACCAAGCTCATCGCCCTGGGGAGCTCCCGTCCTCTTTGTCAAAAAGAAAGATGGGTCATTCCGGATGTGTATTGATTACAGGGAACTAAACAAGTTAACTATTAAGAATCGATACCCACTTCCCCGAATAGATGATCTATTTGATCAGCTACAAGGCGCATCCTATTTTTCAAAAATCGATCTACGATCTGGATACCATCAGGTGAGTGTGTGCGAGGAAGACATCCCTAAGACAGCCTTTAGAACGCGTTATGGGCACTACGAATTCCTAGTAATGCCCTTCGGACTAACAAACGCACCGACAGTTTTCATGGACTTGATGAATAGGGTGTGCAGACCATACCTAGATAAGTTCGTGATTGTGTTCATCGATGACATATTAATTTACTCGCGAAGTAAGAGTGACCACGAACACCATTTGAAGTTGATACTGGAACTACTCAAGGACCAGAAACTATACGCTAAGTTCTCAAAGTGCGAGTTTTGGCTTCGAGAGGTACACTTTCTTGGTCATGTGGTCAACGAAAAAGGAATCCAGGTGGATCCAGCTAAGATTGAGGCGATTAAGAAGTGGGAGGCCCCGAGGACCCCTACGGAAATTCGTCAATTTCTGGGATTGGCTGGTTACTACCGAAGATTCATTGAGAACTTTTCAAAAATCACCAAGCCATTAACAGAATTGGCCCAAAAGGCAAAGGAGTTTGTTTGGGGTAAAATGCAGGAAGAAGCATTCCAAACACTGAAGCATAGATTATGCAACGCACCAATTTTGGCGTTACCCGAAGGAACAGAGGATTTTGTCGTATACTGTGATGCGTCACACCAAGGATTGGGATGTGTGCTGATGCAAAAGAACAAAGTCATCGCTTATGCATCGAGGCAGCTCAAGGAGCATGAGAAGAACTATACAACACACGACTTGGAGCTAGGAGCTGTAGTCTTTGCCCTTAAGATCTGGAGACACTATCTGTATGGTGCAAAATGCATTGTGTATACTGACCATAAGAGTCTTCAGCATATCTTTGACCAGAAAATGCTCAACATGAGACAGAGAAGGTGGGTAGAATTGCTTAGTGATTACGATTGTGAGATCAAGTATCATCCGGGCAAGGAAAACATAGTAGCTGATGCTCTAAGTAGGAAGGAAACGTTACGACCCTCACAGGTACGAGCTTTGGGAATGTTGGTTCAGACAAGTTTGAAAACTCGGATCCTTGATGCTCAAAGGGAAGCATTAAGATCTGAAAATATAAAGAATGAGACTCTGCATAACCTAGAGCAGAAATTTGAGATTAAGACTGATGGAATTCGTTACTTCAAGGAGAGGGCATGGATTCCGAGAACCGACAACTTAAGGGATGTCATTATGGATGAAGCCTATAGATCAAGATATTCGATTCACCCAGGAGCTGATAAGATGTACAAGGATTTAAGGGAATACTATTGGTGGCCAGGGATAGAAAGATATCGCTTTGTATGTTGGGAAATGTTTGACATGTTCTAAAGTCAAAGCAGAGTATCATAAACCATCCGGTTTGTTACAACAGCCGGAAATTCCCCAATGGAAGTGGGAGCAGATATCAATGGATTTTATTACCAAGTTGCCCAGGACGGCAAGGGGACATGACTCGATTTGGGTCATAGTGGATCGGTTGACGAAGTCTGCGCATTTTCTCCCGGTCCGAGAAGATTACAAGATGGAAAAGCTAGCACGGATCTATATAGATGAAATTGTTGCACGTCACGGAATACCTCTTTCCATCATTTCAGATAGAGATAGTCGTTTCACATCGCGCTTTTGGCAAATATTCCAGAAAACTCTGGGTACTCAACTAGATTTAAGTACTGCCTATCACCCCCAAACTGACGGACAAAGTGAGCGGACCATACAAACTTTGGAAGACATGTTGCGAGCCTGCGTGCTCGACTTTGGAGGAAGTTGGGATACTCATTTGCCTTTGGTAGAATTCTCTTATAACAACAGCTATCACAGCTATAACTTTGGAGGAAGTTGCGCCATTTGAAGCCTTATATGGGCGTAAATGTCGTTCACCACTTTGCTGGTTAGAGGCAGGCGATAGACAATTGACGAGACTCGACCTTATACAAGAAACAACTAACAAGATCACGACTATTAGGGAAAGGCTGAAGACAGCCAGAAGTCGTCAGAAAAGCTATGCAGACAACCGTAGGAAACCTCTAGAGTTTCAAATCGGTGATAAAGTACTTCTAAAGGTGTCACCGTGGAAGGGCATAGTCCGCTTTGGAAAGCGAGGAAAACTAAGCCCGAGGTACATAGGACCCTTCGAGGTACTACAAAGGATTGGTCCGATGGCTTACCGACTCAAACTGCCGCAAGAGCTCTGTAGCATTCACGACACCTTCCATGTTTCTAACCTGAAGAAATGCTGGTCCGATGAAACACTCGTCGTCCCTCTCGAGGAAATTCAGATTGACAATAAACTCCACTTCATAGAAGAACCACTCGAGATCATGGACCGCGAGGTTAAAAGGTTGAAACAAAGCCGAATTCTCATTGTTAAGGTCCGATGGAATTCACGACGAGGTCCTGAATTCACATGGGAGCGTGAGGACCAATTTCGACACAAGTATCCGCATCTATTTCCGAGTGTATCGCCACCCTATGGGACGGATTGAATTTCGGGATGAAATTCATTTCAACGGTGGGATATTGTGACATCCGTCAAAATCTCAGGTCATTACCACACTCGAATCTTAAATTTACCGCATTCCTTCTATCCTAGTGAAACTTAAGGTTATGACTTCTTAGGTCTACTAAAGCCATAGAATGACTTAGAGATTGCTTAGTGAACTTTAAATTCCTTTAGACGTATTAATTTAGGCTATGAAGTGCCAAATTAAACAATGAAAAACTTATCTCCTTATGCTTCAACAAAATCTTTGTCAAATCGCAAACCGAAATTCCTGTGACTCGACAACGTGAACTTAATCGGATAAATAACTCATGAACATCAAACTTAGACAAATTCAATGATTAAAATCCATATCAAGAACTTAGAAAATAAAATCTTATAACTCAAATATTAATCACCAAAACATCACAAAATAAACCTTATACTATATTAAATTTAGATCAAATTAATACACAATATTAATCTACATATTATACATAATAATTAACAAAAAAAAATTGATTAATTCCCCCCCCCCCCTGTTTGTACGGCAGCCCCCCCCCCTCCTCTTTCATTTCAAATTTTCCATTTAATTCACCTACTCTTTCATTACTCTTTTCATTTTTCCCAACACACACACACACTTCTCTCTTTTCTCTCTCAAAAACACACACTAACCCTCTCAATTCCCTCTCTAAAATTCCAGCCTTCTTCAAGGTTTAATCCAAGAAATTGAAGGTGTACTTTTACCAAAGCAATACTTAAAGGTAAATCAAATCATCTACACCTATATATCTTTCATTTTCTTGCATTTTCCTTCATAAAATTCTGATTTTAAGCCTTTTCCATGGCTAAAATCCTCATCCAAAGCTTGATGTTTGTAGATTATCTCTTTTCACATCTTTATGTGTTAATAGAAAGAGTAGTCCATGATCAAACCAAAAATCAAGTGAAAATCGATTATTGTTGTGATATTGTTGAAATCTTGTTCATCTATATGTTAAATCTTGAATTTTTATGTCAATAATCATCTCTAATATATCATGGATGTATTTCAATACCATGCATGTGTTAGAACATGGATTTAAAGATCAAAAGATGATAATCTTCCTTATTTCATGTTTGGTGTTCATTATTTTAAATGAAACACTCAAACATGAGTTTACAACTTTCTGTCCAGAAGGCTTCTTCCACTTCAACGATTTTTATAAAAATCATTTCTTCATGAAATTAGATGTTTTTATAGTCTAGAATCAAGTTCTGGAAGTTAAATTTCCAACCACATAAGCCTCATGTTTTTATGAGTTAATTTGATATTTTTTATAATTTTTGTGAATAGAGATGTATAATCTGTTAGATTAAGGTAGAAATTTTCCTCTCAATGTTTTAATAATAACTGGAGCATTACAACTCCAAATGACTTGAAACCAATGCCAAACGTTTACAATTTTCATTGGCTACAACTTTCAAGCAGACCACTTTTATCGATTCCTTGTACATTTTGTACAAAAATAATAATTGCATGTATGTGTTCAGATCTGACCTCAGATGGTAAAAGTAAAAATAATAAATACTTGGACTTCACTACAATCCCTGGAAAAATTACAGTAGATAGATAACATATTGAAGATGATCTGTGATTTTTGCCTTATTTTATTTCGGATCATAAGTATTTTTAATAAATTAAACCAACTGAGGTAACTTTCTAGAAATAAGAATATGTACTGATTTTGGTAAAAGTTAAAAACCGACACTTGTGGACTTGTTACTTAAGGAAAGACTAACTCTTTTTGACCCATAAATATGTTTAAGGATTGAGTAAAAGTCTCGGGTAAAACCGAGAAGGTTTGACCGAGTCAACAATAATCGGTCCCGATTTTGAAAACGGGAAATTTACTATTTTTGGGAATGAATGATAACCAAAAGGGGTTCGGGCGTCTTATGATGTATTTATTGAATTGTGTATTATTAACCATAATTTGGAAGGAACCAAAGTTCCAAAGCTCAAAACATTATGATTCTAAGACACTAACAATCGTGAGATATTATACACTTGTATAATCATTATTATATTCCATGCGATTATTGGACACTAACAAACTTCAAAAGCAAACAAACCATGTTGGCACTTTGTAATCTAAATACTTAGTTAAGCAATCCTAACAAACCTAAATTACCAAGGAACTAATTAGAAACCTCGTGTTCATAGGTCTTGGATAGGAGTTATACCCGACAAGCACGCGCGCTACATTCATCGTTTACTCATACGCTCAAATGTGAGTATTCACAGCCCCTTTTTACTTGTTTATTATTTTGGGGTGAAAAGCATGATCTCGAACTTTAACTAAATTGGTTGTACTCTTTATAAACTTGTTGAACTTTTGTTATACTATTTATGCGAATTGGTATATACTATTGTTATGCTTGAGTACTATCGTGCTAAAGTCCCCGGAAATACAGTTTACACTACTTATTAACTCGTCCGAGAGCCAGACGAGCCGTTGATATTTATGGATAGCGCTATTTAGGGGGAAACCACTCCTCACTCACACTGGTCGTGAGTGCATAGTATCACCTTACTCATGTTAGCGATAGAACATGGAGCTTGGGGCATGTGTCGGTTGAATCAGTTAAGTAGTGGCCTCAATTGCATTAACACTCTTGTATATTACCTTTCATATTCGCAACTATTACAACCAATCATTTTATTTATGTCTCTTAGGAGCAAAACTTTTCGTTCAATTAATTGTGACATTAAACCTGTGAACTCACCAACTATGACCATAGTTGACCCTTTTTTTTTATCATGCTTTTCAGGCGAACGACAGTAAGGTGCATTCTAGGAGTACTTTTGCATGGATGCATACTCATATGTGTTTGCTTCACTTTTAATTATGACTATCTTTTGGAAACCTTTATGAACTTGGTGTAATCTCTTTTGAAACTATGGGTTGAAATTGTAATAACTTGTAATACTTTCTACAAATTATGTATGGTGTCGCTTCTATATCTTATGCATTGTTACCCGGTACTGTTACATCTCGTGTTTCCGCTTTAGCGGGGTGTGACACAGATGCATCACCGGTCCCATAACCCTGATTCTATAATCAAACACGTGCGCTCCAGGCTTGAGTGTGGAAACCCATATGAAAGAAAGGTGATTATGCGTTTTAGCATCCTCAAAATCTTTAGAGGAATCCTTGGGATTCCCAATCGGGGGAGAGAGGTGGCCAACCTCTTATCCTCATAGCATGATCTCCAAATGTATCAACTACAACAAATACAAAATCATGGGTAAAGGTGGGTGTTAGTTTGTGTTGGTGCATCTTAGTGTGTCTGTCAGTTGGTCTAAGTCTGTAATGCGTTTGATATGTAATTACGTTAGTTATAACGTTTGTATTAATTACATTTTGTGTTTTGGCGACACAAGGACTTTGTGTCGCAATAGTCATCTTGGCGACACGTCTTGTGTCGCATGAGTCGGCTTGGCGACACAGCTTGTGTTGCATAGATCAGATTAGGTTTGAGTATAAATAGTCGAGTTCGGCTCAGTTGTGAGTGTTGACAAATTTAGGTATTGTGAGATCATATTGTACTCAGGCTATTCAAGTTAATCTGATTGGAAATCAATTGAGTATTAATATACTTTGTGTTTGTGTTGTTTAATTCGTTAAACGTTTATATATTCAATTCTTGGATTCCGCATTTGGATTGGATATTTGGGTTCAGTTAGGTCCAACTACAGGGGTCCTACAAGTGGTATCAGAGCCAAAATCTAAGGATTTGGCGTTATTGAATCCATTTTAATACGTTTCTCGGGAAAAACAACTTGTTTTTTGGTTAAAAGCTTCAACAAAAGGTGCTTCAAAGTTGGTATCTGGCTTTTCAGGAAGATTTTGGGTTTATTATTCGTCCTCCATTTGTGAATTTTCGTTAGGTTACCGAAAATTTTTGATTTTAGGGTTTTTGGTCACTGCTCAGCCGTTTCTGCGACACAATCTTGCGACATATCTTTTGTGTCACGACTAGGGTTACTGCGACATACGCCTTAACTTCGGTGACATAAGCTTGCGACTCAAACTTATTTTGGTTTGCAACATAAGCCTTCACTTAGGCGACACAAGCTTGCGACACAAGCTTGCGACATAGACACGGTTTTCTTCCATCGCAGTTACTGTGCGACACTACTTTTGTGTCGCTAGACACTCTGGAACTTAACTTCTTCTGCGACATAATCTTTTTGTCGCTTAATCTTTCTGCGACACATACTTGTGTCGCATAACAGTTTGTTCTTTGTGTCTTTGATTGTTTTGCAGGTACTTTACAATGGCATCATCTTCAGCACATTCTATTCAATCAGTTGGAGCAATGTTAAAACAGAATAATGAGGTCGGTTCCGGAAACAAACCTCCTATGTATATGCCTGGAATGAGTTATTCTGATTGGCGTCAACGCTTTGAGTCATATGTTGGACTCAATGATCCTGAAATGATGATATATTTAGAGGAAAGATATTAACGTCCTCTAAGAACAGGAGTCTTTAATGGCCCAGTTTCTGAAAAGTCAATTAAATCAATGACTCCTGAGGAACGTAAGGCTTTTGACATGGAAAGAAAAACTCATGCTGCAATTACTATGGCATTCCCTCAACCTATCATGAGACAATTGATGCAACATAAGATTGCTTATGATCTCTGGAAAGTGTTTGAAAAGAAATGTGGTGGTAGTGATCAATACAAGAAGAAGAAGATTGATTTGATCAAGAAGCAATACGAGGTCTTCGATATGCTTCAAGATGAATCATTGGAAGATCTGTGTAGCAGATATTCTCAATTGTTCACTGAATTAATGGAAGGAGGTGTAACCCTGGAACGGAATGATGTGAACAAGAAACTTCTTGATTCACTTCCTAAGAAGTGGCATACTCGGGTTCTCTTGATGGAAAGAGATGAGGATATCATGGACATGGAGCTCGAAGATCTTATAGGTCACATTGAGGCAGAGCTTCTTGAGATGCAAAGAAAGGAGACCAAGGCCACTTCCCATCTTCAGAATCCAAAGTTATATGGTGTAGATGTTCCTGTGTCTTCAAGCAAGTCTACAGTTACCGCATTTATCGCTAGCAATGCTAGTGGAAATGCATCTACTAGTATTCCATCAGGTGGTACTTATTTTCAAAGTTTAGGCATGTCTTCTGGTGAAGATTATACTTCTACGTTTTCAGCATTTCTAGCATCTGCTAGTGACTTTTCTGATGAAGACTTTGGTCAAATTGATCAAGAGGAGTTGGAGAGGTTAGATATAAAATGGAACATGGCAATGCTAACAAGGAGGGTAAAGAACTTCTTGCAGAAAATTGGGAGAACCTCTGTGAACAATCCAGGTGAAAAAGGCTTAGGTTTTTATAAAGGCATGGTGAGATGTTATAAGTGTCAGAACTATGGACACTTTGCTCGTGAGTGTGAAAAGCATAAGACGCCACCTTCGGGTCTTACCAAGCCTTCTCCAACAAAGGCAGAAGAGAAAGCTATGGTGTCAGTTGCTTTAATACTGACAGAAACTCCATGGGACAACAGCTGGCCAGATGCAGTTGATGATGAAGAAGAAAACACAGCACCAATGGCCGAGGTTCATGAGGTAGATGATGAACCTTTATCTTGTGTTTTATGTATTAAACTTACTAACCAGTTTAATAGGTGTAGAGAGGACAACGAACGCCTTAGTGCTACTATCTCACAATTAACAGAAAATAATGAAATGTTAAAAGAAAGTTATAAGGCGTCTGAAAAGAAATTAAAGGCTATTTTTGAAGAAAAGAAAGAACTTAAAGCCAAAATTTTTGAATGGCAAGATGAAATAGGAAGTTATGTAGATATGCTAACTTTTGTTAAAAAGGAACTTGTTGATTCACAGGCTGAAGTTCTTACTTTAAATCAGAAACTATCAAATTTTTCGACGTCCTCTCTCGTCTTTGATGAAATTCTTCAAAAACAAAGGACATATACTAAAAGTAAGGCAGGACTTGGTTATCACCATGTCCCACCTCCAAAAGATTATATGCCTATGCCTCAACAAGAAATCATCAAAGATTTTGTACCTACTGTTCCTCAAGTAGATATAAAACCTGTTAGACCTGTTAAAGTAAGGATAAGTAGGCCTGAGGTTGGGAAGGAGGGACTAGGTTTTCATCAAGTCCCACCACCAACAGAGTATCATCAGGAAGATGCGGCCGAAAATGTTACAGATGAGTCTGAAAAACCTGTAACTAGTATGCCTGAGCCAGTTAAGGCATCGACTAGTGAGCCTGAAAAATTTAAGGCTCATAAGGTTGACTCAGTTAAGAAGCTTGATGTCAGGGCTGAGCCTTTTAAGCCCATGACTAATGAATCCGTTGAGAAACAGGAAACTAAGGCTGAGCCTATTAAGCCTATTGTAGTTTCCAAGTCTGAGAAACTTTTTGATAAGTCGATTCCTCCAGTAAGTTTGAAGGAGGAAATTGAGATTGAGGATATAACCGATGAAGAATACGGTTATTTGAAAAAGAAGAATGTAACCAACAACCATCATATCTTCACCAGTGAAGGTTATGATGAGATTTATAAAATGAAAGGTAAAGCCAAGGCTGAACCTACAAAGAAGATCTTCAACCAGATAATTACAAATCTAATAAAAAATCTTCAAAAAATAAATCTCAAGGTTCAACTTCTACTTGTACACATCAGTGTACCTGTTCAGCACATCCATTTTTTGGACGAGCTCAAAGGTTTATACCTCAATCTCATGATAGTGTTGAGCAATGATCTTGTTTCAATTGCAAGAAACAAGGTCATTTGATTAGTCAGTGCCCATTGCTTGCTAAGAAGTATGGTCGAAGGGGAGATACACGAACCTCTCACTCTCAAAGTTTTTCAAAAAAACCTATGAGAGGTTAGGCAATTCCACCAACTACTTCTGAGAATAACAGTATTGAGTCAAACAAAGTTAAACATGATAAGCTCAATAATGTTAACAAGCAACCATCCAAACCTCAAAAGGTTTGGAAGATCAAGGAGTCATGTTCTGACTCTTCATCTGACAATGATTTCGATTTGCTAAAAAATAAAATTCTGACTGATGTAATCATTGTGGATGATGCTACTGGGTTACCCAAGTTTGTTAAGGCTTGGGTCTCCCTTACTAATTGATCTCTTTGTTTGTGATGTCGCAGCAATCTGAAGCAAAATAGTTGATGGTATATTGACAGTGGTTGCTCGTGACATATGACAGGCGACTTATCTCTGCTCTCTGAAGTCAAAGATTATGATGGGGGATACGTTGCTTTTGCCAGTGATAAAGGAGGAGTTATTACCGGACAGGGTACACTCACTAATGGGCAAGTGAGTTTTGAGAAAGTTAACTTTGTGAAAACAGCTTACACACAATCTACTCAGTGTGTCACAAGTGTGCGACAAAGAGTACACTACGGCATTTACCAAAACTGAATGTTGTATTTTGAAACCAGGATTTGTATGGACAGGTTGATACCGATGTTTATGTGAAGCAGCCTCCTTGTTTTGAAGATCCTTTGCATCCAGAATATGTCTGTAAACTTAATAAGGCATTATATGGTTTGCATCAGGCGCCACGACTGTGGTATGAGAGGCTTGCCACTCATCTTGTTAAAAATGGATTTGAAAGAGGTAGTATTGATAGCACTTTATTCACAAAAAGAGATGGAGACGACTTATTGCTGGTATAGGTGTATGTCGACGACATCATTTTTGGCTCTACAAAAGATTCCATGTGTAAAGACTTCGAACATCTCATGAAGTCTGAATTTGAGATGAGTGCAATGGGGGAACTCATGTTCTTTTTGGATTGTAAAGAAAAGGACTATCGCTCAATGATTGGTTCTCTCATGTATCTGACCGCATCCAGGCCGGACATCGTATTTGCTGTGTCTATCTGCTCAAGATATCAAGCTAGGCCAAAGGTTTCTCATATGAAAGCAGTAAAGCGTATTTTTGGGTATCTCAAACATAGGCCAACTCTTGGTCTATGGTACTCCAATGAAAAATCATTTGCACTCACTACTTACTCGGATTCTGATCATGGCGGCTGTAGCATAGATAAGAAGTCAACAACTGGTGGATGCCAGTTCCTTGGATCGCGTTTGGTCTCGTGGCAGTGCAAAAAGCAGACAACAATGGCTACTTCCACTGCGGAGGCTGAGTATGTTGCTGTGGCTAGTTGCTGTTCCCAGGTTCTGTGGATTCAGTATCAATTACGCGATTACGGGTTATTTCTTACTATGACTCCTATACATATTGATAATACTGCTGCTATTTCCATTACACGCAATCCCGTACAGCACTCTAGAACTAAACACATAGAACTTAGGTTTCACTTTATACGGGATTGCTATGAGAAACACTAAATAGACCTTGTCCACATAGATACCCTTAAGCAGAATGCTGACCTATTCACCAAGGCCTTTTCTCGTGCCCGATTTGATGAACTAGTCAACATGATTGGTTTGCGCTTCTTTCAGCTTAAGAAGTAATTTTTTGGACTTGGACTATTGTTTATTTAAAAAAAAAAACCGCAACAACCACTCTTTATACTCTTTAGTATTAAAGAAATGCACGGTTACAACATTTGTAAAAAGACGTTTAGTTGTGTCTTTAAACAACTAGGGATATGATAGTACATTAGGGTGCATGCACAAAATGAAAATTTTAAGGTTTATCCTTGATGTATCAGTAGGTTTATCTAGCATACTTACCACATCATTCATAAATATTAGCTTCATCATATGATGTATTGGTAGGCATGATACACCGGTCTTTGAGCAATTAAAAGGTAATTCTAATACATGTCTACTATCCTGTGGTTAACATCCGGTGATGTATGACTAAGTGTCTTAATTCCTTAATACAGCTTGGCATACTTCCATCTTAGTTTATAATATGAAATACTTTGGGGGTATATACTTCTTGTTTCCTCTGTTGTACGTAAGTACAGACCTGGTCTCTAGTAGTATATACTTATAAGTTAAGCAAACGCAAGTCAAAGAACTTGAAAAAGTCTTAAATCATAAGATACCTAACAAGGTCACCAAAATGGTTTGACCAAGTCTGGTTTTGCTTACACCTGAATCAAGCTATGTCACTTTGTTGTACGTTTGTATAGACCTGTCACCGCTGACTTGATTCTTAAAAATGATTTTCCTCTATTCTGTCTATCTTGGAAGATATGTTCTTGTCTAAATTATAGGGATATGTCTACGGTGGGAACCACAAATAATTATTCATAGTAACAATAAAAGTTTCGCTCATAGCCGTAGAGGTAACATGTTTAGGTGGTCAAACAATATAGGTAATCATCTTGAAATAATATTTATAAAAGGTGTTCTAAATATGCTAAGTAAATTTAAAGAGGAAAAATATACTAATAATCGAGATAACACTTACCATTTTCTAATAATTGCATGTTATCCTAATATGATCCCTTCGCAGACAAAATAACTACGTCATCAAAAAGAAAATTATTTTTAGTTTCATTTTAGGTTTAGTAATTAAGTTATTTTTATCTTCAATTTTGTATATTTATTTTTACAAGTCCATTAGTTACTCTTTCATCGGGTTACAAAACTTGAACTTAAAAATCAAGTTTTCTGGGCACTGCGACATAAGTATTGTCCTGCGACATAACTTATGTCGCCTTCTATGTCGCTAAATTATGTCGCTAGGTGGGGCGGAGGTATAAATACCTCACCCCAGTCTCGATCAATACGTAAAACTCATTCTTGCGACACAAAAGCTGCGGTGGATTTCGTCTCTTGACTTCGAAGGTCTGGTGTTTTCTTTGGCAATCAACCTCTTGTTTCTTGTTCCCTACCTTGTACTCGATCAATACGTACTAGTTTCACCCTATTAAACCGTATATTTAAGCATTAATCGTTGATTTTAGTTACGGATTTTTAAGGGTTTTGGGTTTGGGTTAATTAGACACGAATATCTCACTCGTAGTTGTTAATATCTATGTTTTCGTGCTCCTGTTTTGATGGCGTACCCTAGGGTATGTCTCGTTTTTGAAAACCCCAAATTAGTGGTTAGGGTTTCTGGGTTGGGACTTGCTGTTCGTCACTGCGACATAAGTTTTTATGTCGCAAAGTTTCTGAATTCCAATTTATGTCGCTGACATTTGCGATACAATAATTATGTCGCTGACATTTGCGACACAATATTTATGTCACTGACATTTGCGACACAATATTTATGTCGCTGGCATTTGCTTAATTTGCTTAAATAATAAAGCGACATATCTTATGTCGCTTAATTTGGTTTGGCCTATTCCTCACTTTCGTCCAATTATGATATAGCCATGGCAGGGGATTTCGTTCAGGACAATGTTGTTTTACACAACTGTGTTCACTGCTTTTGCCCAAAGACTATCATGTCTTGCACTTCCGCGACTTCAAGGATCACCTTTCAGTCGTGGAAGCTTATGTGCACTCAGGTGTCATGATAGCATTCTTGCTTGATCGATTACCTTTCATTTTTGGTGGTCTGGTGGGATCCCCTCATTATCCTGGATCTTTGCCTGTCCTTGTCTTGAATTTTGGCCTTTTATGTATTAATAGTATCCGAGGGTACTATTTAGGTTTAGGGTTTAGGGTTTAAAATGTGATACTTTGTAATCATAATAATGTATTTATCTTTATTATCAATTAAACCCTTAATTTGTGCAAGTTTGATTTATTTACTTGTTCTATATATAATTTTGCACTCTGTTGTGCAACACAACTTTTATGTCGCCTCATCTTTGCTACACAAATGGTTTATGTCGCATAAAATCGATTAAATTCGATTTAATTGAAAAAAGCGACACAACTCTGTCCGTCGCATTAGTCATTAGCGACACAATTCCTTATGTCGCTTACTTTGTCAAAAATCAATTTTGTTCTGTTAGCGACTCAATCCAATTATGTCGCAGCTTTTCTGTGACACAATTCTCTATGTCGCATACAACACAATACAAATTGATTTATTTGTTTCGATTGAATCTGCTTACGCTAACCATTTGCGAGATTTATTGTTATACTTTGTACAGCAATGGCAGATGGTGATATTCTTTGGGAACCATGTCACAACATTGTGGCATTTTTGGATGATTCGAAGGAGACGGCTGCTCCGTACAGGCTAATGGTGGCATTTCAACGTCGGTCTCGTATTCATACTGCTATCACCGCAACCACCAACATTTACAAGGATCAGGTGGGTCAATGTTGGGAAAATGCGGTGATCAACTCCGAGTTGCCATTCACCAGAATTATCTACACTTTGGGTGATCGTCAACTCATTATCTTCAAACAGGCTATTCGAGAATTCTTCCACTTTGGTGATACTACGGAAATGTCTACTCTTTTTGGAAATGAGTTTATTGTTGGGGCTATGACACGTCTCGGTTATCCAGGAATGCCTAATGACCACTACCGAAAGGCGAATCTGCCTAAGGTTTGGAGATATTTGATGCATGTTCTTATCGTCTGCCTTTCTCCTCGTAAGGCGGGTTTTGACGGTATCAGTCATTCTACGGCCTCCGCCATGCTAGCATTGGTCTACAATAAGCCCTTCAACTTTTCTGGGTATATCTTCAAGGCGATGGTCGACAATCTTAACGCCGGGGACAAGCGTTGGAATCTATATCCACGCTTTATTCAGCGTTTTCTTGATAACCAGCTTCCCGGCCTTCCGCAAAATGCTCGAGAACGCTTGCGTCCAACTCCCATGAACGTCTGAATCTGGACGGTTTGAGCGGCAGGTGCGAACGCGAACAACAATTTTCCGTTGTTTGGGCACATAATTGATGAAGCTTATGTTGCGCCGCCCAATGACGGTTTTATGGATGTTTTGGCTGCACCTGGGCAGCAACCTCAGGAGGAGGAATTACACCTCCATGATGCACAAATACAGGTCGATGACCTGTTATAGGAAATTGATAATTTCCAAGCTGGAGAACAGGCTGATCAGCCTAATCTTGAAGATCCAGTTGTTGAAGATTCAGATGGAGGTTCTACTCCTGAGACTTCTCCGAGGGATGTCCCCTCAGGAGATGCGTTGAGGAATATTCAACGCTTTGACCCTCCTCGGTTCAAATGAATACAGCGTCGTATTCGTGAAGGTACGAGTTCAGTGCACCCTGATCAGGGCAAACGACCAAGAAGTGATGATCTTGCTGATGAAGATTGGGTTCCACCTCAGTCTATTCGTCGTACTTCTATGTCGTTTTCGAGGCCACGGGTCGACATTCCCCGTGTTGAGGTTCCAATTCAACCTCTGCCTTCGATTACCCGGGAACTTTTGAAAAGATGGATGCGATGCAGCAGACCATGGACAATCAAGCTCAAATGATTCAGTCTCAGGTATCAGTTTTGGAGGTTCAAGCTGCTCAGATTAAAGCGTTAGAAGAACAGACAGCTTTAGTTCCTACTTTGAACACTAGGGTTTTAGAATTAGAAACCCTAGCTGCTGTTCCGGGGGAGTCAGGCCTACGTGCCATAGAAACAACATCTAGGCCTTCAGCCGGAACACAGACTGACAATGTAAATGATAATGTAAACATTTCCGATGATAATGAATCTCTTCGTTTGGAATATTTCTCGGTCGATGATATTCTAGGTCAACCAAGACCGTTAGCTGTAGATTATTCAAATGCTAATCTATCTTTTATTCAGCCAATGGTTAATGAGGAAAGTCAGGCACCTGAACCTGAATTTGAAATCAATGATGATGTCGAGATTGAGGAAGAGGAGATGCGTCCTGATGAATTCTATGATGATGCTCCAACAATCGAGACTGATTATTCGAAAGATGAAGCAGAGCCAGCTGGAACTTCGCAAACTATTCCAGAAACTACACCGGCTTCTGATACTGCTTCTACTTCAACTTTTGAGCGACCTGCGATAAGTTTTATTCCTGGTGAACCTATTCCTATTACTTACAAGACATATAAAGTTAGTGGGAATTACACAGGAATTATCAAAAGCTGGAAAACCTATAAAGGTATTTTCATGATTAAGAGAAGCGATGGTATTCAGTATTTTAAAAGATCATTCAAGAAGCTGAGTACATTGCCAAAGGGAGAAATAAATCATCTAGCTCAACTGGAACTGATAAATCCAACCAGGGATTCAAGAGCTGATTTTGTACAGACGGTTTTGCGTCATGAAGTGAAGAGCAAAAGATATAACTTTATCAAACCGACGCTTGGAACGAGATTCATATTCAAGAAGAGACTTGATCCAGTAACAAGGCAACCGATTTGCAAAGTACATTATCCTCCAGCTGATTGTTTGACTGAGATTCCTCTTGAGACAGTTCCCTTTAATTTTCTTAAAAAGATTCCATCATTGGGAACTTGATCCCCATATGGGCGAAGCTGTGTTTATATTTGTTCCAGAATCTGAGCATCCAGAGAGAACTTCGCTATATGGTTTGAAGAAAGCTTAATTCAAAGTTTTTGATCCTATGAGCATGATCAATATGTCACAAAAAGACTTGAGGAAGTTGTTTGATAATCCAATTCGCTTCAATGTAAGAAATGTTGTGAATTCGATTCTGGCTAGACAATTCCGGAGAGTTGTGACTGTGTGTGTTACGCATGGGATTCATGCTGGAGGCAAGTTTCCTGCAGGCTGGGCTTAGATGAAGAAATTTTGAAGACCAAGCTGAAGACACGGGGGAGTTTGTAGGTGCATCTTAGTGTGTCTGTCAGTTGGTCTAATTCTGTAATGTGTTTGATATGTAATTACGTTAGTTATAACGTTTGTATTAATTACATTTTGTGTTTTGGCAACACAAGGACTTTGTGTTGCAATAGTCATCTTGGCGACACATCTTGTGTCGCATGAGTCGGCTTGGCGACACAGCTTGTGTCGCATAGATCAGATTAGGTTTGAGTATAAATAGTCGAGTTCGGCTCAGTTGTGAGTGTTGACGAATTTAGGTATTGTGAGAGCATATTGTACTCAGGCTATTCAAGTTAATCTGATTGGAAATCAATTGAGTATTAATATACTTTGTGTTTGTGTTGTTTAATTCATTAAACGTTTATATATTCAATTCTTGGATTCCGCACTTGGATTGGATATTTGGGTTCAGTTAAGTCCGACTACAGGGGTCTTACAGTTTGCCTAACACCCCTCTGATGCTTAAGTCAGTACAAGGTTCATGTGAGAATAATAAAAAATTAAAAACATACATATATATACATATATATTAATGGCACACACACACACACACATGCATATATATATATATATATATATATATATATATATAATAAGAGGAATAAATGTAATGAAGAGTCAGGGATCACAGAAGTACCTTTTATGTTAAATATAAATATTTAACTTACACGTGATAAGCTTTAGATAAATGGCATTCCAAGATCTCGGAAGTAGCTCTCCATCCATGTTTGCTAACCAATATGCCCCCTTTCCAGCATTCGAATAAGGACATTCCCATTTTGGTGCTAATTTGCCTTCAGCAGGATTCTTGGTGTTTTGAAACACTTTTCTCAATACAAGATCCCCAACTTGAAATCTTCTTATCCTGATATTTTTGTTGTAGGATCTCGAAATCCTTTGCTGATAAGCTGCAATCCTGAATTTAGCACGATCCCTAATCTCATCCACAGTGTCCAGATCTTGAATCAATGCTTTCTTATTTGCTTCTTCAGTCTGCATTCGGGATCTTGCCGTCGGGATCACCATTTCCGTCAGGATCATAGCTTCAGATCCAAACACTAAAGCGAAAGGAGTTTGCTTGGTCGCTTGTTTTTCGGTAGTCCTGTCAGCCCATAGAACAAATGGTAACTCTTCAGCCCATCTCCCTTTCTTAGCACCCAGTCTCTTTTTAAGATTGTTGATGATGATCTTGTTACTGGTTTCCACTTGTCCGTTAGCTTGGGGATGGACTGGTGTTGAAGTTATCATCTTAATGCCCCAACTTTCACAAAACTTGGTTTTTCTATTTCCAATAAACTGAGATCCATTATCACATATTATCTCTGTCGGGATCCCAAACCTGGTCAGGATATTTTTTTTGATGAACGAGATCACATCTTTTTCCTTTACTTGCGTAAATGCTTCAGCTTCAATCCATTTTGAAAAATAATCTGTCATTGCAAGCATAAAAACTTTTCCTCCAGGAGCAGTAGGTAACTTTCCAACAATATCCATTCCCCACTTCATAAATGGCCATGAGGAGATAATTGGATACATCGGTTCTGCCGGTTGATGATGGATGTTCCCATGTCTTTGACAAGCATCACATTTGCGAGTGAAATCCATGGAATCCTTCCTCATAGTTGGCCAAAAGTAACATGTTCTTTAAGTTTTTGAAAATAATGCTCATGCAGTCTCGCTCATGCATATCCTTGAGTACTACTTGTGCTTCAGGATCCTCAAGGCATCGTAATAATGGTCCTGCAAGAGATTTGCGATACAATATCCCATTTTGAATAATAAAATGAGATACCTTAAGTTTGAAAATTCTGGGATTTGGTTCATCCTTCGGGATTATGTCATTTTGTAAGTATTCCATGATAGGTTGCACCCATGATCCCGATTTGCCCCCAGAAGCTGATGTATCTGAATTATCTCCAATATCAGGATCATCAATTCCGCATACTTTCTCTTCTTTCTTATCCTCTATGGCTGGTGACAAGATATGAGCAATCGAGATCCTAACGTCAGGCGGGATCCTGAGAGTTGATCCCAAATTTGCCAATGCATCCGCTTCTGAATTGGCTTCTCTTGGTATCTGGTCTACACTGAATGTCTCGAAATTAACTGTTACCTTTTTAACAACATCCAAATACAAAGCCAACTTTTCGCCTTTTACAGCATAAGTACCATTATAATGGTTAACAACTAATAAAGAATCCATGTAAACTTGTAAATATTTTACTCCTATATCCTTAGCTAGTTGTAATCCAACAATTAATGCTTCATATTCTGCTTCATTATTAGTAGCTTGAAACTCACAGTTAATTGCTTGTGGCATTATGTTGAGTCATTGATCGCTAAACTCAAGATGGTCACTGATTACAAGGATTAAGGGGGAGATCATAAGGATAAATTATGGGAGATTGTTGAAGTCATTAATCGCTGATAAAGTGAAGTCACTGATCATGCCTTATATTCACAGTCTCTGTCCTACTCAATAAAAGAACTCTCCATGAAGAAAATGATTCAAGTCAAGCTCCTGTTGCTGAAGTTTATGATCGCTGATCCTATCTCTTCAACCAGTAGATGAAGAACCTATCAAGATAAAAGACTCAACTTTGTGTGTCGCTGATACTCATCTATCAGCGAGAGTCTTCAAGTCTTTTCAAGTTATTCTTTCTGCTGAATAAAAGAAGTCACTCAAGTACTGTAGCTCAAGTTACTCTTCAAGAGCACGTTAGCTCGCAGCGAGTAAGGAGAACTTCTATTACTTCAGTGACTACAACATTAAATGTTGCATTAATAAGGAGTTGACATATTCTACACTATTACGGCGCCACGCGTGCTCCTCGTGACTTGGTCTAACATAGAAAAGAACATGGCAGCAAGTGATTGGTTTCAAGGTAAAAGGTGATATTTCTCAAGACAGAATGTCGGACCATAATGTATCACATCTCAACTACCTCACCAATCAAGCAGCGACATGTGTCCTTCCAGATCCGGAAATTAAGGATTTCAGCGTCTATAAATAGCGTAGTATGTTGTACTCCATTTTTTGTCGATTGTTTGTATTGTCACTTGTTTGTCAGTAACTAGTTTGTCTAAAATACGAACAACACCAGAGAGTGAACTAGTAGCGTGTTTGTCCACTATTAGTCCACCTCAGCGAGTGAGCAAGTTAGTGTGTTTGTCCACTACTGCTCATCTCCTTTTGTAAGAGCTGTATTGTTTGATTTAGATTAGCTTTGGCTAATCTATTCCGCAATCAACAATAGATAAATTTTATCAATAAAAGAATTTATCTTTCAGCTAGTATTGCATCAGCAACTGAACTGCTTATCATACTTATATATTTGTGTTCATATTGCTGTTACTTAAATACGGTTAAAAACTCGCTAAATAAGTTAACACATTAAAAGCAGAAAGAAAAGTTTTTAATTGTATTCAACCCCCCTTCTACAATTAACTCACTGTTAACGATTCATAATCACTAACATAATAGTGATTAGGGACTCATAATTGGTATCAGAGCAGAGTTGGTTTAAATATAATTAAATCAGATCTGCAATGGAATCGGTTAAATACAGTTGTGTTGATTCTGAGTACCAGAAGGGAAATGGTTCCACTACTAAACCATCAGCTTTTGATCCATCTAGAATTGAAACCTGGATGTCCAGGATGATGATGTTCTTAGATCTTGTCGATGATCGCCTTTGTACAATTATTATTGATGGTCCATACACCCCAACTACTATTGTTCCTGCAGTTGCAGCTACTGCAACCACTCCTGCTATACCTGAAATGGTTATGCCTAAAAGGGAGGAACAATGGTCAGATGAGCATAAGCGTACGATAAGGCTAGACAAACAAGCTAAAATTTACATAAGCATGGCACTTCCTGATGAAGTGTTTGAGTCTATTAGATTGTGCACAACAGCGAAACACATGTGGGATACTCTTAACATCTATATTGGAACTCCTGACATAATTCGTTGTAGAGAAGTAAATCTAACTCGTCAATATGAGTTGTTTGCTATGGAACCCAATGAGTCACTGGCATCTACCTATACTAGATATCAAGCTTTAATTAATAAAATGGAAAAGGCCAATATAGGAAAGGACCAGAGATTCATTGTTGAAAAGTTTCTAGAGTTACTACCTAGGAAAACTTGGGGAACCATTGCAACATGCATAAGACAAAGAAATGATTATAATTTTCTCAATCTAACTCAAGTTTATGGAATTTTACTAAATTGGGAACAATCTGAGAAGCTAGCTGATCAAAGTGAGCACATTCATGCTGCACTAGGAGGACAAAAGATTTCGAATGCCCTTGTAGCTGAGCTTGATGAAGTTGATCAAAAGCAGAAAGCAAAGTTTACCAAGCTTAGCTCAAAGTCACTGATTGCAGAAGAAGAAGGTAGTGTCGCTGAAGACCAGTCAGAAGCAAGCTATGATGAAGGACTAGAGAAGTTGGAAAGAGACATGGCCATGATGGTTGCAAACTTCAGAAAAAACAACAGATTCAACAGATCTGTTGGTGCATCATCAAATGATGATTTTAAACCAAAAGGTGAGTGCTACAAATGTGGCAAGCCTGGCCATTTTGTAGCTGAATGCCGGTCCAAAGTTGTCAACTCTTTCGCTGATCAAAACCCCAGCTTCAGAAATGACAAGTATAACAAGTACAAAACAAAGTACAAGAAGCTGAAGGAAATGTCCAAGTCAAAGAAAAGGAATAAAGGGTTTATTGCTGAAGAAGGATCTGTCAGCAACTCTGACTCAACTTCATCATCTAATGAGGAAGAAGCAATGATCTGTTTAGACAAGGATTACTGCCTAATGGCTGACGATGCTGCTTTCCATGAAGACATCAAAGAAGTAGCTCAGAAATGTTCAGCATCTGGGTGGGATCCTGAAACTCTCTACAAGGTACATTGTTTTAAGTCTGCATCAGCGACTGAAAAAGATTTAATCTTTGAAACTTTGATAGTTGACTTATCAAATGCTCATGACATTCAGAAAAGACAAGAATGCATAGTCAGTGACTTAACATCTAAACTTCAACTTCAAGAAGAAAATTTGTAAAAAATAAAGAATCTTACACTTGATCTTGATGCACAAATACATGCAAATCAAAAATGCATTCAAGAAAAAGTAAAATTTGAAACTAAATTTTCACAACTCAATGAAGTGATGAAGTCATGGTGTAGATCTGCATTAAAAGTGAATCAGTGCATAAGTAATCAAATCCCAAAACAAGTTAAAGCTATTCTGGGAGGTGATTATGAAACTGCTGCTGCTCTCGCTGATGCAACCAAAGTTGATCAAATATTCAATCCTGATAAAACATTCTCTGAGTTTGTCTTTGAACCAATGTCAATTTTCAGTGAGCCTAAACCAAATCACTTTGTGAGAAGTTCACAGGTTACTAATAGTTATGATATTACTGCAAGTATTGATGAACTAAAGAAACTAGAAATTTATGAATCAACAACTTGCACTGCTCTTATCAAAACTATCGCTGATGATCAAGAATCTATCAGCGACTTCACTTCTGACACTCCAGTCACTGATGATCTTATCATCAGTGACTTGAAGTCAAAGAAGCAAAATGAGGTAGTAAATCTGAAAACTTCTAAGTCTTCATCTAGTGTGAACAGTAAGTCAAAGAAATCTAAGTCCACAAATAAAAAATGCTACAAATGTGGAAGTAGACAGTATGTGTCATCAGATTGTTCATCATCACAAGTTTCATTCAATCAACCATCATTAGTATGTCAGCATGTGGTATCTGAATGTTCAGCTACATCATCTTCAAAATCACAAATAATCAGTGAGCATTCAGACACTATTGATGCAAGCCAGTGGAAGCCTGAACCAAAGGCTGACCACCATGAACCCATCTCAGGATGGGTTCATCAATTGAACTAATTGTTTGTGTATGATGCAGGGCATTCTCAGAGAGACAATTTGGTATCTGGATAGTGGTTGTTCCAGACATATGACCGGATGTAAGTCCTTGCTCAGTGACTACCAGGATGAAAGAGGTTCTGATGTAGTGTTTGGTGATAACAACATTGGTAAGACCAGAGGGTATGGGGTCTTGACCAATGGTAATGTTATGTTTAAGAAGGTGGCATATGTTGAAGGACTGAAGCATAATTTATTAAGCATTAGTCAGTTCTGTGATGCCAAAAATAAAGTGCTGTTTGATCATGAAGCTGGAGTTGTTTACAACAAGAATGGAAGCGCTGTCCTGGCTGCTCAAAGAAAAGGCAATACATATGTAGTCAATATGAACTCAGCACAATCAGGAACATGCTTTTATTCCAGAACCGTTTCAGAAGAAAAATGGCTATGGCATAAGCGTCTCTCTCACCTGAACTTCAAGGCCATCAGCAAGCTCAGCAAGAATGACTTAGTCAATGGTCTTCCAAAGCTAGCTTATGACAAAGACAAGCTATGTTCAGCATGTGAGAAGGGAAAGCATCACAGCTCTTCATTCAAAAGTAAACAAACATCTTCAGTGACTGAATGTTTTCAACTTATGCATATGGATCTGTTTGGTCCAGTGAGTTCTCCCAGTCTTGGTGGTAAAAGGTATTGCTTGGTAATTGTGGATGAATACTCCATATACACTTGGGTATTCTTTCTCAAAGCCAAAAGTGATGCAACACAGGAAATCATATCCTTTATCAAAAACATGGAAAACTTAAATGATTGTTCAGTTAAACATTTAAGAAGTGATAATGGCACTGAATTTAGAAATATTGACCTTGAAAATTTTTGTGATTCAAAAGGTATTTCTCAAAACTTCTCTGCACCAAGAACACCTCAACAAAATGGTGTTGCAGAGAGGAGAAATAGGACCTTGATTGAATCAGCAAGGTCAATGCTCATAGATGCTGGTCTTAAGACCCATTTCTGGGTTGAAGCAGTCAATACTGTCTGCTACACTCAGAATAGGTCTCTGATTGTCAAAAGACATGATAAGACAGCCTATGAGGTGCTAAGGGGGAGAAAACCTGACATAAGTTTTCTTTATGTTTTTGGCAGTACTTGTTATGTCTTAAACAAAAGAGATCACTTAGGAAAGTTTGATCCCAAAGCTGATGAAGGTATATTTGTTGGTTATTCAATCATTTCAAAAGCTTTAAGGGTTTATAATAAAAGAAGGGAATGTATTGAAGAATCAATGGATGTTACTTTTGATGAATCTTATGATAAATCACTCACTGATCCAAAAGACTATGAAAATCTTATTTTTAATACAATCAGTGATGACAAGCATGAGATTCATATATCAGATTCTGAAAGGGAAGATGATGTCCCTGAAGGCACTTCTGGCTCTACTTTAGCTAAGAATGATTCAGGAACTTCATCTTTGCCTATTGACATCCCATCATCATCATCTCATCATCTGCATCAAAATGATAACACTCACTGTCTAAATCAAAGCTTAAACATTAATCATGCTTCAAATGCTGATGTGTCTGATGGATCATCTCTGGGTAATCAAGTCACTGAACCTCAGCGAGTGACTAAATAGACTAGACATATTGATAATCAATTGATTATTGGTGATCCACAATCCAAGGTCCAGACCAGATCAGCAACTGCTAACTTTTGTTTGTTTGTAAGCTTTGTGTCACTGATTGAGCCCAAGAAGATTGATGAGGCACTCACTGATCATCACTGGATAGCTGCCATGCAAGATGAGCTATCTCAGTTTGAAAGAAACAAAGTCTGGAAGTTAGTACCTCAGGTATCTGGGAAATCTGTGATTGGAACAAGATGGGTGTTCAGAAACAAGATGGATGTTGATGGTGTTGTGATAAGGAATAAGGCCAGACTGGTTGCACAAGGTTACTGTCAGCAAGAAGGAATTGACTACGATGAAAACCTTTGCACCAGTTGCTAGACTTGAAGCAATCAGGTTGTTCTTAGCATATGCAGCTCACAAGAAATTCAAGGTACACCAAATGGATGTAAAAAGTTCCTTCTTGAATGGAAAGCTACAGGAAGAAGTGTATGTTAAGCAACCACCTGGATTCACTGATCCCAAGCATCCAGGTTATGTCTATAAGCTGGAAAAAGCTTTATATGGACTAAAACAAGCTCCTAGAGCTTGGTATGACACTCTCTCTACTTTCTTAACTAAATGTGGGTATGTCAGAGGCAAAATTGACAGCACCCTATTTATCAAAAAGGATAAGAGAGATGTCATATTGGTCCAAATTTATGTTGATGATATTATATTTGGGTCTACAAACAATGACTTGTGCAAGGAATTCTCTAACCTCATGACTAAAAGTTATGAAATGAGCATGATGGGTGAACTAACATTTTTCCTTGGTCTGCAAATAAAGCAAACCAAGACTGGTATTTTTATAAATCAAGGAAAGTATGTTAAAGATTTATTAAAGAAATTTGAATTCACCAACTGCTCATCCCTTGCTACACCAATGTCATCTGCAGTAAAATTACATGCTGACCCTGATGGTAAATCTGTAAACATCACTACTTACAGAGGAATGATCGGGTCACTACTGTATTTAACTGCTAGTAGACCAGACATTATGTTTGCTACATGTCTATGTGCTAGGTATCAAGCTGATCCAAAGGAATCTCATTTACTCGCTGTCAAAAGAATATTCAGATATCTAAAGGGTACACCAAATCTTGGTCTCTGGTACCCATCTGGTTCAGATTTCTCACTGAAAGGATATTCAGATTCTGATCATGCTGGATGCAAAATGGATAGAAAGAGTACCTCTGGTAGCTGTCAGTTTCTTGGAGAAAAGCTTGTAAGCTGGTCAAGCAAGAAACAAAATTCTGTCTCAACTTCTACTGCTGAGGCTGAATATGTCGTTGCTGGAGCTTGCACTGCTCAAATTCTGTGGATGAGGAATCAGCTCGCTGACTATGGTTTTGACTTTGGCAATGTTCCAACTTATTGTGACAGTCAAAGTGCTATTGCCATAGCAAATAATCCTGTGATGCACTCGAGGACAAAGCACATTGATGTCAGATATCACTTCATCAGGGACTACGTCATGAAAGGTGACATTGAATTGCATTTCATTCCAACTGATTACCAACTCGCTGATGTATTTACAAAACCTTTAGATGAGAAAAGATTCACCTTTCTCATCAGCGAGTTGGGAATGTTAAACTTAAATGATTAAACCTGATTGTTTAATAAAAGGTATTTACAGAATATATGGTTTGTAGTTCTAACTCGCTGGCCTATTATTCTCACTGATATAATCAGCAAGAACAATAAGTTAGCATAGTTATAATCAATAAATTATATACTTTGTAAATACACATGAAAATTCTTTATATCACATAAATAAAATATGTTTTGTGCTTCACAATTTGGCTAGCTGATTAGATTAATATTCTAAGTTGTAATTTGATCAGCGAAATCAAATATGAAACAAAATATTTTTTTTATTTTAAGATATAACTTATTTTCATCTCTCTGATATCTTAGTTTAATAATTTAATTTGCAATTAAATTATGAAATTAATGTATCAGCGAAGATTCTCCTTATTTAATATGGCATTTATTTCGACATATATTCCTTTACATTTAATACATTTTGTATTTAATTTTTAATGATTTATATTCCTAATAAATGCTTTATTAAAATATCTCATGGTACTTCGAAAAGGTACACTTTTTCTGACACCTCGTATACCTTTCCGACGTACCACTCCCATCACCATTTAATGCTACCACTCACCACCATCATCACCCTACTCTCCTACCTTCAACCACCACTTTTTAACCACGTACATACACTTTTTGACCACATGTTTTGTACCTCAGCAACCGTATATAAGCAGTGAGTCATTTTCATTTTCACTTTTACGCTTTCTTGTTTTTCAAACTTCATCTTCTTTATTTTCTTTCTGCAAAAACCCTAAATTCTAAATCTTCTTCTTTCATCTTTTTAAATGGCACGTTCAAAATTTTTCTATAACAGTTACACACCGACCCCAGAGATTCAAGCTCTTAGAGCCTCTACGGTCAGTGAGACACTGGTCGTTACAGTTCCCAAATCTAATTATTTGGGAAATGTAACTTGTGCCAAACCAGAGTATGCGGAGGCGATAAACTTTTTGCAAAATCACTTTATCCTCCCTGCTCTTACCTTGTCTCCTGGGGAAATGAACCCATAATGGCTTAGTGAGTTTTGGTTTACCTGCACTCACCAAGTTGTCGCTGGTGTTTCACAACTCAAGGGTTTTATCGACAATGGTACCCAACCCATTATCATCACTGCCAGCACCATCCGGTCCATTTTACAACTGCCGATCGCAGAGTCTTACGAGTCGCTGCCAGAGAGCGACGAAGCCAAACAAGGCCTAGTTGATCTTACTGAGATTGAGTGTAAATACTCAGTCGATGGCAGTGACAACCGTAAGTACTCTACGGTCCACAAAACTAAGATGGATGGTGTTTGGAATGCAATTTTTACAAATTTCATTCAATCATTGGGTACAAAATCCGGGAGCTATGATCAATTCAGCTCCCTGGAAGCCCAGATTAGCTGGTCACTGATCAACTCTCTAAGAGTTGATTATGCAAGTGTGATCTTTAACGAGCTGATCACCAAAGTCGCTGAGCCTACCAGGGCAAAATACGTGCCTTATCCAAGGTTCCTCTCACTGATCTTTAGAGATCAGTTTGATGCCTATGATAGGATACCATTTCAGGAATTTGAGCCCACTCTGGTAGGATCTCAAATTTTTGCAAAACCAGCGACTGTGGTTTTACCAAATTTTATGAAACATCCGGGGATACTTGCACCCCAGCCTGTAACTTCTGTACAAATGTCAGTTGCTGCCCCCCATCGACCACGTCACTTACCACACCCCCAGTGACTACTGTTGGTCAACCACCAATCAAGAAACCACCAACTGCTCCCAAGAAAAAATCCAAATTAGGGTCCCTGACATTAAAGGTTCAGAGACATAGCTCAAAGAAGACATCTACGGATGCCAGGGGTGAATCAGTGACTGTACGTTCAGTTGCTGAGGGCACCACTGCTAAACCCTCCACCTTACCTGCTTCGCTGGACTCCTGAAAGTCCAGTGATTCTAAAAAGGGACAACTACAGACAGCTGCAGTGGCTCAAACCACTGTTACCAGTGATTCGGGTGCATCCCACACCCTCAGATTGAGTCAACCCAGCCACTTGTCATCCTCCCGAAAGGATGACATTTTAAACAAAGGGCTAGTGACATCAGTGGGTGATAACACACTCATTGCTGATGTCACACCACTGGCTACAGACCCGGGCAATCTCTCATCTATCACTGCACCGACTGTCAATGTCTCATCATCGACCCATGGTGAGATACAGGTCGCTACCACTATTTCCAATGAACTATCAGCTAAATCACAAGCTGATGATGAGGAAATCATGCCCATGGACACCTCAGATGATACCTAACCTATTCCTCCACCCACCTCTAACTCTCCTATCAGAGAGCTTTCACCCACCTCCTTCTCCAGTGACAACATTCAAATCACTGCTGCTGGTCAGACCACACCCACTGACCATGTAGTCCATTCTACACCTACTCCCTCTATACCTCCCACAACTACTCCACCAAACACATCTACCCACTCCACATCAGATCAGCTACTGATGGAGTACATTGCGTCATCCCAAACCCAGATTAAGATGCTCACTGCTGACCATGAGGCACTTATAGGCAATGTCTCCGTTCTTCAAAAAGCCGTCACTGCTCTCACTGATGTGTATAACTCCATTGAACCGTGGAGCACATCTGTCAGTGAGAAGGTGCAAACGGTAGCTGATGCTAGTGCTGCAATAAACCATGCAGTCACTGAGCTAGCATCCTCCTCCACCACAAATTTCACAAATCATGCCGCAGCCATTGCCCAGCTAACCACCAACCAAAATGACCTAGCTATATCTGTATCCAATTACTTATTTAACACTGATGCTATTGTTAAGGTGCTTCCACAGATTACTAAACAAATTGGAGCAATAAGAGCTGAGGTCGCTGCCCTCAGAACAGAAACTGCTGATGGGTTTGAAAGGGCAGTGGGCCAGTTTGTGCAGACCAGTCAGGGGGAGAATGATGAAGAAGAAGATGACATCTCAGTCTCTGATCCTGAGATGCCTCCTGCTATGACTGATCCGCTTACAAACAAAGCTCACAGGGAGATAGTGCTCACCACTTATGCACTTTGACCTATTGCTGAACAACCTGAGATGGAAGCCCTTGCAGTTGCTGAACTGTATTGGGTAGATATGGATGTAGCTATGGATACAGTGGATGTCGCTGAATGCTTTCCTGAGTTCAGTGCTGAAGAGCTCGGGAACTATAATGGGCTGATAAGGCAATGGGCTGAGGATGAAAATGCTAGGGTTGAGGGTACCTCAGTGAGCTATGAATTGGCTCGCTGGGAGTGGATGAACATGGAGGTTGTAGATGATGTATCTGATGATGAGGAAGATGACACCATCATGCATGATGCTGATGATGATGATGACAACAATGATGATAATGGTCAGGGAGGTGGTCATGGAAATGGTCAGGGCTCAGAAAGTGAAGATGAAGATGATGTCAATATGGAGGATCAGCAACCCATATCATCTGTCATTAAAAGGAAAAGGACCAGTGACACTTCTCCTGCATCTACACCTCCATCTAAGAAACAACAGGTCAGTGACCCTCAATCACATACTGTCATATCTAAGGTAACTGTACCTTCATCTCCACCACCTACCCAAATCCTACTCTCATCCACAGCAACTACAAATACAATTACCCAAACAACCAAAATAACTACACCAACCCCAGCAACAATAATACCAATCTCCACAGCAACTCTCTCCAACACTACCACATCAGACACTTCCCCTACAGCATGCCTTTCATCTGACACAGCCTCAGAAAGCCTCTGTCCTGATGAGACTAAAGATCAGCGAGTTGCTAGAAAAGTAAAGGCAAGACAGGACAGGGAGCAGGAGATGATCATGAAAATAACTTTTCAGGCTGAGTTAAGAGAGGAACAAGAAAGAAAAAGGCTGCTGAAAGAGCAATCTGATGCTGATCGAGCTTACCTACTGGAATTGAGCACTAAAGATGCAAATGAAAGGGCTAGACTGCTTAAACTTAAGCAAGATCAAGAAGAGTCTGATGCTGCAATTGCCAGGGTACTCGCTGAAATTGAAGAGAGTGATGATAACACGCAAAAAGTCATGTTTTTGCGTGCATTAATCTCACCTTTTTGGCCCAATATTTGACGAAACTAATCAAAATGGATACTTTATCATTAAAACTCATCACATGGGCCAAAATATAGACAATGTTTCAAAAGTCATCTAAAACGGTCGAAAAACACGATAAATCTAACGAATACGATCACAAGCATTCTCGTTCACTCGTTCTAGCACTTTTTGAGCTACACAAAGAATTATGACCTCTAACTTATGTCATTTTCTTCGTTAGGAAAATACGAGCGCGTGGATATAAAGAACGCTCAAAACGGATAAACGACGAAGAAGTTACGCCCGAACGAAGAAACGAAGAACCGAGGAGCCAGCATACGGCTGAACCAGGCCGTATACGGCTGGTCCAGGTCGTATACGGCTGGTCCAGGTCGTATACGGCTGGGCCTAGACCGTATACGGTCTGTGTAGGCCGTATACGGCCTGTGCCCACCCGTATACGGCCCAGTTCAGCCGTATTCACCTAATGCACAGCCGTATACGGTCCAGTTCACCCGTATTCACCCTAACTCGGCCGTATTGTGCGTTTGGGCGATAAAAATCTGATTTTTATTTTCCCTTGCGATACGGTTGTGCATTTTGTGGTTTGGATACGGTCTACGGATACGGTTGTGCGTTCTCTATAAATACTAGCCTCATTTCATCATTTCAACACATCTCACATCCTACACCAACACACTTCTACACTTTCTCTCACTACTCTCTCTCTAAATTAGTTAGTTAGTTAATTAGATTAGTTAAGCTAGTAGATTAGTAGCTTAATTGTAACGGAGGTGCTCCGAGACTGCGGTGTCGCACGATTTGTAATACAGCTTTGTCAGGTTTTATTATAATCTCTATCTTGTTATTTTAAATAATGTTGTGCTGTTGCTATACTTGTTTAGAATTATTTGCTAGGATTATTGCCATGCTTAACTAGACAAATCTGTATTTGCTATGATAGTTGCCATGCTAGGGTAGTTATACTTAAATCATGCTGTTACTCTGTTTGTATGCGGTTGAATTATATTTGAATCTATGAATTGAATCTCAAGTGTTTATCTATCCAACTTATGTTGTGGTTAGTGACATCCTTCTAGGCTTGGCCAATTGCTAGTTGTATGCCACTAATTATTCTGTGTCTGATGATCGTTGAACTCGACATGGCCGGTGTTCTCCTGGTTGAAATATTACCGGAGGGAGACACGGAGCGTAGGATTAGAGATAGATTAGATTCAGGCCATTTAACAAGTGTCTTAGAGAGAATTTTCGGGGCACTTGTGACTTGACCATGTACCCTGTCACTCTGCATAAATTGATCCCTGCTATGCTGCCTTTCTGCATGTTCTTGTTTGATTGTTGCTTAGGGTTTGCATGCTAGTATCTGTTATGCTGATTAGTTACATGATTAGGTTTTCGAATATTTATCAATTGCATACGCCAGTTTAACATGCATAGAATAGTTAAAATGATTTATATGGAATAATGATGAACAATTTAATCAGCCGTTAGACCCGACCATCCCAACTTGTCCCGGTAGGAAACCCCTGTTCATGTTTTTGTTTATTCAACAATTCATGTCATGATTCGGATATCTCAAATGTCCGAGATTGGGGGACAAGACTCGAGGATGGTTGTTGGTTAAATTGGTTGCTACATTTGGGACAACTTCCGGTGTAGTTTACATTCCATAACTGTTATCCATGTGACATATTATTTATCTGATTGCGGACAACTCTACGTTAGATAGATAATAGGCTAGTAGTTATGGCTCATTAGGAAATAATAATGTCATCTTAACTAAGGCTTAATCTCATTAACTGCCCCTAAATAGCATGAGTAATTATCATAGTAAACACTCGCTTCACCTATAAGTTCTCGTTGCCACCTCCACCCCACTTTATTTTTATTTAGTTTAAATTTTAGATAATTAGTAGTTAGTTAAAATCAAACCAAAACAAAAACCTCTTTTAAAACCTAGCTAAATTCCCGTAGATAACTAAAGTCCTAGATCCCATGCCCGTTGTAGTTTGAAGAACGACCCTAGGTCATACCTATCGCTATACTTATCCATAGCTTTAGTATACTTAGGCCCAGCATAAAACAAAATTTTTAAAACTCAACCGATCCGCGCCTCGACGGAAGGTCCGACGACGGGGTGACAAACCCGACTGACCGTTTGGGCGCGATCAAGCTTTTGGCGCCGCTGCCGGGGACTACAACGACCGATTTAGGAATTTAGTTGTCTTAGTTATTTAGCGATCCTTTCGGAAGATCAATATCATCCGAAAGTTCTTTTTCTGTTCTTTCCTTTCCAAAACTCTCTTTTCTACCAAACCCGAACTTCAGCTATGACGAATCGTATTACTCTCGCCTCGACCTGTGTACCACTACTGGAGGGAAGAGGAGGACCTATCGTGCTACCCGACGAAAACTTTGAAATTAAGCCTAGCATTTTCAAGTTACTCAAAACCTTCTGCCAATTTCACGGTTTTCCGCTCGATGATCCAAATTCACATTTGGTTAGATTCATTAATATTTCTGATTCCTGTGAGCAATCAGGGATTTCGAGAGAAGTCTCCCGACTATATCTTTTTCCCTATTCTTTATCTACGCGTGCTCGAACCTGGTTTGATGAACTCGAACCCAATTCGATTCATACTTGGGAAGAGTTGGCTACTAAGTTTATGGCTAAGTTTTTCCCTCTTTCCAAACAAACCAAGCTCAAGGATGATATCGTCAGTTTCCGACAAGAAACCAATGAGTCATTCTATCTAGCATGGGAATGATTTAAGAAAATGCTTAACAGATGTCCGAATCATCGAATGGGTAAGACAAACCTAATCTGCATATTCTACAATGGTCTGACTCCTCAGCACAAGTCAACCCTCGATACTGCTTCTCAAGGAAATTTCATGTCACATACTTCTGAAGAAGCCTGGGAGCTAGTTGAGACGATAGCAATGCATCAACATGACTGGGAGTTTGGCGAATCGGCTAAGGAAGTAACTAGTACTTCAGGCCTATCCTTTGAAGCTCTGCAAACTCAAGTGGACAATCTCTCCAGAGTCTTCAAGGATCTTCAATCTTCTACACCTCAGCCTTGCAAAGGTATGGAAGAAATTCTTGTCACTACTGAAAGCCCTGAATCTAACTTTCATTCTAAACCTTTCATTCAGCGGCCAACCAATAACCCACCTACTCATTTTCTGCAACCTTTATCCTCTAATATGTCAGATTCCACCATAAGTTCTCAACAACACTATAATGAAACTTTGACTAATTTCATGGTTGATCAAATAAACATAAACAAACAAGTAATAGATTTTCAAGATAAAATTGATGCTTTACTTAAAATATCAGAAGATTTGATAAAAAACCTGGAAGTCAGTCTTAAACAACTATTTTTAAAAGTTGAGAACCAAGGAGGAATCATGGTCATCACTAGAGGAGGTAAAGAAACCAGAAATGAGAAGTCTTCAGATAATTCTTCAAATCAACTTCCTATCTCTGAACTGACCACTGATCCAGTGCCTAGTGACACCCCTGTCACTGCACCAGATCCAGTATCACCTAAAGCCCCAGAAATCATTCCACGAACGAGGATACCCTTCCTTGGTAGGCTTAAGAAAGAGAAACAGGAAGCACAATTTGGGAAATATCTGGAAATGTTTAAAAGCCTGCACTTAAACGTTAAACTATTAGACGCTTTAGTAGAGATGCCTAGCTGTGCTAAGTTTTTCAAAGAACTCATTTCAAATAAGGAAAAATTGAGACAAATAGTTAGTTTACCCTTAGATGCTGAATGCTCAGCAATCATGTTACATGGTCTTCCACCCAAACTAGGAGATACTGGCCGTTTCACTATTCCCTGTTTTCTTCAAAATATCCAAGTTAGTAACGCCTTAGCTGACCTAGGAGCTAGTGTCAATCTTATGCCTTACTCTCTCTATAAGAAACTAAGATTAGGTGAACTGCTACCCACTCAAATGACCATCCAATTAGCTGATAGATCAGTTAAACTCCCCCAAGGAATTGCTGAAGATATAATGGTCCGAGTTGGTAAATTTATCTTCCCAGTTGACTTTGTCATTATGGATATTGAGGAAGATGCCCACGTCCCCCTCATCCTTGGTAGACCTTTCCTAAACACTGCCAAGGCTGTGATTGATGTAAACGAAAAATCTTTAAAACTGAGGGTCGGAGCGGAGGAAGTCACCTTTAATATCGATAAGTTGATGAAGCAGCCTATGGGAGAGGATCTTGGTTTTGTGGATTCCATGCAGGAAATATACGATGAGCATTTGGAGGAGATTCTAGCAGTCAGCAGTTACGAACCTTTCTCCAGCACTGTCATCACCAAAAGAAGACTTTGCCCGGACAACATCGGACTCTGCTCGGCTATCTCTGACAAATCAGCACCTTCCGGAGAGCTGCTATTTCCTTCACCTGAAATGAAGAATCCTTTAGCACCGCCTAACTACTCTTCCACGAACAACTCTGTTGTTGCTGTTCCTTTAGGCGAAGGCATCCCTATCCCACTTTTAAGAAGAAATCAGTTTTTTCCGATACCCGAATCATCTCCATCTGTAGCTGAAATTCTCAAATCTTTCGAGTAGATGAATTCCGGTACCTTGCCACAACTATCTGAAGGTTGTGCGAAAGTAAATCCAGAAATCACCAAGAACGTGCTTTCCAATGAGACAGAACTAGTAGAAATAGCATCAGCCACTACAGCCGACTCATCTCCAGAAGAAATAGAGTTCCAAAAGGAGTATGACGAGTTACAAAGAGACGAGATCGCTCGAATGAAACCTTCTATCGAAGAACCACCAGAATTGGAGCTAAAGGAATTACCCTCTCACTTGGAATATGCTTTTCTCGAAGGAACCTCACACCTACCCGTCATAATTGCCAAAGGTCTTTCACCAAAAGAGAAAGCAAGACTTATCCAGGTTTTGAAGTCACACAAGAAAGCGATTGCATGGAAGATTTCTGATATACAAGGAATCAGTCCAAACTACTGCACGCACAAGATACTCATGGAAAACGACTTCAAACCTTCTATACAGAGACAGAGGAGAGTAAACCCGAAGATTCAAGACGTGGTCAAGAAAGAGGTTATCAAACTCTTGGATGCTGGTCTGATCTATCCTATCTCAGATTCCCCATGGGTCAGCCCAGTTCAGGTCATCCCAAAGAAAGGAGGAATGACGGTCATCGCTAACGAAAACAATGAATTGATTCCTACACGAACCGTCACCGGCTGGAGGGTGTGTATCGACTACCGGAAATTAAATGAAGCCACTCGAAAAGATCACTTCCCTCTGCTGTTCATCGATCAGATGTTGGAAAGATTATCGGGGAATGAATATTAGTGCTTCCTCGATGGTTTCTCCGGCTATTTTCAAATTCCTCTCGATCCAAAGGACCAGGAAAAGACGACATTCACATGCCCATATGGTACATTTGCTTACCGTCGCATGCCATTTGGTTTATGCAATGCGCCTGCAACATTTCAAAGGTGTATGGTGGCAATATTCCATGACATGATTGAACAGTGTATGGAGGTATTCATGGACGACTTCTCAGTCTTCGGTAATTCCTTCACATCTTGTCTTTCCAACCTTGAAAGGATGCTAACCCAATGCGAAGAATCAAATCTTGTCTTAAACTGGGAAAAGTGCCACTTTATGGTGAAAGAAGGAATAGTTTTAGGACATCGAATATCAAAATCTGGAATAGAAGTTGACAAAGCCAAAGTTGAGACTATTGCAAAACTTCCGCCACCTACTTCTGTTAAAGCCATTCGCAGTTTTTTAGGTCACGCCGGATTCTACCGTCGCTTTATCAAGGATTTCTCTAAGATCTCTCGACCTATGACGCACCTTCTCGAGAAGGACACTCCGTTTGTCTTTTCAGATGACTGTCTTAAAGCTTTCAACATTTTAAAGGATCAGCTCACACCATGCACCGATCATGGTCGCCCCCGATTGGAGTCTTCCGTTTGAAATCATGTGCGATGCTAGTGACTTCGCGGTTGGAGCTGTCTTAGGGCAAAGGAAGGAGAAGCAGTTTCAGCCAATCTACTACGCCAGCAAGACACTCACTGATGCACAAGAGAATTACACCATGACAGAGAAAGAGCTTCTTGCGGTAGTATTCGCTTTTGATAAATTTCGTTCTTATTTAATATTGTTCAAAACTATTGTCTATACAGATCACTCAGCCTTGAAGTATCTCTTCAAAAAGCAAGACGCTAAGCCAAGACTGCTTAGATGGATTCTCCTCCTCCAAGAATTTGACATAGAAATCAAGGATAAAAAGGGAGCCGAGAATGTCGCATTAGATCATCTTAGTCGACTGGAAAATCCATCGATAGAAAAGCTTGATGAGAGAGAGATTCAAGACCAGTTTCCTGAAGAACAACTCATGAATATCGGAGGATACCAAAAGGGATCTCAATTCACTTACAACCCTTGGTATGCAGACTACGCAAATTATCTAGTTGGAGGAATTGTGCCAAAAGGATTGCCCACCTCTAGAAAGCGCAAATTCTTTAGAGACGTAAAGAACTACTATTGGGACGATCCATACTTATTCAAAGTATGCCCAGACCAAATTATCAGGAGATGCGCAGACGAGAGGGAAGCAAGGAACATTCTTCACCAAAGTCATCACGGACCAACTGGAGGACATCACGGAGCAAATATGACTGCAAGAAAGGTATATGACTCTGGCTTCTACTGGCCCACTATATTCAGAGACGCTCACGACTTGGTGAAACGCTGTGATGCTTGCCAAAGGTTTGGAAGTATTTCATCGAGAAGTGAAATGCCACTTACTAACATCCAAGCTTGCGAGATCTTTGATATATGGGGGTTGGATTTTATGGGACCATTCCCAAAATCATATGGGAAAGAGTATATTCTTGTTGCTGTCGACTACGTCTCCAGATGGGCCGAAGCCCAAGCATTTACTACAAATGATTCCCGAGTAGTAGTAAAATTCTTAAAGTAGCTCTTCTCACGTTTCGGTACTCCAAAAGCGATCATTAGTGATCGAGGCACGCACTTCTGTAATGCTCAGTTTATGAGGACATTACAATATTATGGTGTCACCCATAAGACCTCTACGGCTTACCACCCGCAGACGAATGGGCAAGCCGAAGTGACGAATCGAGCGCTCAAGAGAACTTTAGAATGAACCGTGGTTAATCATAGGGAAAGATGGGCTGAAAAATTAGACGATGCTCTGTGGGCGTTCAGAACCGCATATAAATCACCACTAGGAACCACGCCCTACAGACTAGTCTATGGAAAAGCGTGTCATCTACCGATAGAGTTGGAGTATAAAGCTCACTGGGCGCTAAGAGGTTGTAATTTAGACCCTTCTGCAATTGGATCACATCGGAAAATGCAACTGAATGAACTAGCCGAATTAAGAGACCAAGCATATGATAGCTCTCTGCACTTCAAAGAACGAACAAAGAATACTCATGATGCAAAACTCAAATATTCTAAGTTCAAGCCCGGAGACAAAGTTCTTCTCTTCAATTCGCGCTTCAAGAAATTCTCCGGCAAATTCAGATCAAGGTGGAGCGGACCATTTGTTATATCAAAAGTCTTTACCTTCGGAGCAGTCGAACTAGAAGCCCCGGACGGTAATTTTAAAGTCAATGGCCATCGCTTAAAGCACTACATCGAAGATTTCCCCCCTGGTGAGGAAGTCTATATCTTTGAACCACCTTGAGCCGACTAGTAGGTACAAGGAGTCAAGCTAGAGACTCTCTAAACAAGCGCTCTTGGGAGGCACCCCATTGCTTATCTTATTTTATTTCTTAGTTATTTTTTCTTTAGTATCATCATCCCTAAACTAACGACGTAGGATAACCCAAGTATCTGACAATACTACACGCCTACATATACATCAGATAAGTTTTATTCATAGTATACAAACGCGAATGAACAGATGACCTCGCAAAGCTTTAACATCTAAAAAAAAAAAAAAAAAAACATTTCTCGAAGTCATCTGATTATTTTGCATTTGTATACCCATTTTAAAACTATAGCATTACCTGTTTATCTTTATGTTTCAGGATGGACGCTTCAGCTGAGACCTCAGGACAAGCTATTCCGAAACAGCAGATAAAGAGGACCCGCAGAGGAAAAAGAAAGAAGACGACTACCACAACTGATGAGCATGCTCAGGCTGCTCCTGTATCTGCCCCACTTTTTGATTTCGGAGTTACCACTTCAGATCCGATAGTGACTTGGGCGATGCTCAGTGAGCTTTCGATTCAGCGTAGCTCTCAGTCAGAGATCAGAGAAGCAATGGGACTGCCGAAACTCGCCGACCAGCCGTATCAGCTTGGTCAGGGTCCCCGGCCAGCTCTCACACCGTTGTCCTTCTTCCCAGTTGCCCCACCACAGACTGTTCCTCCCACTGCTGTTGCTTATTCTAGGCCACCTCAGAATCCCACTGATGCACCCATGGTGTCTGATCACACTGCTGCCCTATCACGCACTTCAGATCCAGATCCTGACGCACTTGCAGCATTTGATCCAGACATGGATGATTTACTAGACGATTTCTAGCTTATTTTATCTTTAGTTATCTTTATTTTTCTTTAGACCTATTATGTTGTTGAACTGATGATTATGATGGTATTGTATGACATTGCAGACCTTATCTTCGTAGGAATTGGATGAGCTTTGAAAAGAGTCTGGTCCTCACAATCCAGCAAATTATTTACACCAACCCTACACGAATATGGTCCCCACTGTCCGTAGGGAAGTATCTCTCCTAAACCCGTTCTTCCTACTTTAGTATAACTTCGATATGCTTATTGACCACTTAAATCTCTAAGTGTGGGATCCCCCTCGCTTACAGCTTTTAAATTCACATTTCTCCTTAACCAAAACCCTAAGTGTGGGATTTTCTTCCTACTTAGTGTAGAAACATTGGGGACAATGTTTATTTCTAAGTGTGGGATAGCGGTATATCTCTCGTCTGTCAAAATATCTGTTTAAGTTGATCTAGAAACATGCTAGTCCTCAAAATAAATCTTCAACCCTTATTTTGCCAAAATTTTCAAAAATTTTAAACTCTTTCTAGTCACAATAAAAGCAAATTGGTTAAAAACTTCGACAGTGAAATTGTCACTCATTCAGTAAAACCTAAACAGTTTTACTTCGACAGTGAAATTGTCACTCATTCAGTTGACCAATGAGTTTTTCAAGAATGAATACAGATTTTTTTTTACAAGTATTTCAAAAGTTGGTAAACATAAGGTCGAAATCATGACGGATTCTAAACAAATTAAGATGAGGATCTAAGAGGGGCATCGCACGACTGGACACATATAACCCATTTTTGCGGTGAGGAATTTGAGCCTTATAAGCATTCATTTTAAATGCTTCACTATTCGTTTGTTGTGTGTGGCCGGTGCACGCATTTCTGAATTAGAACTTGCCCCAGGTATACATTTCGAGATCACATTGACAGGTGTCATACGTGACATAGGTACGATTAGAGGACCTTGACATTCCTTAGGATTTAAACCCCTTTTCACATATCTTTTCAAGCCAAAAACCCTTCCAACACTCAATCTTAGTGTTGATGATCCGCTTAGAAAACCCTATTGAGCCTTAGCCTATTTTTCTTTCATTCACCCAAAATTTTTAAACCCCTTATTCCCATACCCACCAGAAAACTTATCTTAGTATTTTTTGAAAAAGAGATATTTAGGTATTCCTTTTTGCTTTCACTCCAAAAATCACAAATAATGTTTACTAAAACCTCTCGTGTGCGTTTTATTGATCTATATAAAAGAAATCGAGAGTCATGTGGTGCGAAAAATTGGCACCAAAGTAAACTCAAAAATCATCAAAGGATTGATAAATGAAAATAAGAAGGGATCTCAAAAAAGGGAAATAAAAGAAAATCCCTTAGAAATTTCTTGGCAAGAAAAATCTAAGGCCAAAAATAGAAATAGAAATAGAAAAGAAAAGAAAAGAAAATAGCTAAAATAAAGCTAAGTGCTTCGACTCTCTCGAAAAACTCGACTCTTCAAAAGAAATATCATTCTGTGTTTTCAAAAGATAGAAGTCAAAATAGCTATCTTATCCCCAAATGAGTTATCCGTTTCCGTTTTCATTAAAAAGGGATATCTAGATAAAACTTTTTTTCGAAAGTGCCAAAGATAAGCAAACACCCTTAGAAACTTAGATACCCCCAATCTATCCATACCCTTTTAAACCCACACCAAACATTACAACCCATTTGAATGTCCTGGGATAATCAGTACCGTTCCTGTTTAAGTGATGAAGATTTGATCCTCGGGCAAGCCTATGACGACAAATGTTGCAAGACTGGTATTTTAGCGATTTTTCATTTGGCTTAGGATAATAGGAACCCCGATACACTTTGAGTGAATTGAGTGACCACCAGTGAGATCGCCCAGTCGTGTATATTCCACAAATTTGAGAATTGAAAGTTTGCCTAAGTGAACCATCTTGAACAACTTTTAGATACGTCATGTGAACACCTCTTATTTATCTAACGGGAAAATGCTTGTTTCCAATCTGTGTAAATTCTTTGTTGTGGTTAGAAATCAAATATTTTTTATGGTAAGAGGGTAAGTTTGCTTGAGGACAAGCAAATGTCTAAGTGTGGGATATTTGATAACACGCAAAAAGTCATGTTTTTGCGTGCATTAATCTCACCTTTTTGGCCCAATATTTGACGAAACTAATCAAAATGGATACTTTATCATTAAAACTCGTCACATGGGCCAAAATATAGACAATGTTTCAAAAGTCATCTAAAATGGTCGAAAAACACGATAAATCTAACGAATACGATCACAAGCATTCTCGTTCACTCGTTCTAGCACTTTTTGAGCTACACAAAGAATTATGACCTCTAACTTATGTCATTTTCTTCGTTAGGAAAATACGAACGCGTGGATATAAAGAACGCTCAAAACGGATAAACGACGAAGAAGTTACGCCCAAACGAAGAAACGAAGAACCGAGGAGCCAGCATACGGCTGAACCAGGCCGTATACGGCTGGTCCAGGCCGTATACGGCTGGGCCTAGACCGTATACGGTCTATGTAGGCCGTATACGGCCTGTGCCCACCCGTATACGGCCCAGTTCAGCCGTATTCACCCAATGCACAGCCGTATACGGTCCAGTTCACCCGTATTCACCCTAACTCGGCCGAATCGTGCGTTTGGGTGATAAAAATCTGATTTTTATTTGCCCTTGCGATACGGTTGTGCATTTTGTGGTTTGGATACGGTCTACGGATACGGTTGTGCGTTCTCTATAAATACTAGCCTCATTTCATCATTTCAACACATCTCACATCCTACACCAACACACTTCTACACTTTCTCTCACTACTCTCTCTCTAAATTAGTTAGTTAGTTAATTAGATTAGTTAAGCTAGTAGATTAGTAGCTTAATTGTAACGGAGGTGCTCCGAGACTGCGGTGTCGCACGATTTGTAATACAGCTTTGTCAGGTTTTATTATAATCTCTATCTTGTTATTTTAAATAATGTTGTGCTGTTGCTATACTTGTTTAGAATTATTTGCTAGAATTATTGCCATGCTTAGCTAGACAAATCTGTGTTTGCTATGATAGTTGCCATGCTAGGGTAGTTATACTTAAATCATGCTGTTACTCTGTTTGTATGCGGTTGAATTATATTTGAATCTATGAATTGAATCTCAAGTGTTTATCTATCCAACTTATGCTGTGGTTAGTGACATCCTTCTAGGCTTGGCCAATTGCTAGTTGTATGCCACTAATTATTCTGTGTCTGATGATCGTTGAACTCGACATGGCCGGTGTTCTCCTGGTTGAAATATTACCGGAGGGAGACACGGAGCGTAGGATTAGAGATAGATTAGATTCAGGCCATTTAACAAGTGTCTTAGAGAGAATTTCTGGGGCACTTGTGACTTGACCATGTACCCTGTCACTCTGCATAAATTGATCCCTGTTATGCTGCCTTTCTGCATGTTCTTGTTTGATTGTTTCTTAGGGTTTGCATGCTAGTATCTGTTATGCTGATTAGTTACATGATTAGGTTTTCGAATATTTATCAATTGCATACGCCAGTTTAACATGCATAGAATAGTTAAAATGATTTATATGGAATAATGATGAACAATTTAATCAGCCGTTAGACCCGACCATCCCAACTTGTCCCGGTAGGAAACCCCTGTTCATGTTTTTGTTTATTCAACAATTCATGTCATGATTCGGATATCTCAAATGTCCGAGATTGGGGGACAAGACTCGAGGATGGTTGTTGGTTAAATTGGTTGCTACATTTGGGACAACTTCCGGTGTAGTTTACATTCCATAACTGTTATCCATGTGACATATTATTTATCTGATTGCGGACAACTCTACGTTAGATAGATAATAGGCTAGTAGTTATGGCTCATTAGGAAATAATAATGTCATCTTAACTAAGGCTTAATCTCATTAACTGCCCCTAAATAGCATGAGTAATTATCATAGTAAACACTCGCTTCACCTATAAGTTCTCGTTGCCACCTCCACCCCACTTTATTTTTATTTAGTTTAAATTTTAGATAATTAGTAGTTAGTTAAAATCAAACCAAAACAAAAACCTCTTTTAAAACCTAGCTAAATTCCCGTAGATAACTAAAGTCCTAGATCCCATGCCCGTTGTAGTTTGAAGAACGACCCTAGGTCATACCTATCGCTATACTTATCCATAGCTTTAGTATACTTAGGCCCAGCATAAAACAAAATTTTTAAAACTCAACCGATCCGCGCCTCGACGGAAGGTCCGACGACGGGGTGACAAACCCGACTGACCGTTTGGGCGCGATCAAGCGAGCTAGAGCAACAGAAGTTGAAAACATCAGCTAGCAAGAGCTCTAAAAAGAAAGGGGGAGCTGTCAAAACATCAGTGGATAGAAAATGGGATGAGATAGATAGAAAAAGGTTTGTTGCCCGTATGACAGGGAGATCAAACCCTGCACCTATTACCAAGGTAAAGCTAAAGAAGTCTAAGAATCAATCTCAACCTCAGCTACTCATTCAAAGAGGTTCAAAGACTCAAGCCATGCTACTTGATCAAGTATGCAAGCTGCACAGAGAAGAATGGAATGAAATTAGGCTTGCTATCAGCCACTCTACAAGTGCAGCTAAGGCTGATGTCCTGAAAGAGATTGATAGGCTATATCAGAAAATGGTGTCGCTGCAACTTCTCAGACCAGAAGATACTGTCACATATGCTGAAGAGATTTTTTAGCTACCAAGCCCAAGGTAAAGGTCAGGCACTAGCAGCATCTATCGAATCCCTAACACTTCAAAGCTAAATCTGTCTATCCCTGTTGGTGTGCCAAAGCTTGAAGGACATGAAGTCACTGAGGGGGAGAAGGGTCTGGTATACAGGGACCTAAATGGTGCCCTTAGGTTTCAGAGAGAAGCTGAACTTGAGAAGGTTGACCAAGAACAACTCATACACCTAATCAGGTCAGCTAGCATGCTTCCTACAAATTCAAAAATCAGAAAAGCTATTCTCGATGAAGCCTTGGCAAGAAAATTCAGATACCTGCCCTCCAAAGACAAGTATGAACTTGAAGCTGAGCTTTGCATAGTGAAAGAAGAGGAGATGTGGAGAGATAAATAAATTAGATCTTTTGTAATAGTTAGTCTCTTGTAAATATTTATTTCATGATATAAATGAGGCTTGAAACAGAAAATCTACAAGTACAAGTCTCTGGGCGACCAACCTACCGTCAGAGACTAAAAACCTTTCAGCAACAAATATTTACAAGTACAAGTCTCTGATCAACCAACTTATCATCAGAGACTAAAACTTTCTTGCAACTAGTTTGTCTAAGGGAGCTTTGACTTAAACCATTTAGGGGGAGATTGTTGAGTCACTTATCGCTAAACTCAAGATGGTCACTGATTACAAGGATTAAGGGGGAGATCATAAGGATAAATTATGGGAGATTGTTGAAGTCATTAATCGCTGATAAAGTGAAGTCACTGATCATGCCTTATATTCACAGTCTCTGTCCTACTCAATAAAAGAACTCTCCATGAAGAAAACGATTCAAGTCAAGCTCCTGTTGCTGAAGTTTATGATCGCTGATCCTATCTCTTCAACCAGTAGATGAAGAACCTATCAAGATAAAAGACTCAACTTTGTGTGTCGCTGATACTCATCTATCAGCGAGAGTCTTCAAGTCTTTTCAAGTTATTCTTTCTGCTGAATAAAAGAAGTCACTCAAGTACTGTAGCTCAAGTTACTCTTCAAGAGCACGGTAGTTCGCAGCGAGTAAGGAGAACTTCTATTACTTCAGTGACTGCAGCATTAGATGTTGCATTAATAAGGAGTTGACATATTCTACACTATTACGGTGCCACGCGTGCTCCTCGTGACTTGGTCCAACATAGTAAAGAACGTGGCAGCAAGTGATTGGTTTCAAGGTAAAAGGTGATATTTCCCAAGACAGAATGTCGGACCATAATGTTTCACATCTCAACTACCTCACCAATCAAGCAGCGACACGTGTCCTTCCAGATCCGGAAATTAAGGATTTCAGCATCTATAAATAGCGTAGTATGTTGTACTCCATTTTGTGTCGATTATTTGTATTGTTACTTGTTTGTCAGTAACTAGTTTGTCTAAAATACGAACAACACCAGCGAGTGAACTAGTAGCGTGTTTGTCCACTATTAGTCCACCTCGGCGAGTGAGCAAGTTAGTGTGCCACTACTGCTCATCTCCTTTTGTAAGAGCTGTATTGTTTGATTTAGATTAGCTTTGGCTAATCTATTCCGCAATCAACAATAGATAAATTTTATCAATAAAATAATTTATCTTTCAGCTAGTATTGCATCAGCAACTGAACTGCTTATCATACTTATATATTTGTGTCCATAATGCTGTTACTTAAATACGGTTAAAAACTTGCTAAGTAAGTTAACACATTAAAAGCAGAAAGAAAAGTTTATAATTGTATTCAACCCCCCCTTCTACAATTAACTCACTGTTAACGATTCATAATCACTAACATAATAGTGATTAGGGACTCACACATTATGTCTCCCTCTGGTGATCTTAGTATTATTCCTAATCCAATTCCATTCATATTAGATGCTCCATCAGTGTTCAAAATCCATTTATCTTTCGATTCATCTAATTGTTGTACCTCTAAATCTACTTCTTCTTGAAGATCACTAGTGAAATCAGCTATAAAATCTGCTAAAGCTTGGGACTTTATGGCATTTCTTGGTTCATATATTAAATTAAATGCACTTAATTTTACAGACCATTTATCCATTCTTCCTGACATTTCTGGTTTTCTAGGTACTGATTTTATGGGATAACTTGACCTTATATGACCAAGGTGTGTTTCAAAATAATGCCTAAGTTTAGTCGAGGCCATTACTATTGCAAGAATAAGTTTTTCGAGATGGGAATACCTGGTTTCAGCATCAAGTAGGCTTTTACTTACATAGTACACAGGATGTTGCTGACCTTCATGATCCTTGACAAGCACTGCACTCACCGCATTTCGGGATACTGCCATGTATAGATATAACGGTTCTCCATCCTCTGGCCTCATTAACAAAGGAGCCGATGACAGATAATTCTTCAATTCCAAAAATGTTGCTTCTTGTTTATCTCCCCATTCGAATCTCTTAATTTTTTTTAGGATATCATAAAATTCTTTACATCGATCCGAGGACCTTGAAATGAATCTATTGAGAGCTGCAATCCTTCCAGTCAATCTTTGTATATCTTTGGTGTTGATCGGGGATTTTAAATCTAGAATAGCCTTAATTTGTTCTGGGCTAGCCTCGATTCCTCTTTTAGTCACCATATAGCCCAAAAACTTTCCTGCCCCCACTCCAAAATGGCATTTAGCAGGATTAAGCTTCATGTTATATTGGTCCAGTATGTCAAAAGCAGTTCGAAGATCCTGAAGATGATCCTCAGCTCTCTTGGATTTAACCACCATATCATCAATGTAGACTTCCATGGTTTTGCCCAAGTGATCTTTGAACATCATATTCACGAGCCTCTGGTATGTTGAACCTGCATTTTTAAGACCAAAAGGCATTGCAATATAACAATATATACCTGTCGGTGTCATGAAGGCTGTATCTTCTTGATCAGATGGTTCCATCTGTATTTGCTGAAATCCTGAAGATGCATCCATAAAGGTCAGGATTTCATGTCCAGCAGTTGCATCCACCATTGAATCTATGTGAGGTAATGGGAAAGGATCCTTCGGACATGCTTTGTTGAGATCAGTGTAGTCCACACATACTCTCCATTTCCCATTCTTCTTTTGCACCACTACCACGTTCGCCAACCATCTTGGGATTTTAACTTTCCGAATCATGCCAGACTTGAGCAACCTTTCCACATCAACTTGTATGATTGCATTTCTTTCTGGGGCAAACTTTCTTCGCTTTTGCTGAATTGGCCTGAAACTTTTATCAATACCAAGTTTATGAGTAATAATATCTTTAGATATACCTGTCATATCCTCGGGTTTCCAGGCAAAGGTTGCTTTTCTATCCTTCAGGAACTTCACAAGGTCTTGTTCAAGATCCTTTGGGAATGTGGATCCTAAGAATACTTTTTCCTCAGGATCATCAATATTTAGAGGCACTTCTTTGACATCCTGTTCAGTTGCTTCCAAGATGCCCCGTGCTCGCGTTTTTAATTGCTATGCTGGCGTGGGCTTGGTAGTAGGTTTCATCGACGTTGTGTAGCAATCCTAAGCCTCCTGTTAATCACTGTTAATCCTAACAACTCCCCATGGAGTGGGCAACTTCACGCACTGATGATATGTTGATGGGACTGCCTTCATGTCATGAATCCATGGTGTACCTAGAATAATGTTATAGCAAGATAATGAATCCATAACACAAAAGCGTTGCATAGAGTTTACCCCCTCAATATAGACTGGAAGTTTGATCTCCCCCACAGTGTTTTTAGCTTCACCACTAAACCGAACGAGGACAGTTGACTTCGCAATTATCTCTGATTTCGGGATCCCCATCCTCTTGAGTGTCTCCAGTTGGATGATGTTTACAGAACTGCCACCATCAATCAGGATCATGCGTACAAAATGATTTGCAATATATAGGGTAATAACCAAACCATCATGGTGAGAATCCTGAACGTTCTCCTTGTCATCTTCACCGAAAGTGACCACCTTCTCATCTTTCAAAGTTACTGATCTCATGGGCTTATCCCGCTTTTCCGACTTCGATTCCTTTGCATGTCTTTTTGCTGCGGAATAAGACGTACCACAGATGTCAGAACCACCATATATGAAGTTAATTACCTTGGCGTTCGGGGGTGGTGATCCTGTTCTCTGCGGGATCCTGGAATGATCTTGAACTTCAAGATCACGAGATTTATCATGATCCCGAGATTGATCTTTTCTTCTATTGAAGAGCTCCTTCAGATGACCTTTTCAGAGCAAATAACTTATTTCATTCCTCAAAGCTATGCAATCCTCAGTTATGTGACTGAAATCCTCATGGAAAGCACACCATTTCGATCTGTCTTTCCATCCGGTGCTCTTTTCATTCTTCTTTGGCCATCTGACTCCGTCTCCAATGTTTCTCATCGCATAGAGGATTTCTGCGGTGTCAGCTGCAAAACAATAATCAGTTAGTTTTGGACAATCCTGTTGTCCCTTTACCTAGGATCTAGAACAGCTTTAATCAACCAATCGTGTAGCGGAATCACACAATTGAATTAACTAATATAAAACACAAATCGAAACAATAAAGAATTGAGTAATAATGATTTGTATTGAACTATCAAATGCTTACTAGCTGATTTACAGAATGTTTAGTCGACAAATTGAGCTCAGGTTTTTTGTCCAACCCTCGCAATGAGCAGTGATGGCTCTATTTATACAAACAGATCGATCCTGCGACACTTGCTGAGTGTCGCAGATCATAACCCTAGTGCGACACTTACTGAGTGTCGCCTGAATGCGACACTAGATAAGTGTCGCCCAAAACAGAAAATAATCTATTTTCTAAACTAAACTATTACAGACTCAAGACCAACTGATAGACACTCTAATATGACTCAACAAACTCCCCCGTGTCTTCAGCTTGGTCTCTAAAATATTTTCAGTATCAAATCCAGTCTGCCGGAAGATTCCCACCTGCATGAATTCCCTTAGCTATGCAGAGATCCACAACTTTCTGAAACTTCACAGCCTCTTCTTGATCAATCATTTCATATTGCAATCTATTTTCATGAAGAGCTTGAAGATCATCTTTTGACATATTAATAAGGCTAAGAGGATCAAAAACTCTAAGTGTATAGCCCTTAACATGTTTCCATTCTCTAGCTTCACGTCCTGGTCCTTTCTCAGAAAAATATTCAATAACAGCTTCTCCAGAAACCGTGTCATACCACCAGAACCTAAAATTTCCCAGCACATCCAATGGTAACTTTTCAAATGGCACTTGGGTAAGATTCTTGGTTGGAGGATAATGATAACCATATATGGGTTGACGCGTCCTCGGATCCAGCTTCTTTTTGTTAGAGAATCGAATCCCCATCACTGGTCGAATCCACTTAAATTTCCTTGAGTTGATTTCTCGACGCAGGATGTTCTGAAAGAATTCAGCTTCACGATTATCAGTGGGATTGATCATATTCAACTGAGCTAGTCTATTCAAATCAACCTTCGGCAATGTGGTCAGATGGTCTAACCTTGCCTTAAAGTATTGAATGCCATCCTTTCTTTTGATAACAAACAATCTAAAATCAGCATCAAATTTCCATGATTTTATTAGCCCAGATAGATCACCGCGAACAGAATATGCTCGGCATCTTTTTAGCTCGGGCGTTGGAGGCAATATCCATTCTGGATACCTTTTAGGTTGAGCAGTAGACGTTGAGGTACCAGCAGAAGAAGGTTCGGCAGAGGCTGCAGGAGAAACAGCAGGAACGGTATCATCATCTGATTCTACCTCCTCATATGGATTTTCTTCGAACACATCTTCATCAGAGACTACATCAGGTTCAAATTCCACTTCTTCATCAAATATGCTCGGACCCCTATCCTCAACAGATGCCCCAAATACTAAATTTTGTAGATATTCTAGATTTGCATGTGAGTAATCAACATTTAGTGGCATTGGTTGACCCGGAACATGGGAAGAAGACGCAAAGTAATCCAAACTGATATTTTCATTTACATCAGAATCATTAATTACATTTACATTTTATTGGCCTGTGGTTTCCGGTTCTAACTCCCCCGGAACCACAGCCATAGTTTCTAATTCTAACACACGACGCTCAAGTTCAGGTACACGAGCAGCCGTGGTCTCTAGCTCCAAAAGTCTTGACGCTTGAACCTGTATAAGAGCTTGTTGATCGTGAAGCATCTGGTTCATTTGCGCCATATCTTCCATCAATTTCTTCAAAAATTCCGGCTGGGGCTGAATATCATCAGTAGCAGGAGTCGAGGTTCGCTGACGACGTTGTAGAGGAATATCATCAGATTCTGTGTCAGAGGAATCTCGAACCCGCTTGCCCTTATCAGCAGCGGAAGTTGTAGCAGCAGCAGCAGGTGTAGAAGTTGGAAAGTTTTCAATATCAACCAAAACTTCTTCCAAAACCGCTTCATCAACCTGCGGTGGTGGAGCTGCAACCTCAAGAAATCCATTATTCGGTGGAGCCACATATTGTTCATCAATCACATGGCCGAATAACGGAACATCAGGCAGAGTTGCCTGACCTTTTGGGGGTGTGGCACAATCCCCAAATACCCTGACCAGCATCGGAGTCAAAGTCAGAATTGACCTTGGGTCAGGCTGAATCCCTAGATTCAGGGAATTCAGAATCAGTTGCAAAAACCGTGGATATAGAAACCACATGTTATCTCCAGCTCGGAGATTATCCACTAGATGCCCAAAAATATATCCGGAGTAGTTGAAAGGTTTGTTGTAAACCAATCCTAGCATCAGAGAGATTGTGCCGTAACTCATTCCATCAAAACCTGCCTTACGTGGCGAGAGACACACAATAATAATATGTGCCAGGTACCTCCAGACTCTACTTAAATGCTGTTTCCTATATTGATCAGGAGGAATAGCTGGATAGCCCATACGCTGAAGACCTCCAGCAATGAAACTATTCTCAAACTGAGTTGGAAACTCAGTATCATCATCGAAACCCAAAACCTCTCGTATCGTATTTTCCGTAATTTCGATACGATGACCAAAAACTGTTGATAAGATCCTTCGATAATCTCCTTCTGTGTTGATCACAGCATTGGCGTAAAATTCCTCGATCTGATTTAGGTAGATCGGACAAGATGCAGTGATAGCATGATGAATCCTCGATCGACGCAAAAATTGGATCATCGGATGAAAAGGAATTGAATTCGCATGCGTGTCGTCGAGAAAAGCCACCACATTATGTCGTGGCTGTGTGCGGCGAGCGTAGATAGCTAGATTTGCCATCTGCACGAACATAAGACGTAGATAATACACAAGGAAATGTTATACCGTTAGAACAAATAAAATATAAAATGATATTTCAAAATTACCTACAGGCGACACTTAAGTAGTGTCGCTAAATGAAGTAGCGACACTTGAGTAAGTGTCGCTCAGTAGTCAAAAATTCACCATGCGACACTTAAAGGTAAGTGTCGCAGTATTGCAAATCAAGAGGCGACACTTAAGTAGTACTGTAGGCGACACTCAAGTTGAGTGTCGCAAAAATCAGGGCGGCACTTAAGTAAGTGACGGATCAACGTGTTGTTCCTTTAAACGCGACACTTAAGGTAAGTGTCGCAAAAGACAGAGCGACACTTAATCAAGTGACGCATCAATAGGCGACACTCAAGTTGAGTGTCGCAGTTAGAGTTCAAATTACCATGAGGCGACACTTAAGACGAGTGTCGCTTCGAGTGTCGCAACGATGAACACTAACCCAGATGGCATAAAACCAGATTTCAAAATTTACGCAAACCTTAAAACTAAGTCAAATTAGGTTAATAACTTGGAAGATACATGTATATCGAAAGTAATGCATGCTATATTAATCCTTTATACACATTAAATCAATCAAACTAATCCTAACCCTAAAAACCGTAACTAATACGTACAGATTAGAGCAAAATAATGAAGGATTAGGATTGAAATTAGTACCTCTATGTTCGTGTGAAGTAGAAGAAGAGGATGCAAAGAACAGATTTCAAAAATCACAGAGAAATCGCAGCAAGAGGTGACACAGAGCGAGTGTCGCTAAAGCGTGAGAGAGTGTCGCAGAAGATTGTGTGAGTGTCGCTAGAACATGTGATGATAAATGCCGCACGGTGGCATTTATATACTTCATACTATGGGCGACACTCAGTGCGACACTTAATGCGACACTCAGTGAGTGTCGCAGATATAAAAATTTTAAAAATTTTTAACTCTCTCAAATTCTTTCGCGAGTCGATTGTGGCTATTCAGTGACATTTGACTTTGAGTAAGACAAAAACTATTAGAATAATTATAACTTAACTAAGAATTCATAACAAGTACACTATTTTTGGTGACTGGGTTGTTTTGGGTCTGGTTAGGGATCATATTAAGTCATCATACATAAGTTTGCTGTTATTCCAATTATCAGTATACTTGTCCTCTTTAAATTTACATAAGATATTTAAAATAAATTTAATGACACACAGTTCAAGACAATTGTTCATATCATTATCCACTTAAACAACTAACCTTCCTTCATCAGAGATAACCTTTTATTGTTAATATGTTCAATCTTTTGCAGTTCACATATATGACATACCCCTAACATCTACATATGGTTAATCTTTATATTAAGAAAAATTATATGAAACTTATTTTTAAGAATCAAGACATTGGTGACAGGTCTGTACTTACGTACAACAGAGCGACTTATCTTGATTCAGGTTTAAACAAAATCAATTTTCGTCAAGTCATTGGTGACAGGTCTGTACTTCCGTACAACAAAGCGACTTAACTTGACTTAAGTATGTATTTTTATTTGAGACTTTAAGATTTTGCAAGTCTGATTAACTCACAGCTGTTTAATTTTTAAGATATAGTACCAGAGACCAGGTCTGTACCGACGTACAACAGAGGAAACCAATACTATATCCCCCAAATAAGTTGATATAAAATTTCAGAATATAAAAATTGTCCATATTAAATATAGGAATTAAGACACATCGTCGTACGTCATATGATGTTTACTACATAAAATGAACAAGTAGTTGGAATTTCCTTTTAATATCTCTGAGAACAAATAGAGAGTTGCCTATGAACATATCATATGTTGAAGCTGTATGTTAAGAAATTTATGATAAATATATTACTAAACCTACTGATACATCAGAGATAACATTGAACATTTGCATTTAGCGAATGATGCTTAATGTACTATCATATCCCAAGTTGTTTACAGACACAACCCAACGTCTTTTTATAAATGTAGCAATAATGCATTACTTTAATACTAAGAAGTATAAAGTGTGGCTCTTGCAATTTTATTTTTTTTTTTAATTTTTTTTTTTTTTTAATCGAAAATCGATGTCACTGTAACGATTTAAAAAATCGTAAGCCAAGCATAGAAACTAATTCATCAAAATGAGAGCGGGAAAAGGCCTTAGTAAACAAATCAGCCTTTTGCTTAAGTGTTTCTATTTGGATAAGGTCAATAAGGTGTTTCTCATAGCAATCCCGTATAAAGTGAAATCTAATCTCTATGTGTTTTGTTTTAGAGTGTTGTACGGGATTGCGTGTGATAGATATGGCTGCAGTATTATCTATATGTATAGGAGTAAGAGTTAAGATGAAACCATAATCGCGAAGTTGATGCTGAATCCACAGAACTTGTGAACAACAGCTGGCAGCAGCGATATATTCAGCCTCGGCTGTAGAAGTTGAAACGGTTGTTTGCTTTTTACACTGCCATGACACTAAGCGCGGTCCAAGAAACTGACATCCACCAGATGTGGACTTCTTATCCTTGTTGCATCCGCCATAATCTGAATCTGAATAAGCAGTCAGAGTGAAGTCGTCTTCATTTGAGTACCATAGACCTAGAGTGGGTCTATATTTGAGATACCCAAATATCCGCTGAACTGCCTTCATATGAGAAACCTTCGGGTGAGCTTGATACCTGGAACACAAAGAAACAGCAAAAACAATGTCTGGTCGTGAAGCAGTAAGGTACATAAGAGAACCTATCATAGAACGATAGTCCTTCTCGTTACAATCATCATCCTCCTCAGCTGGTCCAAGTTTGTGAGATGCCTCAATGGGGGTGCCATACGTTTTACAATCATGCAAATTATACCTAGTCAACATGTCATTGACATATTTTGACTGATGGATATAAATACCTTTGTCAGATTGTTCAACTTGAACACCTAGAAAGAATGTGAGTTCTCCCATTGCACTCATCTCAAACTCAGATTTCATAAGTTGCTCAAATTCCTTGCAGAGAGCATTACTTGTAGAGCCAAAGATGATGTCGTCCACGTATACCTGTACAAGTAATAAATCGTTTCCAGACTTTTTCGTAAAAAGTGTGCTGTCAATCTGTCCTCTTGAGAATCCATGCTTGAGTAGATGTGTGGACAGTCTCTCGTACCATGCTCTTGGTGCTTGATGAAGACCATACAGAGCTTTGTCTAACTTGCAGACAAAGTCCGGATATACTGAGTCTTCAAAACCAGGAGGTTGCCTAACATAGACTTCCTCCACAACTTGTCCATAAAGAAATGCACTCTTTACGTCTAGTTGATAAACCTGAAAACCTTTAAATGAAGCATAAGCCAAAAATATGCGAATCGATTCCAGTCTAGCAACAGGGGCGAATACTTCATCGTAGTCCAATCCCTCAATTTGAGTTAAGCCTTGAACTACTAATCGAGCCTTATTCCTAACCACTACACCGCGATCATCCTTTTTCACACGATAATCCCAACGAGTTCCAATTGCATGGACACCCTTGGGTAGAGGGACTAATTCCCAAACTTTCAGCTTCTCAAATTGATGCAGTTCTTCTTGCATCGCTTCGACCCAATGTGGGTCCTTTAATGCATCAGCTGTTTTCTTTGGTTCAACTTGAGATAGAAAACATTCTTCCATCTCAGTGACTAGACATTCCAAGGAGGCTGTGGGAGGTACTTCAGAGGTTGAAGTAGACGTGTCAGTTACAGCCAATTGGTGTCTAGTTTGAACACCTTTACTTAACTCACCAATGATATTATCAGTGGGGTGAGTTTTATGAATCCGAGTCTGTGGAATTGGGTTGGGCACAATAACTAATTCCAAATTGTTGAGATCTCCTTCAGTAGCATTTGACTCAGATGGAGGATCGTTGGCTTCATCATTGTTTTCTGAGGGACTAGCCATATTTAACGGTTGAGGAGATGGAGGATCAGTTGTTGGAACTGATGCATCAACTGATGGTGTTGATGCTGAGGTGGAAGATGTATTAGATTGGACAGTTGGTGTGTGATCTGCATTAATATCCAAACCATGTAGAAGAGTAACAATAGTTTCTTCATCATCAACATTCTCAGGTGTTGGAATATTGAATGAATCAAAAAAGCTATCGTATTGAAACAGATTTTCTGGTCCCTTGCCTTCGGGAGGAGCCGTATAGCGTAAACACTTGACTTCATAATGCTCCTCCATACGCTTTGTAGATAAATTATAAACTCTCCTATTAGGAGAATTTACAGAATATCCCAAGAATATTCCATCCATTGATTTTTCACCAAACTTGTCCTTTTGAGATCGTAACAGAATGGTGCAAGGACAACCAAAGGGTTCCAGAAATTGTAAATTTGGTTTACGGTTGTTAAACAGCTCATAGCATGTCTTGTTTTCCTTTTTAACCGTCAAAACCCTGTTCAAAACAAAACATGCGGTATTTACCGCCTCTGCCCAAAAAGTAATTGGAAGCTTAGAGTCGGATAACATAGTACGTGCAGTTTCAATAAGAGTCCTGTTTTTGCGTTCAGCGACACCATTTTGTTGAGGTGTATAAGCAGAGCTGAACTGATGATGAATACCTTTCCTTAAACAGTACATCTCAATGGTTTTGTTTTTGAATTCCGTTCCATTATCACTTCTAATCTTCTTGATTCTCTTTCCACACAAGTTCTCCAACTTGTCAAACAAATATATTAAGATCTCGGGGACTTCATCCTTTGTAGAAAGAAAGTACACCCATGAAAAGCGAGAGTAGTCATCAGTGACTACTAAGCAATAAGTACTGCCTCCCATACTCCTTTTATTAACCGGCCCAAATAGATCCATGTGTAATAGATCTAGGGGCGATGTATTGGAGTTCACCTTTTTCGACTTATGGGACTGCTTGTGTTGTTTTCCTTTAAGATAGGAAACACAATTATCGTCCAAACTGAATGTGAGTTTAGGCACACCAGTAACAAGCTCATTCTTTACAAGATAGTTCATCTTGCGAAAATTTATATGTCCCATTCGCCTGTGCCATAAAAGGGAATCCTTTGGAGTAGCCCTGGACACTAGACATGTATGCTCTGATGTAGTAGTTGATACAGTACTCATGTCTAGTATATACGTGTCCTTTTTTCTTGGTGCTCGAATAAGCACCCATTCCTCAGGTATTTTATAGCCTTGTTTGAGTATTAGGCATTCGGTATCTGTAAACATGGTTGTGAACTTTTTATCACACACTTGTGATACACTGAGAAGATTGTAGTTTAGTTGTTCCACGTAGTTCACATTATCAAAACTCACTGATCCATTAGTGAGTGTTCCTCGACCTGTAATTTCTCCGCCTTTATTGCCAGCGAATGCAACATATCCCCCTTTTACAGGTTGAACATCAGATAGAAGAGATATGTTGCCAGTCATATGCCTTGAACAGCCACTGTCTACATACCATTGACTCTTGATAACTTCTTCAGATAGCTGTAGGCACATGAAAACAAAGAAATTAGTTTGAGTGTGAGACCCAAGCCTTGATGGACTTGGGTCTGCCAGCATCATCCATAATAACCGCATCAGTGAGTACATGATTTTTCAAAATTTCAGGTTTTGTAACTGATGTGGTATTATTTGATGGAGAGTCTGCTTTGGACTCTTTGACTCTCCAAATCTGAAGAGGTTTGGATGGTAGCTTTTTTACAAGAACTTGCTGATTACAGATAGGTGTATCCGGCCTTTTCTTGTCAGTTTTCTTGACAGGTTTGGGAGATAAGGAATTGTGCCTAGGTGGAGTGTTTGAAAAAAATTTATAAACTGAAGATCTAGGCACTGTCCTTCCAAACCTTTGTCTAGAAAGCAACGGACAAACACTTATCAAATGACCCTGTTTTTTGCAGTAGAAACAGGATCTTCTCTCAATGACCGATTGAAAGTGAGGTTGCCAATCTGATGAGGATTTGATATTTTTATTTAATGAACAAGCACATTGAAATGTGCAAGATGAATTGGTACGTGAAAAGGATGTTGATTTGCTTTTGGAATTATTTTTTATTTGTTTAGAAGAAGCAAAATGTTGTTCCTTCTTAACCTTAGGAATAGCCTTAGATTTAACCTTTAGTGAAGGGATTTCACTACACGGTTCATTTGTAATTACAAAATTTTCAGGCTTTACATCCAATTTACAAACCTTTGTATCAATCTCATCAGTTACATCCTCAATTTCAACTACTTCCTCTTTAATCTCAGGAAGTACAGGAACTTTCTTTTCTTTCTTTTGGGAGATGGATTTATCTCCTTTCACAGATGGTACCAAAACCACTGGCTCATTAACAGATGTTTTGCCTTCATTAACAGTTGAAGGAACAAAGTTTTTGATATCATCCTTCGAGGGCATAGGTTCATAGTTAGCTGGGGGAGGTACCGCCTGGTATCCTATCCCTGACTTACTTTTTGTATTGGTCCTTTGCGATTGAAGGATTTCATCAAAAACTACTGAGGAAGTACTGAAGTTGGAAACTTTACGTTTTAGATCAAGAACTTCAGTTTTAGATTCATCAAGAGCTTTTTGTAAATCGACAATTTTCTTAAGATAACTGTCAATAGCATCTTGTTGACAATAGATTTTAGCCTTTAAATCTTTTCTTTCAGTTAAGGTGGCAGTCATCTTTTTGTCAAAAATCTTTTCATTTTCTTTTAATAATTGATTTGCCTGTTTAAGTTTATCTAAATCAGAATACAGGCGAGCATTATCCTCAATATATCTGTTAATTTTACCAGTTAGTTTGATACAATTAACACAAGAAAGGGGTTCCTCAATAGATACCTCATCAGTAATCTCTGCCATAAGAGCTGTGTTATGAATGTTCTCCTCTGCATCAGTCCAGTTATAATATTCATTATTAGAAAGGAGAAGAGCTTCATTGATGTTTTCTTCAAGTTTATCAGCATCTTTAGCAGTAGAATTCTTTAACATAGAAGGCTTTGAGAAACCAGAAGGAGGTTGTTTGGATTTTTCACATTCTCTGGCAAAGTGTCCAAGATTGTGACACCTATAGCATTTAACCTTGCTTTTGTCAAATCCCAAACCCGAATCACTTTCGTCTTCCAGATTCTTTCTCCTGGTCTTTCTCAAATAACGCTTTGCCCTCCTAGTTAACATGGCAAAGTTCCATCTGATATCCATTCGTTCAAGATCATCAGGATTGATTTGATCAAAATCCTCATCTGTCAAATCAATGGAACTAGTTTTCTTTGATAGAAAGCTATCGTAAGCACTCAAAAATGCTTGAAACACAGCAGCATTCTCCTCAGTAGCTGAAGAAGCTTGATTACTTTTGGATTCTTCGGAAGATAAAGGCAATCTACCAGAAAAAGAATATGATCCACTGGAGACACCACCACCATTGGCGATTGACGTTTTGGGAAAGGATGACATACCTCCTCCAGATAGCAAAGCAACTCCAGAAGCAGAAAATTTACTTCCATAGATGCTCGGATCTTGAACATGAGCACTAGATTTAGTTTCTTTACGTTGCATATCTAGTGCATATGCTTGTAGTTGACCAATGAAATCATCTAGACACAAAGACATTAAACCTTCGTCTTCTTCCATCATCATCACTCTATGATCCCATTTCTTAGGTAGAGCACTTAATAATTTCTTATTAATGTCTACAGCTTGCATAATTACTCCACCATCAGAAAGCTCACTCACAAGATGTGAATAACGAACAAACAAACCATTAAGAGACTCATTCTCCAACATATCAAACAACTCATATTGTCGTTTGATCAGTTCCAGTCTACTCTTCTTATACTTATCACTTCCACCGCATCTTCTCTCAAGAGCCTTCCACATGTCAAATGCGATGTCATGATGTTTAAACATCTTAAGAACCTCAGAAGATAAGCTCATAACAAGAGCTGAATGAACTTTTCTTTCCATGTCCCACGCTTTCTTTTCATCCGCATTTAATGCCCGAATAGATTTGGGAGGTGCAATTCCCTCAAATACCCCGTCTTGCTTTGGATGTTCATACCTTTCGAGCAAGGGAATCATCATATCCGGTTCATTAAAAGAAATAAAGGCTTCAAATTTTTGTCTCCATTCAACATAATTTGAACTAGATGTAAAAATTGGAGCCTTATTAGTACTACCAGCTTCATTACTGTTTTTTAAACATTTGAGCAAAAGCTTGCATCGACATTATGAATTAAACTTTAAAATGAAACTGATAAAAAAATACTCAAGCGACACTAAGAAAGTGTCGCAGACTTACAGACGACACTAAGACAAGTGTCGCAAATGGGAAAAATTTAAGCAAAGGCGACACTAAGAACAAGTGTCGCAGAGAAGTGTCGCTAGCAAGTGTCGCTAGCAAGTGTCGTTAGCCTGAATGGAGTTGTTGTCGCTTGAAATGTCGTTAAACCCTAAGGCGACACTGAGATGAGTGTCGCTTTAAGTGTCGCAAGTAAGTTTTGCAGAACCCTAAGGGCGACACTAAGGCAAGTGTCGCTTGAAGTGTCGCAGAGACGAGCAACAGCAGACCAGAAACCCTAAAAATCGTATTTTTCGAAACCTTAATCAAAAATACTTCTTCCCAGTCGAACAATACCTGCAAAAACAAGTTAGAAACAATAATTTGAAGACCAAACACTCTTTAATCCTCGAAACCTTGCTAGTGATTTCCCGAATTCAACCGAAACGAGAACCAAACTTGATTAAAACTGAAACAAAAAGCCCAACGGCTCTGATACCACTTTGTTGTCCCTTTACCTAGGATCTAGAACAGCTTTAATCAACCAATCGTGTAGCGGAATCACACAATTGAATTAACTAATATAAAACACAAATCGAAACAATAAAGAATTGAGTAATAATGATTTGTATTGAACTATCAAATGCTTACTAGCTGATTTACAGAATGTTTAGTCGACAAATTGAGCTCAGGTTTTTTGTCCAACCCTCGCAATGAGCCGTGATGGCTCTATTTATACAAACAGATCGATCCTGCGACACTTGCTGAGTGTCGCAGATCATAACCCTAGTGCGACACTTACTGAGTGTCGCCTGAATGCGACACTAGATAAGTGTCGCCCAAAACAGAAAATAATCTATTTTCTAAACTAAACTATTACAGACTCAAGACCAACTGATAGACACTCTAATATGACTCAACAAATCCTCATCATCCTCTTCCACAGCGTTGATCCTTCGATCGTCATTCCTGGAATATGGTTTGCCCCTTCTTGGTTTGAACACAGGTATCTCAGCTTTCCTGTTGGTTTAATCATATGTTGAAGAAGTACTCGATTTTTTCTGGATCACTGCGTCTTCTTCTAGCCGTATGAATCTCAAAGCTCTATTTCGAACTTCATCCAAGCTTCGACACGGGTTCATCACAAGATCCTCATAGAAAGGTGAATCCCTCTTTATCCCCATTTTGAAAGCCTGAACAGCAGTTGCCATATCCAGATTCGGTATATCCAATGATTCCCTGCCAAATCTTCCTACAAAATCTCGAAGAGTTTCGTTATCCTTCTGGACAACCCTATACAAATCAGTGGTTAGTCTTTCAAAAGTTCTACTGCATGAAAATTGATTATTAAAAAGATTAACCAAATGAGCAAAAGATGTAATAGAATATGCAGGAACATTAAGCAGCCATTTAAGCGCAGATCCCGTGAGAGTGGATTCGAATCCTTTGCATAGACAAGCTTCCTTTAGATCTGCAGGGATCGGGATAATCTCCATTCTTTCCCTGTATTGGGCTACATGTTCTTCAGGATCCGTGGTCCCATCGTACAGCTTCATGTTAGGAGTTTGGAATCTCTTCAGGATCTCAGCATCACATATTGGATATGCAAATCTCGAGATCCTATGTGCAGACGGTGCTACCTCCGGGATAGGTTGCACTATACCAGGGACGCTAGATATCATATCCTTAAGCTTTTGCAACTCCCTTGCCACAACGGGATTTACTCCAGAATCCTGCAAAACATTAGAACCAAAAGAATATCCAGAAGACATATTGCCAGTTTTCGTTACCCTCGGTAGGGATCCTGAAGCTTGTTCATGATCTCTGTGTGTAGAGACTCTGGTAGCATATGTGGATCCCGGGATCCCGGCACTCCCCTGCATGGATATGAAATCTCCAGTGTAGTTGGCAGAATTAGGAGTGTCAAAATCCAAGATCCTGCTTCTGATTGGAGTAGTAACTTGAGTGGCAGGAATACTTTCTCTAGATTTTATGCCTTCCACATCTCTACTTAAAGATGCGTTGTTGCGTTCTATACGGTTCATTTGTTCTCTCACTTCTGAAAACATAGTCATAATTTCACGGTTAGATATCATAACAGGATCATTATTATTCAAACCTGGTCCCACATAGGTAGATGTAGTGGATGTCGCCCTTGAATTAGCAGGCTGGGGCCTTGGCCGCGATGAAGAAACATACACATATGGTGGTATGCTAGCAGCAAAAGATGAAGGTACATCAGAAGAGGTGGTTTGTCCTTGGGTCACCATTTTTTGAAAGATTTTATGCAAAAAATGATTCTAATAAAGATTTAATCGAAAGTTTGATCGTAAAAATCACTACTTGCCCCACGGTGGACGCCAAATTGTTTTGGTCAAAAAATTACACAAGGAAATTCAATGAATAAATTAGTAAAGTGAGGTAGTGTGCTTTGATTAGATTTCAAGACAATTTGATTGAAAATTATAGTTTGAGATGAAAACTTGTAACTTTGTCAATACGGGTTAACTTAAGATTAAATCTTGCTAAATATGCAATCAAGGACTTTGTAAATGATGAATTTGTATACAATAAACCAATATGAATGCAGAAAAATAAGTACAATCTGGGATAATTCCTGGATAATACAGTAAGTATGATAAAGAATGCAAATTTGATAAAGTAAATGAATGATAAGCGCAAGAACACAGCGATGTACGAGGAAAACCCTTGATCTATGATAGATTGCCGGCACAAAACCTCGGGAAGGATCAAACGATCCTTGCCTTATGTTTATCTTATTGAATGAAATGAAGTTACAAACTAAAGAGCACAAGAATGATCGTCTAAGTGTGAAAAATGGTGAAGTGTGAGAGTGTAAACGATTTGCAGAGAGTGTAATTGAGTGTAAGTGATGAATATCAGTTAGCCTAATCGATCATCAAGCCTCGTTTATATACTACGAATCGATAACAGGTAATTCCGAAATATCCGGGATCATCTCCGATATTCAGTGGAGCGTCCCAACGTTCATATGACCGAGTATTCCACACGTGTTGACTCCCTTCTTCGTAATTCAAATATTCCTTCAGCTTGATACGATCCAAGGAAATCGGAACTACTTCCACGTCCCTCATGACCTAGTCAAAACATGATAAACACGCGGAAATATTAGTAGTAAAGGGATCCCGAGATATATAATATCTGGGATCCTTATAATAAGCATTTATTATAAGATAAACAAACTAATACTAAGTCCAAGACATTCTATTATCCCAGACTTAATTATATTCGGGATAATTATAAGTTAGTGATCCTGAAATGGAAGACAATATCTCTACCAGGATCCTGAAATATAACAATCTCAATAGTAAGGTTAAATGACTATTATCCCCGTTTTAACATAATTTTGAAGATAATATAGACAACCCTGAGGATCCTTTATAATATAGCAAGTCAGGATCATACCTATCCTTATCCTGATTGTAAGTTCAATACCCTGCACATGAGTTATCCAAGAGTAATCCAGGATCCTTATAAACACTCAACATAGTAACTAATCCGGGATCCTGCATGGTTAGTGAAAATTCTACCCTTCTCGATCAAAGTACCTTCCAACAGGTACATAATATTCTTCATTCTTAGCAACTACTCTACACGATCTTGTATGTTGTTGTAGACTTGTAGTATATGCCACCGGCTTTATAAGACGCCAAAAGTGCGCTCAACATCCTTTCGTGTGGATCTTTCACGTTTTCGACAAAGTAATCATTCATTAACCTTTGTTACACCATTTCTCAATCATGATATATGTAGCGACGTGAATGAGCATTGAAACTTTCGTTACGATAATTACGAGCACCAATAAGAAGTTGCATCATCGGAAGAAGAATCGGACAATATTTTTAGTGTAAAATGTGTATTGAATTATTGAGAAAAAAGAAAGATTGAGATGTGAATTGTAGTGTAAAATGTGTAATGATATATAGAGACGTGAAAATGTTGAAAAAAAGCGTACAATGGCTATACTAATATTACAAAAATTATTATTTTATATAAAAGATAACGGTTGGGATTTTTATTTTTATTTTTTTTTAAAAAAGGAAAAAAAAGGAAACTAACGTTTTGCAACTAATGGCATATGAATATATCGTCCGGTATGCCATCCCGGTGCGGATGAACGTTGTTCAACGGCGTTCTCGAGCGAGGATTCATTGGAACAATTCAATTCAATTTGTTCGACGACTGTTCAACGCCTACACCGTGTGCTCTAAATTACTTGAGTGAAGTAATTTGATAACTATTAAATTTTAATTCAATGAAATTATGTGAGCCAGACGCAATATTAATCTTAATAGTATTATTTTCTGTCTTCTTTTATAATTTATCAAAACATATTTATGAAATATTTTTTCTGTTGTATCAAATTTCGCACCGTAAAAGACATCCACTTTCATACAAAGAGTAACAAACAATATAATTACACATATTTAATCGTCTATCTAACTTTATCAAATCCAGCCCATGATATGAACTTCAAGGTGACTACAGATGAAATAGGCTTAAAATATGACTAACATCTCTCTATTTGGGTTGCACCAGTTAGGGACTTAGGTCCAAAAATATGACGTAACCTACTTTTGGTTTAGCCCGTTTCTGTTTAACTCGGAGCCCAAAACTCCAAAAATCATGATGGTCCATTAAATTCTCCAAAACTAATTACGTTCCATGAATTTATTACAAAAAATTACAAAAATGAAATGGTACATTTTATTAACAATTACATCTAATTCATTAGTTGGTCATATTGACTTTATTTGCATAGTTTTTATACTCATTGTCAAACTAATTCCATGTATAATCTCATCTGATTTGTTAAAATAAAAAATTAGTCATCCTATGTCAAAATCTCATGATTTTATATATTATGGTTATGTTATATCATATAAAAAGTTGCATAATTAACTAGCACACTTCCTTAAACAGTTATATTTTATTTATAATTTGTCAACCACGCGTACATCTCCACGATATCTAAGCTTACAAACTCTTCTTAGTTTTGCTATAATCAGTTAGTTCTTAGTAAAACTTAACGAAAAACACTAGTCGTCGTACTTGCAATCACCGTAGCCTGCAAAACCAAACAACACCGTGTCACCGTTACTTATACTCAAATTCAATTGTAATTCTGTTAATAAACGTACATATATACATAGCGCAATAAGTTAGAAATTGACATACTTGGGTCAACGACAGAAATCAGCCCTGACTTCTGAAAGTCGCAATTCCACAAGTTTCTTCCATTTTGTTGGTAGTAAAGATTCATGGCAACAGATGAGCGACTAATGTGATTATCCGGTTCAGCACAAGATCCTCCAGGTTTTATCTTGTCACAATTCAGTATACCGCAAACAAAATCAATGTTATTCTGTAGTTCTTCATCCGAAGCTGATGGTTTCGCGACACACCAACGTTTATTCTACAACGCATATTGTGTCATTATTCGCAAAAAAAATAACAATATTATAAAGATAAGGCGTTTCTTACCTCGCCAAGTGTTTCGAAAGGTGCTTGTCCTTTAGCAAGTCTGACTATACCATCTACATTATGAAAACAATAACAACATTATTTCAATTAAATTAATTAAATAATATATAAAATTTAAGAAAATAATAGGGGTACATATACTTGAGATAAAGAAGAAGAAAACTAGGGTAATAAAGAGTGGAGTAACATTATTATTTGCCATTTTGCAATTTTAATAATAATTTTGATTGATTTAAGGATTTGGATACGAGGATTAAAATGGGTGTCTGGCTGTTTAGATTTTATACTAGAAAATTTCACTTTAAATAACACATTAATTACTGATTTTAAGGAATTTAAGTAAGATGATTTCGTGTGATCAACTTCATGGGTCTAAATATGGTAGATTATGTCAACTTTTAATTTGTGTTTCATCATTTTTGTAAGTATTAACAATATATTATTTATTAAGTCACTATATTTATGCAAAACGTTAAGTTTATGTATTAATTTGCTGTCTTTTTGGAAAGAAGTTCAAATTTGGCCTCAACATCTCTAACGTTATCGTTCTCACCTCAGTTAATTGTTGCAACACACCTTGGCCTTCTCAAAAGGCAAATGGTTTGAAAAGATATCGTATTTCTCAAATGATAAAAGATAATATGACTTTTGTCGGTGTTCTGAAAGGATCTATATTTCTCAAATTGTAAGCTAAAAGAATTTAAAGTTGTCAAAAAAAATTAATTAAACGTAAACTTACCTATTTTAATCGGTTTTAGCTTATGTGTGACTTAAATATCATATATCTATTTAATAAGTGACGTTGTTGACCTAACAAATATATCTATTTAAATATCATATATCTATTTTACTTTTTGAGTGTGTAAACCTAATGTCATTTTGAGTGTTAAATCCTTTAGGGGCATGCTTTCAAAATGTAAAAATCCTTTTAGGGCACAATTTCATAATTTTAAATACTTCTTTTGCACGTTTTCAAAATGTTAACTATGATTTTACCATTAATTGAACTTTATTGGTAGCTTTAATCATTTTATAGCACGATTCAAATTGTGAGAACTTTTAGAGTATCAACAAAAGTCATATTCTCTTTAACGTCAACTTTTAACAAATTGAATACCTTCGGGCCATTTGCCCTTCTCATCAAATGATCAAAGCCATGAAATGTCACGCTAATACAAAACAAATATAGTAACAACAGATGTTATTAATATTCCTTTGATCTCTAATGGTTTTATAAAACAAGTCTCCAATTTAAAACTCACTTCAATTATCCTCATGCATTACCTTATAATTATAATAATAAGTTACATATACAAATGGGAGTTGATATATACAACACAAAAAGTGATACCCACATCATACTGTATAAGTATTCAAACAGACAGTACAAGTATATCAGTGCATAGTTGTTGTGTTGTATGTATCAAATTATGTGTTGCATATATCACTACCCTATACAAATACAACTATAAATTAAAAGCAGCTGCAAAGAATATGGTAACTAACAAACTGATTAGATTAGGCAGAATAACAGGGATAACAAAATTAGCGCGTACGATACCAAAGCAAACAATTAAGAAAACTTATAACATTATCCATTAAATGTCGAATGAGGTATAAAAACAAAATGAATATTCAAACGAATAATATGGAGATACCCATTAGCTCTTAGCTACAAATCATATTTGTGAGAGCACTTTGATTATTAGGAGGCGTACGGTTTGGCTCATGATTTTTATGTTTTGATTGTTTTCTATCTAATCTGATTTGATTGTGAATGATCAGTATCTCATATCATTCATGTTTCCTTCAGCATGATTATCTTTACTCAGTTGACACCAAAGTTCAACCACTTGCAAGCTCGTTTGATCTGCAAGTTCGAATCTCTAAGTGAGATATATAATGTTGAGACATAGTTTGTGACAACAGATCTAACATGTGATATGACTAGTGTAATTGTTATCACGTTTGTATATTGGTTTAGATTTGTAAATTAATATTTGTTTTGTTAATAATATTCGTTATACATATTAGTGTGATAAATATGATAGACGAATATCGAAAATGAAATAAATAAGTTTGACGAGTCGAGTTCTCAAGTCGCAAGTCTGGCGATGCGAGATAAGATCTGAACTCGCAATGGTGACAAGTCTTAGCAAGCCGAGTTCATTAATGGGCTTGGGCTACGAGGCGAGTTAAGTCAACTCGCAGGCCTAGTGGCTGCGGGTTGAGACGAAATATATATAAATGATTTTGATTTTAGAAATCATTAACTTTTGGCTATTCGATTTTTCTGCAAACCTGCGAACTCAGTAATCCAGAGAAAACGTAATTACTAAAGGCTAGGCTTTGACGTTTAATCGTTTAAAGCTAAGTATTAGTTAACCTAAACGCAAACTTATTCGTTATAGTAAGATAACGACATATTAAGGAATTCCGCACCTTAATATTACAGATAACGAAGTTATCGATCCTAGAACTAGGGACTTACATCTGGTATCAGAGCTTTCGGGCTAAATACGAGTAAGTTTGGAGTTTTCGCGATCATTACGTTTGATTTCGGGTTCTTTTTACGTGCATTAGTACATATTAACGATCAAAATCATTCTCTGGACGATTTAGGGTTTGTTTACGAACGAAATTTCTAGTTTCAATCGTAAAAATACCAAAAAATTTCGTTTTCGGGGTTTTTCCAACCGTTTCGCGAGTTGAGATTAGGGTTTCAACTACGTCTGCGAACCGAGTTGAACTTGCGAACTGAATCCAATTTTGCGAGTTAAACCAAGCTGCGAACCGAGACTACTTGCGAACCGAGATCACTTGCGAGTTGACATCTGTTGTGATCCGAACTGAGATTGGCGAACTGAAGTTTGCGAATCGAGCTGAGATTGCGAATTTATAACGACCTGAATTTAAAAATATGGGTTTTCAAAAATTTTCTTTAATAATAAATCATAAATGCGGAAACGTCCCAATTAATAATAACAAATTCCAACTAAACGATTAGTTCATCAAAGTTCAGGCGTTATATGTCTTATCATCACAATAGTAAAAGAAAAACTCAAATGTCTAGTGTTTGTATTACATGCAAAAGTATCTAAATAAAATAAGCTAAGGCTTTATAGACAATCTTGTCTATTCTTATTAGCTACCCGCCTCGCTCATCTATCCTCCTCCTGAAGTTTCTAACCTGCACGGTGTACACAATCGAGCAAGTAGAAAACAAGTGTCAGCTAATTAAAGCTAAGTAAGATAACGGGTTAGTGATAAAACTAATCCAATTAAACATCAAGTATTAAATCCTTTACAATCAGAATAACAAATAAGTTATAAGGATTCATGTACATCAGGAAGCATAGCAAGGAATCATCAAACAAAATCCTAAAGTCGTGCCTATTCATCTTTCTCAACTCATTATCATCTATTCATCTATTATCTTTATCATTTCAATAATTCATCTGTTAATATGTTATTCTTTTCATCTGTTTCATTTGTGTCATCCGCTCGTCGAAGACGAAATACCGACTTGATGAGATACAACAAATGCAAACCATCGTTGTCGTTTAGGAATGAGTCCTCTCTGTGATTCGCCCATTCCCAGAGCAAGCAGCACATGTGATTGGCTCTCAGTCAAGTACCGCTCAAACTCATCCGGACATTGTCTAGAGTATCCGGTAAACATCTGCACGAGCCCCGTTCTCGCGATTTGGATCCATCGGAGAAATCCTCTTTAAGTTCTCATATTATTCACCTTTTCATCTAGCATCAGATAGTAGGGCCCCTAATCGTGCATCGTATCTAAAGCATCATAGTTCATCATCTAGTGTGACTATCATCAATCATGTAGTACAAGTGTCGTATAGAATCATGGCATAGTATACTACCCATAATCCCATCTCACATGTATAAATAAAGTTTCCCTTATACCACATGAATCACAATTTAATCAAGCACAACAGTTATAACTTAATAAAATAAGTTAACTAAAAAACTCTATTAGTTTTGATTGTGTACCCAGTTTTCGCAAACATTATCTTACCTCAACTCGAGTACAAATCCAATACAATTCAATCCCCTTCAAAAGCTTGATCACCTATATAATATTTATGTAAGAAGCCACGGTTACTAAAGGTAAGCATGTTTAATCACGTAATGTTAAAGGGAAATTAAAAAAAATACCACTTTTTTCAAGTTAATATATCGTTTTGCCCTCTCCGGAAAAAAGTTGACGATATACCACCCCCAATCGCAAAAGCAAATAAATTTTGCGACCGGGTTTCTTGCTTTTTGCGATTGCACGTCGTTTGGCCGAGTAGCGAGAAAAAAATGATTGATTTGCGTTTGCACCCCGAAGCAGTCACAAAACGCAAATTTTTTTTGCGATTTGCGATTTGCTCTTGCACTGCACGCATGACTCGATGTGTCCTTTACCCGTGTTTTGCAATTTGCCTTGCAATTTGCCTTGCGATTTGCTCTTGCGTTTGGCCGAGTCGCAAATTTTTATTTTTTTTTGCGATTTGCTCCCGCCCAAAAAGGGGGAATTTAACATATATCCATCTACTCCATTCACCCAACCCGTTCACCATACACACCGCACCACCACATTCGGTTTACGGTTTACGACACCATCGGAGATTTCCGATTTACGACTCCCACCTTGCGGCCGCCCACACCACAGCCCATTTACACCCTGCGCCACCACCCCCGACCGGAATAACAGCCGCGCCGCCACCACCCCCACACCACATCCGATTTACGACTCCCGGGGTCATGCGATGGACGAATCTCAGGTATTAACTCATTTTTGTGTCCTTTTTCTGTATTATATTCGTAAAATTACCACTTGTTTATGGATTTATTACGTTTAAACTCGAAATTTCGTTGTGGCATTTGATCGAACACTTGGTGTGCAACATTTTTTTTCCGGTTATGGAGGTAATCGGGTGATATATACGGTATAAATATGGTTTGGTGCGAAAATAGATTGGTTTCTTTGCATATATATGTGTATAGTATGGCAAGTGTTCGTTTTTAAGGTATATAGTTATAAGTAGTCTCGAATTTTCATTGTGGCATTTCATCGAACACTTGGTGTGCTACTTTTTTGTTTCGATTATTGGCTTGTATTTCTTGACAAAATGTACGTATAAGTGTAAGTATTTGTGTATATATGTTATAGTATAAGTGTAAGTATATATATATATATATATAAGTATATAATGTACGTATATAAGTATATATATAAGCATTTGTATGTATATAATGTATGTATAATGTACGTATATAATGTATGTATATAATGTACGTATATAATCCATGTATAATGTATGTATATAATGTACGTATATAATGTACGTATATAATGTATGTATATAATGTACGTAGTACGTATATAATGTATGTATATAATGTATGTATATAATGTACGTATATAATGTATGTATATAATGTACGTATATGTGTGTAGTATAGGTATGTAAGTATTTTTAAGGTATATACTTATATGTGGAGTATATAAGTATATAGTATTTGTGTATATATATAACTATATATAACTATATATATATATATATATAAGTATTATAAGTTATATAACTCTATATATATATATGTATATATATAACTATATATAACTATATATATATGTTTTATAGGTTATATAACTCTCTCTCTCTATATATATATGTATATATATAACTATATATATATATGTATATATGTATATATATATATATAGATATAAGTATTATAATCTTTAAAGTTAAATGTATATATGTATATATATATATAGATATGCGTATATATATATATATATACGTTGTTTTTCACTTTTATTAACGAAATTTGTTTTGTTGATTGATCACTTGTCAGTACATTTTCAGTGCACGATTGACTTTGAAAAGTCAACTGACTATTACAAGCCATATGAAGGCGCGTTTAACACAGAATCAAGAAAAAATTTTCAGGGACCATTGCTTTGGCCCTTGGTTGGATGTTAAGGCTCCGGAAAATGACCCGGGTTATGTCCATTATATATTGCAGTATCGTCGAAATGAGCATCCAGGGCTAAAGCACCCTCGCGCGGAGGCGGATGAGTTATGGTTTAGGGTGCCCTTAATGGATGACCATTTTATACGATTCGGTCGCAGGGAGTTTTATTTGGTGACAGGTTTACGGTTCGGTCCAAATGAAAACATGGCGGATCATATTCCCAATAATGTTCGCGTTAAGACACCGGCATTTAGAGAGCGTGTATTCCCGGATATTGTGAAATGCAGCGTACGTGTATCAGACCTTATGGATAAGTTTCACGATAAGGGGTTGTTTAGTGGGCCGAGGAAATTGAGCGATGAGGATTGTGTGCGCCTGTATATATAAAGGGTTTTTGGGAAAGCAGGCTTCGCATAATGTTGAGAATGATCATATGCATTTAGTTGAGGATTTTGGTATTTGTGACGGGTACCCGTGGGGTAATATTATTTGGCCCAGAACTTACGAGCAACTGGACAAGGAGTTGGAGACTCGGATAAGTCAAGAAGGGATGAAGTATACGTTGAGTGGTTTCGGCTGGGCGTGTAAGGTAGCATCTTCTTCTCTATTATTGTTTGATTTATTTTTTACTATTATTATATGCTGATTTACTGTTTGGTTAATGTTTCAAGAGTTGGGTGTGGGAGGCTTTTTATTGTCAGATTGAGAATGTTGCTAGAAGGCCAAAGGGAAATGAAATTCCACGTGGGATATACTGGGTGCGTAAAAAGAAGGTCGTCGAATTTAAAGAATTTGAGCAGATTTTGAAGATTGCGGTAAGTTTGAATCTAACATAATTCATTATTTTTGACAATGTTCATATATATAAAGTTGTTTAATATGTATATGTATAATTGCCGATCGTTGTACATCGTTTGATAAAGTTATTGATGAAATTTTGTTTACTTGAAAAGCTAAAATATTAGCTGGTTTATCCATTTTTCAAAAAGGACATTTTCAATTTTTTCTGAAATTTAAATACATATATATACATTATATATACATATATATATATATATATGTATACATATATATATATATGTATATATATATATATATATATACATAGATACATATATATACATTACATATACATATATATATACATATATGTATATGTATATGTAGGTATATGTACATATGTATATGTGAACGTATTAATGTGATGAACATTTGATGACTTGTTTTATGTAGAAGGATACTACACCGGAGCATCTTTCGAAGATAACTTTGAAGCCGAATAAGTATGAGAAGAAGTGCCAATGGTGGATTGATAGCTGCAAATACTTTGACGAGCAGCTAGTTGCCGAGAGACCAATGAAGAAGGCACAGAACAGTCAAAAGGAGGATGCCGAGCCTTGTGATCCGATCCCATCCCATGACGATGAGACGACTTATGATTCCTTGGGTACAGGTCGCCGTGAGGCCTCTCAGCCGGCATCTCAGCCAGGGACTTATGATTCCTTACGTGACGAAGTGCAGACGATGAAAGAGACCATTTCCACCTTAGCCAAGCGAGTTGACGATCAAGAAAAAACTATAAACCGGTTATTGAAGATTATTGAGACGAATCAGGTAAAAGGTTGATTAATTCTAGCCTTTTGTATATTAAGGTGTTTTTCTTTTAACATGGACCACTTTATTTTTTTAGGATGCTGGTGATGACGGTGATGTTGATGAGGGTTATGTTGATGAGGGTAATGTTTCTGACACCCAGCTTTTTTCTGCGGGCAAGTTCTCGGTGGCACATGGGTTGCGCCGGAGTATGCGAGATCGGCGACGTGCTCCGGCTAGACTATCGCCGTATCTTACACCGTCACATCTAAAACGACTTTTGAAGAAACCTTTGAAGGTGCATGAGGTGGAGCATGAGGAACCACCACCAGTTAATTTGGGAGCCGATGATGAGATTTTTGATACGGTGGTGCCAGCGGCTGGGGTTGCTGAGACATTGCTTACTGAGCCGGTAGTACCGGTTGAGACAGAATTGGTTGAGGGAAAATCGGTGGCGAATGAGGGTGGGGTTGCTGAGACAGTGCATGATGAGGTGCTAGAGAAAGTGCTCACTGAGCCGGTTGAGCGAGTGGTTACAGAGGGCGTTGAGCGGGCAAAGAAGTTCAAGCGCCCGGCAAGGAAGAGGTCAGACAATAAGGAGTTACCCGAGGACACCCTAGTGGCCATGGTTGACAGTTTGGTGAACGAGAATGGTTTTCTCACTCCTCCGCCCCCTGTGATACGCCAGGATAGAGAGATCGACGGGCCATCCACAGTTGAGGAGTTGTATACGAGTGGAGGCTTGGTGCTTTGTATGTTTATTCGACCGAGCACGACTTATGTTTTCCTCACAAAGGATTTTTGGGGGCGGTTATATGGAAATGTCGAGAGTGGTTACTTAGAAAACTTTGTAAGTTTACGAATTCATGTTTTTTTAACAAACTATGGCATATTACAAATGTGATACTAATAATGTTTTTTCATTTTTAGCATATTGACGCTTGAAGCTATCTACTGATGTGGTGGAGGTATCGAAATTGGCCTCGATCAACCCAGCTGGAAAAGAGATTGAGCTGGACTATTATGCCGGTGGGTTTTATTGGTATGATAGAAGCTTTCAAGAACTACAAGGAAGACAAAAGGAAAAAGAAGACGAAGAAGAAAGGGGATCATGTGGTTGCCGAGCCGGGTAAGTATATATGTATGCTTTTATGTATGTATGTATACCATACACACACAAACATACACACACACACACACACACACATATATATATATATACATATATTATAGTGTTCATTTTATTATAATGTTTTTGTGGATAATGCAGTTGACAAAAATGAGCTGGAGCATAATGTGGATAATGTTTTTGCCGAGCCGGGTACGTACATGTGTATATATATAAATATGCAACTAGTTTTTAATATGGTAGTCGCTATTAGTGCAGGTGACAAAACTGAGACATCATCCGGACCGGACTACAAGTTCTTGATGGGATATGCTAACGGCAAACGTACCCCATACCCGCCATGGTGGACCTGTGATAAAGTAAGTAAGCGATTGTCAAGTAAACAATATAATTTGCTATAATTTGTCATCTAGTTAGGAATACATTTTTACATTTCCCTAATAAAAATCTTAATACGCAGGTACTAATGCCGGTCAACATCGAGAGTAGGGATCATTGGGTTTGTAGAGACAAAGGTTGATTAATACTTAAATTTCGTCTAAGTCATTTAATCCGTGAATGCTGTGAATCCGTGAATGCCTTGTCCATGAAAGCCTTGTGCGTGAATGCTTTGTGAGAATAGGTATATCCGTGAATAATGAGATCCGTGATTGTATTTTGTTCGACAATAGGTGTGTGTGAATGACTATCCGACAATAGCTTCGACAATGGTTTTTGTCCGTGAATGAAGTTTTTGTCCGTGAATGATGAAGTCAGTGAATACTTATCCGTGATTAGCCTGGATTCACGGATAGCATAATTCTGTGAATAGCTATTCACGGAATACACTTAGTATTGTCGTAGGATTATAATTAGAATTGTCGTAGGACTTGTCTATAAATATAAGTAGATGAAGTCAGTTTAAAAGAGTTCTGCGAGTGTAATTTTGAGAGACGCTTCTTGATGTAATTTTGAGATCACTTGTACATCTCTTGTATATGAAAATATAATCAATATTTTCTTGTTGATTCTTTCATCTTTTTCATCTTTACTATAACTCACTTTGTATTTGTGTGTATTTGTATTCCGCACAAATAGACACAAGTTCTAGTTTGCGTATCCGGATCCAGGACGATCACAAGTGGTATCAGAGCCAAAGGATAAGAAATTAGAACGATTTTGTGATTTAGTTTGCAAAGATGAAGAGTTGAAGAAGTTATGTGATGTCTACAAGTGATTCCTGATCAATTATCATTCTGAGATCGTAAACAAGTGATTCCTGATCAAGATGTTCTCCTGAATTCATTCATATCTTGGATATGATGACGAATTGATCACAAGTTCCACAAACAGTTTACGTTTCTACGTCTCTTTTATGCATGTTTGAGATTTTGACGATCAAAGCTCAAATTGATCATTTCTGAGTGTCGGAAATCAAATTCCGAGCTCATTGCAACAAGTTTCATCAAAAACAAGCTTGTTTTGAAGAATCTGCATCACTTTGAAGATTCTGGAAATTATTCTCCGTGAATTAACATACTCCGTGGATACATAATTCCGTGAATAGCTATTTCCGTGAATACCTATTTCCGTGAATACATATATTCCGTGAATTATACTATTGTCGCATAAACAGTGGTATTACATTCACGGATTAACATTTTTTTTATTATTCACGGATAAGTGTATTAACTAATATTCTTACTCACGGATACATCTATTATCGGATAAGTGTATTAACTAATACTCTTATTCACGGATACATCTATTATTGGATAAGTGTATTAACGGATACTCTTATTCACTGATATTAATATTCAATATTCACGGATATTACTATTAACGGATATTAATATTCTCGGATATTTAGTATTTTGTTAGTATTCACGGATATTGTTTTCACAAAAGAAGGATTAAAGAATTTTTAGTGTGAATCACGAATTTTTTTTTGGAAAGATGGCTCATGTTAATTGGCAAACGATGATGAAGAATGATCAAGAGACCGGAACAACTACAAAACCGCCCAAGTTTCTTTGTCAAAATGATTACGATGATTGGAGATATCGTTTTGAATCATTTATTGCTTTGTATGATCCTGATTTGATGATTCCAATATTGGAACAATATATACATCCAAGAGCTGAAGGCATTTAAGGAGATAATCCTCCACCTAAATCATTAAAGATGATGAATTCGGAAGAACGAAAAGAACATGACCGTGATAAGAAGGCTAAATCCATCATTTCAATGAGTCTTCCAAGTGATGTTTTAGCGGGGTGGAAAGATTTGTCTACTGCTTTTGAATTGTACAAAGCAATGGAAAAGCGGTTTGCTGGTAATGATAGAATGAAAAAGAGCAAACGTGATTTACTAAAGAAACAATGGGATGTTTTCACCTGTATTCCCAATGAGTCTTTTAACGATTTGATCGTTAGGTACTCACAGCTTATCAGTGAGTTAAAAAGACATGGAATGATTCTTGAGCGTCTTGAAATCAATGAAAAATTGATTGAAGCTTTGCCTTCCCGATGGGACATCAAAGCAAATATCTTGATGGAAGATGAGTCATTAGGGGAATATGCTTTTGAGGATTTAATCAATAAGCTTCAGGTGTATGATGTGTCTCTCCAGAAAAAGGAGACAGGAAAAATGATGCAGTTTACTCAATTTGGTACTACCAAATCTTCTGAAACAACGGCATTATATTCAGGATCTGAAACTTATTCTGGTGGAAATCCAAGTGGAACCACATCTGGTGGTTATTCAAGTTTTGGTTTTTATGGTTCTGGAAGTTCTTCAACTTCAAGCCATCAACAACAACAGAATTCTAATCCACAAGTTTCAAGAGTGACTGAAGACCATGCAAATGTTGTTACTGCATTCTTGTCTTCATATGAAGCTTTTATTTCTGGAAGAGTTGGAAATGTTGAGTTAGTTGAAGAGGATTATGATCAATTGCATCCAGATGATCTAGAAGAGATGGATTTGAAATGGAATATGGCCATGCTTACCAGGCGAGTTAAAAGATTTCTACAAAGAACTGGTAAAAATAAACTGGGAGGTAAACCAGGTTTTGACAAATCAAGAGTTCGCTGTTACAATTGTCAAAACCTTGGTCACTTTGCAAGAGAATGTGAGAAGAATAAAGCTCCTACCTCTGGTTTTACCAAGCCATCAACTTCCAAGACATATTCTTCATCTGCTCAACCTCAAACAAAGGAAACATCTGCTACTCCCACATCTTCTGCACTCATTTCTACTTCTGATGAGTTTTATGATTGGAGCGCACACGTGGATGAGTATTCCCATAATCAAGCATTTATGGTGAATGTTTCTGAGGTCGATTCTTCCTTTGCTGATCAAATTTGCTTAAATTGCACTGATTTGAATAATCAAATCAGCATGTATCAAACTCAAAATGCTAAACTTTTAACTGACAATGAAAAGTTAAAAATACAGAACAAGGAATTGGTTGAAAATAATGATCTTTTGAATAAACGTTTTGAGTCAACAAATGTTGAAACACATGATTTAAAAGCAAAAATCTTCAATCAGCAATCCATTATTAATAGTTATTTGGTTGAAATGGACTTATTAAAAAAGGAAAAATCTGATGCTGATTCTCTGCTTTTAGATCTTGAAAGAAAATTGCTAAATGTTTCAACATCTGCTGTTGTTTTTGATGAGATAATCAATAACCAACGTTTAGATACTAAATCTAAATCTGGTATTGGATATCAAAATGATTCAAAAACAAAAGATTCAAAAGTTGAATATCATTTTGTTCCTCCACCAACTACCTATTCTGCATTGCCAGTTAAAAATGAAGCAAATGTTGAGTTTGCTTATGGAAAAGGAAAGCTTGATGTGAAAGACACACTTCAAAAGGTGTCTTCAAGTGAGACTTTAGAATCATCTTCTAAAGATGATTCCAAAGTTGATGATTCACCAACTGATGAATCCAAAGTTGATGCTTTCAAAATGAAGAAGCATAATTGTGAGTGTAGTGACAAGATTAAAGATTGTGTTTTGAAAAATTTAAAAGAAAAATCGAAAGCTTGTGACACACCAACACAAGTTAAAAAGATTTTAAAACAATCTTCTTCACCACAAAAATCACAATCATCAACTTCTTCATCAAAAGCTAAACTTTCTTCTTCTCACTTTGTTTCTAAAAGTGAAGTGTCTACAAGTAGAAAATCACATTCTAAATGTGAGGCTTCTACAAGTAAGACTTCACTTCCTATTTCTGATAAAAGAGTTACTTCTCGGAAACAATATGAAACAAGAAAATGTTTCTATTGTAATGTTCGTGGACATCTTATCAATGAGTGCCACAAGCTTGCTAAAAAACGTTCAAGAGATAATTCGAAGCAAGCTAAACATTCTGAAATCAAAGATGATTTAAAAACTGTCCACGAAAAATCATCAAAACCGAAAGTAACATCTTCTGTTTCTTCAAAGAAGAAAACAAAATCTCATGATGCGTCAATCAAAAAGAATTTCAAAAAGAACTTGAAACAAATTGACGTTTTCATCATGGATGTTATAACTGGACGACCCATAGCCTCAAAGGCTTGGGTCTCCATTAGCAACTAATCTGTTTTTGATCAAATGTCTTACAGCCTTCACGAGCTATTGATAACATATGGTACATCGATAGTGGCTGTTCAAGACATATGACAGGGAATCTCTCTCTGCTTGAGGATGTTAAGGTTAAAGACGGAGGTTTTGTTGCATTTGCCGGTGACAAGGGTGGCATGATTTCTGGTGAGGGAACCGTTACAAACGGGGAAATCAGCTTTGATAAAGTAAATTATGTTGAACAACTTCAACATAATCTACTCAGTGTTTCCCAAGTTTGTGACAAGAAACTTTCAACTTGGTTTAACGATGAAGAGTGCTTAATTCTTAAACCGGGATTTGTGGTACCTCAAGAGTGGATTCTTATGCGAGCTCCAAGGGTAAAGAATATGTATGTCTTAGACATGCGTACCATTACTCGATCTACAGAGCATACTTGCTTATTGTCAAAAGCTACAGAAAAGGAATCAATCTTGTGGCACAGAAGAATGGGTCACATTAATTTTAGGAAAATGAACTTCTTAGTTAAGAATGATTTAGTGATTGGGGTTCCCAAACAAACCTTTTCACTAAATGATCACTGTATTTCCTGTAAAAAAGGAAAACAAACTAAGAAGTCTCATAAACCTAAATTGATGAATTCGATTAACATTCCTTTGGAACTTCTCCATATGGATTTGTTTGGACCCGTAAGTGTTCGGAGTATTGGGGGTAAATCCTATTGTTTAGTAATTACTGATGATTATTCCAGATTTTCATGGGTTTACTTCCTTAGTACAAAAGATGAGGCTGCTGAGAAAATTAAGTATCTAATTTTGAGATTAGAGACTTTGTTTTCTCTCAAAGTGAAAATTTTGAGAAGTGATAATGGCACGGAATTCAAGAACTACTTAATGGAAATGTTTTGTCTTCAGCACGGAATTACTCAACAATTTAGTGCTCCTCGAACTCCACAACAAAATGGAGTTGCTGAAAGGAAGAACAGAACTTTGATTGAAGCTGCAAGAACAATGCTCTCAGATGCAAAGTTGCCAACAACTTTTTGGGCAGAAGCAGTTAATACGGCTTGTTTCGTATTAAATAGAGTTCTTGTAGTCAAAGATAAGCAAAAAACGAGCTATGAGTTATTGAATAATCGGAAACCGGATATTCAATTTTTGGAACCTTTTGGATGTCCGTGTTTGTTGTTGAAAACTAAGGATCGCATTCCTAAGTTTGCTGAAAAATCTGAATCTGGGTTTTTCTTGGGATATTCTGCAAATTCTCACAACAAGAGAGTTTATAACACAGCATCACATCGAATAGAGGAATGCTATGAAGTTGAATTTCTTAGGCATTCTCCTTCCTCTAATGGCATAGGTCCAAAATGGTTATTTGATTACGACACATTCTTTAATTCTCTTGCTACTTTTCAGCATGATGTGTCTTCTTCTTCTGCTACCGATTTGGATGACTTTGTTATTCCAGTTACATCTGTTCCTGCTAAGCCAATTGTTACTTCAGCTCCAACTGTTTCTACTTCTCATCTTACTCCATCACGATCTTCTGATGATTCAATTGCTCATGAGATTTCTTCACCTTTGACAACTGTTGAAGAAGAAACTACTTCCAATCCTGACGATTCTGACAATTTTCAGGAACCTTCTACTGAACTAGAAGAACCAATTTTTGATGACTCTAGTGATGATGTAGTTAGTAATCCTGAAGATTCTAACTTAGGAAATAATTTGCACGTAGATTCGGTTCCTACATTGCGAATTAATTCTAAGTATCGACATCCTCTAAAGAATGTGATTGGAGATGTGTCAGAAGGCATTAAGACACGGCAACAACTCAAGTCTGATTCTTCTTCTTGTTTTTTATCACAAATTGAACCAAAAAATGTTCAAATTGCTTTGACTGAATCCTCTTGGGTTCAAGCAATGCAAGAAGAATTACAACAGTTTGTGAAATTGCAAGTTTGGACTTTAGTGAAACCACCTAAAGATGTGCATCCGATTGGCACTCGATGGGTTTTTCGTAATAAGAAAGATGATCGAGGAATCGTGGTTCGTAACAAGGCACGATTAGTCGTTCAAGGTTTTACTCAAATCGAAGGTTTAGATTATGATGAAGTGTTTGCACCGGTTGCTAGACTTGAATCAATTCGAATCTTTCTAGCTTATGCTTCCTTCATGAGGTTTAAAGTATATCAATTGGATGTCAAGTGCGCATTTTTATATGGGAAAGTGCATGAAGAAGTATTTGTCAAACAACCACCGGGTTTTGAAGACTCTAAATTCCCAGATTATGTGTATCGGTTGGATAAAGCTTTGTATGGTTTACATCAAGCTCCTCGAGCTTGGTATGAAACTTTATCTCAACATCTCCTTGCAAATGGGTTTTCTAGAGGACAGATTGACAGTACTCTTTTCATCAGAAAAGTAAAAGGGAATTTGCTGCTTGTTCAAGTGTATGTAGATGACATCATATTTGGATCAACAAATGAAAGCTTATGCAGAGAGTTCGAGCAGATTATGAAATCAAAATTTGAAATGAGTTCAATGGGTGAAATGGCATTTTTTCTTGGGTTGCAAGTCCAGCAACTCGATTCAGGCATTTTCATACATCAAACAAAGTATGTTACTGAAATCTTAAAGAAATTTCTGATGACTGATGTCAAATCCATTTCTACACCCATTGATCTTGTTGAAAAGATTGGTCCTGCTCTTGATGATCAATCAACCGATGAAAAGGAATATCGGTCCATGATTGGGTCTCTTATGTATTTGACAGTTTCGCGTCCAGATATTATGTTTGCTGTTTCCATTTGTTCAAGATATCAGGCAAATCCTAAAGTTTCTCATCTGAAGGCCGTTCAACGTATTTTTCGATACCTGAAAGGAAAGCCTAATTTAGGCATTTGGTATTCACATGATGATGACTTTTCTCTTTCTGCATATTCCGATTCAGACTATGGCGGATGTGGTATTGACTTCAAATCCACATCGGGTGGATGTCAATTTCTAGGAGAACGTCTTGTGACATGGCAGTGTAAGAAACAGGATACCGTTTCTACTTCAACTGCAGAGGCAGAATATATCTCTGCTGCAAGTTGTTGTTCCCAAATTCTTTGGATTCAACAACAACTCAGAGATTATGGGTTTCTTCTAAACCACACTCCTTTGCATATAGATAATACTGCTGCCATAAGTATCATACGTAATCCTGTGCAACATTCTAAAACGAAACACATCGAAATTCGTTTTCATTTTATACGGGATTGCTATGAGAAACACTTGATTAATTTAGTCCATATTGATACTTTGAAACAACGAGCTGATTTGTTTACAAAAGCGTTTTCTAAACCTCGTTTTGAAGAATTAATCTTGATGCTCGGAATGAAGCATTTAGATCAAATTAAATAAACTTTGGATATATTTTGTATTTTCTTTGTTGTTTTAATTTTTATTTTGTCTTTAAATAAAATTTCAAAAACATATGAAAAATAAAAATTAGGGGGAGTTTTTGTGTAAAAATTGGGAAATGATAGTACATTGGGAATTGTATTTACATATAAATCTGAAAAAGGAATGTTATGTACTATTTTTGATATGCTAATAGGTTTATATAGCATTTTTTAAATCAAATTTTCTACTAAATGTAATTTTAAATATGGTTTATTGGTAGGCATTTGTGGGTCTATCATATCTAGTCTAAGAAATGTCTAAATATTTTTGCATATCATTCTATATCTTCCAAAATATTAGTATATGACAATAAAATTATCAAAAAGATAATAAAAGTCTTAAATTTTGAAGGATTAATATATTATGATTCATGATTTAGGGTCTTTATATTATGATATCTGGGAAAAATGTATTGACTATTTGTTGTACGGTGTACAGACCTTAGTCGGTATATTTTTTATAAACGGACATACAAATATTGATAAAAATATAAAAATATATCATAATAAACTCTATCACTTTGTTATACGATGTATAGACCTGTGATACAGTTTATTAGTCCAACCCGAAGTATGACATATGTGACTAAAAGTCATTCCAACATATGTATGTATTTCTAAAGATATCATCATATTTTCACTCTTTATATGAAAATATTAATATATTATGAATTTGAAAGTATATTTTTATTTTGGTTATGTAAAATGATATGCATATTAATAATAAAAAGAAAAGGATATTTTAGATACCAAAATGTTTAAAGTGTATAACACATACCAAAAATCATATATAAAATGATTTTTTAGAAAGTATGCTTTATTAAATGCTATGTAAATTTAAAATTGGTCAAAATATTAGTAATCAAAATAGACTTTCATTTCTAAAAATTATAAAGATTAAATACATTCATTTATCCCAATATGATCCCAAGTCACAAAAATTACTCTAACAAAAAGATTTTATTTTTGTACATATTTAGTCTATTAAATTTTCATTTTTCGTTTTTTAAATTTAAAATAGGTTACAAAATTTTATCCAAAGTTAGTTTAATTTGATAAAAAATGTTTGATCTGTAATTTTTAAGATTGTCGGATGAATATATATTCTTATTCACGGATATAATTCTTTTTATTCACGGATAAAGATATATCTATATTCACGGAATGCTTTCACGGACAAAAAGAAATAGTATAAGTCTTTTCAAAATTTTGAAAAACTTACACTTTTTCAAATTCCGTGATTTTACTCCGACAATCCAGATATTCCGACAATCAGTTTTCCTTTGATTTCTTCCTGATTACTTGGTTTTATTACAAACCAATTCGACAGACTTACTCGTTTTTGAAATCCGAATCCACTGGTATAAATCTCTTTCATTATTGTTAAAGATTTCTTGTTTAATCGATCAAATAACATTTGATACTGTTCAAAATCATCGTCCGACAATTCGAATTGTCGGACCATCCGACAATACAGTATTGTCGGATGAACAGTGTAATGGCTATCCGTGAATAATTGAATTCTCGGATAAACAGTACTCCGTGATTAATTCTTATGTTTGACTTTATTTGACTTGTTTGACTATTTGACTACGACAATCATATTGTCGTATAAACAGTACTTATTCACGGATGAATAGTACTTCGACAATATTATTCACGGATGAATAGTGTTACGACAATATGAATCACGAATAAAATTTTGAAAATTGATTTTAATTTTGAATTGTCGCATGAATTTTATTCACAGACAATATGATTCACGGATAAATATATGATTGTCGTATGAATAGTACATCACTAAGTCATATTGTCGCATAAAATTAATCATTGTCGCATGAACAGTACTCAGTATGTTATTGTCGGATACCTGAACATTTGAAAATTTTTCTAAGTGTTGAAAAATTTTTTAAACTTTCTGTTGAGTTTGTGTCTAATAAACTCTTGGTGCAGTTTTTCTTTCTAAATGGCAGATTTAGATCCTATCGCTGCTATTCAACCCGAGGTTCAACGTCGAGCAGTCGTGTTTGAAAAACGACATAATGCAACTGCATATCTTCTGGAGCAACCGGATAAACCTGAAAATAGGAAGTTTTTCCCTATGATAAGGTTTCTTTTACGATCTCGCATATCATATGCTTTGACGGTATCTGTTCCCAATCTATATGAAGATCACATGATAGATTTCTGGACTTCAGCTGAATATCAAACAGATGTCAATCCTCCATGTATTACATCTATGGTTGATGAAAAGCCATTGTTGCTGACTGAAGAGCTCATTCGTCATACTCTTCAATTTGGAGATACCTTGAATGCCTCGAATGATATTCCTCGAAATGTCATTGATCAGTGTCTTCATCAAATGGGGTGTACTAAAGGACCTCATGATGTTCAAATCTTGAAGAATCACTTCTGTCCACATTGGAAGTTTTTAGCACATATGCTAATTGGATGTATCTCTCCGAGGAAAGCTGGTTTCGATTCGATGAGTTATCAGCTGGCAGGGATTATGACAGCTCTTGTCTTAAATATTCCATTTAACTTCTCGAGATACATTTTTGAGAATCTGGCTGGAAATATTAATGATGATGGATTCTTCATGTATCCTAGGTTTCTTCAGCACATCTTTGATAATCATGTCAACGGGATTACCTATCATGGAAGCATTCTACATTACACTCCTATTCCAAAAAGAGTGTTTGCAGATTGTAATGGCTATAGGGGCAAACCGGTGCCGCCTACTGTTGATTTATTTGGACATATTCTTGATGCTGATTTCCAACCGCCACAATTTGCGTTACCACAGATTGTACAACCTGCTGATTCTACTACTGATAGTGAATCATCTGAGGGAGAGCAGGAAGTTCCTTTAATTGATCATGAAGAAGTGGAATCTTCTAGTTCTGAAGAGGATCAATCATTTCGTTTACAATCTGTTGAAGAATCCTTAGTTCCTCAAAGACTTATTGCTGAAAATATTGAAAAGGAACGACAGGATTTGAGACGTCAACGTGAAGAGGCACAAGATCCTGAATATATACCTGATATTCAGCCATCTCAACGACGCAGAATTTCTAAACCCAGCACTTCTGCTGATATCGCTTCTACTTCTATGCCGGTAGAGACATCACATGGTATTTCTGTCTCTATTCCAGCATCTTCTTCTATACCTGTTGCTGCTTCTGTTGCAGCTGGTACATCTTCTTCCATACCTGGACCAAGTGTTAGCATGGCTAACCTTGATGCATCATTACAACGTGCTGTCAAACCATTGATGACACTTGTTGAGAAACTTCAAATGGATTTACTCAATGCTGTTCAAAGAATAAATTCTCAAGACACTCTTCTCGAGGAACAACGCCAACAAATTCTATCACAGAATGATCGAATAGAAGAATTGGAGCTGGATGTCTTTCTTCTAAAAGAAATGTTAGTTGATCAGGGGGAGAATAATGTTGATGATAGTAATGATGATGGTGATGATGGTGATGATGATGATGATGATGGTGATAATCATAGTGATGATGGTGATGATGGTGATAATGATGGTGATGATAGTAATCATGGTGATGATGATAGTGATCATGGAAACGATGGTGATGATGGTAATTATGATGATGATATGACTGAGAATGCTGATGATACTGGAAATGAAAGTGATCAACCAAATTTCTCACAAGCGTTGGTTGTATTTCAACCAACTGAACCATTAGAAGTTGATCCTATTAATGCAGTTCATGAGTCTAGAGTGTTTGAGCTTGGTGAATCATCTCATATCTTTGAACAGGAAGAATTATTGGATAGCATTGAAGATGAAGAGATGCTTTGTCCAACTCCTCTGAATGTGATCATTGAAGACTTGATACCTTTTGTTGAACTTTGCAATGATGGCGATTACGATTTTGAAGACTTCGATCCAGAATATCCTCCGGGATTTGAACCTGATTTCGATTATGTTCACGTTGAAGACTGGGAAGATTCTGAAGATGAACTTCATCCAGAGAATATTCAGTCAGATATGTGTTCACAAGAAGGATTATGGAAAGACTCTGACGATGATACAGAGCCTGAGCAAAAAGTCTCCTGGTGGTTTCCCAAACAACCAACTCCTGTGATTACAGTTCGTAAGTTCTTTAAGATACCAAGATATGAATGCGTTGGTAGAATTATCAGATGGAAATATGATAATGACAACAAAGTATTCATTATTAAGAGAACTGATGGACTTCAATACTTTCATTCAACATTCAAGGCCTTAGGAAAATTACCTAAATGTGAAATCAACCATTTAGCTTCCGTGGATATCATAAATCGTTCAAGACATGGTTTGATAAACTGGATGGCTGATACGTTATCAAGAGAGAGTAATAATGGGAAGTTCACATGGATTAAGGAAACTTTCCCATTGAGGACTGTTGATTATTTTGATATCGATCCAATTTCTAATCAACCAAGAGTTATTCTGACATATCCTCGAGTTAAATGCATGACGAAGATTCCTCTTGAGAAATTGCCTGTAAATTTTTCTAAGTTCGTAAGTCATTGGAGATACAATGGATCAACCGGAGAAGCAGAAATTGCTTGTTATGACAGAGACTTGAATGGAGAAGTGATGTGGAATCGAGAGTCGATTGTATATATCTTTGATCCTCTGAGCTTAATTAATCTGTCAAAAGATGATCTTGAAGTCTTGCTTGTGAATCCAATTGTGTATGATGATGCGTATGATGACGAAAAGATGGCATTAAAATTTCAACGAGTTGTAGAAGTGTGCTGCTCTAAAGGTATTTTTGCTGGATGCAATTTTCCTGAATATGCTTGAAGATTTGAAGAAAAAGATCAAGTATTATCAAAGGGGGAGTTTGTAGAGACAAAGGTTGATTAATACTTAAATTTCGTCTAAGTCATTTAATCCGTGAATGCTGTGAATCCGTGAATGCCTTGTCCATGAAAGCCTTGTGCGTGAATGCTTTGTGAGAATAGGTATATCCGTGAATAATGAGATCCGTGATTGTATTTTGTTCGACAATAGGTGTGTGTGAATGACTATCCGACAATAGCTTCGACAATGGTTTTTGTCCGTGAATGAAGTTTTTGTCCGTGAATGATGAAGTCAGTGAATACTTATCCGTGATTAGCCTGGATTCACGGATAGCATAATTCTGTGAATAGCTATTCACGGAATACACTTAGTATTGTCGTAGGATTATAATTAGAATTGTCGTAGGACTTGTCTATAAATATAAGTAGATGAAGTCAGTTTAAAAGAGTTCTGCGAGTGTAATTTTGAGAGACGCTTCTTGATGTAATTTTGAGATCACTTGTACATCTCTTGTATATGAAAATATAATCAATATTTTCTTGTTGATTCTTTCATCTTTTTCATCTTTACTATAACTCACTTTGTATTTGTGTGTATTTGTATTCCGCACAAATAGACACAAGTTCTAGTTTGCGTATCCGGATCCAGGACGATCACAGGGTTTTAATTGTATTGGATCTCCTTACTTGTTGAAGAGTTAGGTCAAAATGTAGTTAGATATCTAGACGCCATTGGTTTTTGGAGGCATGTTGATGGAGGAAGGTTTTTTAAGGGTGATACCCGTGAGTTTTTAACTCACATGATGGAGGATGTGCCTCAACAAGGTGGGTTTCTAGGGGATTGTGGGGTATGGGTGTGCATAAACATGGAGAAGATTGCATATCAGGAAGACTACAGGGTGAGTGGGGAGACTGATTTGATTGCTACGGACTATAGGCGGCGGATGATTGAGACTTTCTTTAGTGCGCGTTTTGATTGGGAGCCGGCGCCACCACCATTGCCACCGCCACCGCCACATACTTGTTAGGCTTATATAGTGATAGACGTAGTTGTAATGTAAAACAATCATGTACTAGTTAACTTTAGATTTTTTAGATATCTGAAACAATTATGTAAAACGATTAGCGATTAACCTTATCCATTGTTGATAAGATTTTTGAAAGCGATTTTCTGACATAAGCTTATCCTTATCCGTTGTGGATAAGATTTTTTAGATATTACGTGACTTTTCAGGGGTTTTGTAGATTTTTTCCGATAACATTATCACAATTGAAATGTACTTATAACATGACCTCACAAGATCTGTCTTTAATCTCAACCATTTGTAAACACATTCACAACCATTTGTAAACACATTCACAACCAATTGTAAACACATTTTCCACTCGACAAAAACGTTTTATTCTTCAGTTTCATTCGACAAAATTTTCAGGTACGAGTTCTGATAAGATTTAGTTTTATTTACTTTCATTATGGAAAAGTTCAAAGTTTTTATATGTTATGATGGTCGTTTTGAATATATTGATAACATCCCGATGTATTTGCCAATAGAGTGTGGTAGAGTGCCATTAAAACTTCCAGTGGCACCAGAAAAACCCATGACATGCAAAGTATTATTGAAAAACGTTTTAAAAAAGGTTGGTCTGCCACTTGATACACCAGTTTGTCTGAAATATAAAGTAGATCAATATGTTATTGATATAAACGATGATGCTGATGATTTTGGAGATTTTTTGTGCCATGCAATTAACAATGCTCCGATAGAAATTTACATCGTTGATATTGTAAGGAATGTTTCGGGTATGGGTAGCAATCAACCTGGCAGTAGTAGTTCTGGCATTCAACACCAATTTCCTCAACAATTTCAACAACTACACACTAATGAATACAACCAACAACACCAATATCAGTCATTTCAACAACCCTTTCAACAATTTCCATTTCCTTTTCAACCACAATATCAATTTCATTATCATGCGGCTCCACAAAACATGCCGATGCATAACTTTCCTTTTCAACCACAATGTAAAGGAATGTTTAAGGTAGATGAAGAAACCCAAGATGATTCTAAATACCATGAGAATGTTCACTATGATCACACTAAGTCAGAATACTATGTGGAGGAGCCGAGGGAGCCGGATCCACATCCTTATGATTTTGATCATTATGATGAAGAAAATGTCAATCCACCTAAGGATCATGACCATCCGTTTTGTAATCACATTGTTAGTGATGATGAGGATGAGGAGGAGGATGAGCCTGATCCAAGAGATACATATGACAAACCAATACCACAAACAGCAGCAGAAAAAGACATATTCTGGAATATGCCATCGCCTTTAGGAAACGAAGAAGAAGAAGTTCAACAACGACTAGTGACCATGTACGAGACATCTGGTCGGATTTGAGAGGGCCAAACATTTGAAACTAAAGAAGAATTTCTTCTCCAGTTGCATACAAAGTGTCTCGAAGAAGGTTTTCAGATTAAGCTGAAGAATTCAGACAAGAAAAGGTACTCAGCAAAATGTTTCTTGCCTAATTGTGATTGGAAGATTAGTGCAGCGTGTATCAGAGATAGTCACAACTTCCAAGTTAGGAAGTTGCGTGATGTTCACACTTGTTCGCGTACTCAAAACATGCCTAACAGCCGTTCTGCGAGCAAGAAAGTGCTTGGTAACATCTTAAAAGAGGCGATGAGTTTGGAAGGACGTGTATACAAAGGCAAAGAGATCAAACTTGATATGACTGAATGCTTTAAAATAAGCCTTACATACAACCAAGCATGGAGAGCAAAATGTTACGCTATAGAGTTGTTAAGAGGTACTCCAGCTGAATCGTTTACGAAACTTCCCATTTACCTCCACAACCTAAAGCTATATAACCCGGGGAGCATTACGAATCTCCGTACAGACAAAGAGCATAAATTTGTAATGTGTTACATGTCCATAGGTGCAGCTGTAAGTAATGATTGTTGATTTACATCTTATGTTCGCATACGTACATTCATATATAATTTATGTGTTATTTAATCTGAACTTGCAGGTACGTTCTTTTGTCAACCATACACGCCCAATTATCATCGTCGATGGTGCCCATTTGAAGGGGGGTCACTTGGGCACTAACTTGATTGCCGTGGCGATGGACGGTAATAATGGCATCTTGCCACTAGCCTATGGAATTGGGGCGGGAGGGACGTCCGACGTTTGGACGTAGTTCTTAGGAAACTTACGAGACGCCATTGAATCTGCAGGTGGGATTAGCAACCTGACATTCATCTCTGACAGGGCTCAAGCAATTGCATCCGGCATCTCTGCTGTGTTTCCAGAGGCATTTCATGCCTTGTGTTGTCGTCATCTGTTGATGAACTTGAAAAGCAAATCTTCAAAGGTCAAGCACTTCGAATGGCATTATTGGCAAATGTGTAAGGCGTATCGTAAGTCAGATTTCGATCGCCATTATGATGCCATTTCTAGACATTTACTGGCTTCAGCTAAGGTTCTTACGGACGTGGGGAAAGAAAAATGGTCACGACATCATTCAACAAAGACACGATATGCTTACCTAACAACTAACAGTGCGGAGTCCATTAACGCCATGACCAAGCATGCAAGGAAACTTCCGGTCACAATGCTATTGGAGTTTTTTCGATCTTCAGTACAACAATGGTATTTCAAACATCGGAATACTGCCGCAGCTGTTACAACACCTGTCACACCATATGCGGAGCACAAAATAGGTAAAAGAGTTAACAAATCGCTGCGCTGGAGGGTTAACCCATCGACAAATATGATATGTGAGGTGGTGGACGGGAAGAAGAATGGGACAGTCAACTTAGAAGCGAGAATAGCACTTGCATGCAATGGTAATTATCCGGTTTACCTTGCGGACACGTATCGGCAGTGACTCGTCACTTTCATATGGACAACGTGTCCGCCTTTGCAGAGAGGTATTTCACCACGGAAACATATCGAGCGGCCTATAGTGAGGCTATAAGTCCACTGCCACGTCCTTCAGAGTGGGCCGATCCTGGTAATCTGCAGATTTGCTTACCGCCGATACTTGTGAAAAGGCAATCTGGTCGCCCACCTGGGCGTGCACGCATTCCTTCTAAAGGAGAGGAGAAAGGAAAATTCACAAAGCAATGTAGCCGTTTCAAGGAACATGGTCATAGTCGAGTTAATTGTATGGCTCCATACGATAGAACAGACGAGATAAGCCGATCAAGAACCACAACAAGATCCAATTCAAGGTCAAAATCAAGATCCAAATCAAAATCGAAAAAAGTGAGTTCTCAAAAATATTCATATAAAAGCTAACATATTACATTGTCATTAATGTCATCCTCAAATATTTACTTGCATAACGCGTCCACAAAATCAACGAAAAGCCATATCAAGGACGAAGCTGCAACCACGTCTCAACCGACTCAGAGCTATCCAAGTGTTCATTTGAGTGACCCTTAAATTATTTATAATAGAAAACCTATGTTATGTACTAGTTAGTTCTGAAATTTATGTTTTTATTATCGTGCTTAATTTGAGTAAATGAAATTGCTTGTTGTTCATTTTTTCATGTTTCAACAATACTAAAACATCTTCATTACATAATGATTAACGTTACATAACAATTAAATGGACACTAAATAGACAGCTTATATAAGGATTAACATAATTTGGCAAACATCCAATAGATTGAAACATAGATACGAATTGCAAGATTTGACTAATCACTAATCGAATAACCGTCTTGCACTTGAAGAACCGGTCATAATCTTAGAAATTGCTACTGGCATCATTGTCTCAGAATTCGAGGGATGTGACAGATCGTTACGTGTAACATACACCTCAATTTCTCTATGTATTTTTGCGTAGGTCAGTAATCTTTTTCAGTTGGTCGACATCATCAGTTATCAATTGTAAACCATCATCTAGATCTTTATCATGCTCTTTAAAGTAACAAAACCACTTCTCTGGAGCCCAATAACCTAGCTCTGACAAAGCGTAATCCAGAAATTTGGTGGAAAATTCATCGACATCTACGCAATCAATAAAGGTCAACAAACCTTGCGTGTACATTCTTTTTGCGCCCTGAAAGTGTCCACCGTGATGAAAAGCGATTGAAAACAATTCGGGAACTTCTGCGTATAATTCTTCGGTAAATGATTCTTCATTAATGGATCGGAATTTCCAAAAATGACCTGATTGAACCATTTTTAAAATTTTAATTTTTTATTTTATGAAAATTCGTGAAAATCTTGACAATGTGTTCCTGCTTACAGTTACACTATTTATAAATGGCAGAATATCACGAAAATCAGAGAAAATCTTATCCGTTAATCTTATCCAGATATCTTATCCAACAATTTTAAATCCCGAAAATCACGGAAAAGCTTATCCAAAAATCTTATCCAAAAATCTTATATCCCGAAAATCACGCAAAATCTTATCTAAAAATCAAGTTATCGGATGGGGAGCACACACCCACACACCCACACACACACACACACACACACACACACACACACACACATATATATATATATATATATATATATATATATATATATATATATATAATGTGTATATATATTTAAAAAAATTTTAAAAAAATATATGCATATGAATGAAAATTTTGTGAATACGATATATAACAATAGTGTAAATAATATTAAAGAAGCCATACCTTTGATTTTGCGACTCGGTAGTGATTGTCGAGCATCGTGTAATGCAAGAGCAAATCGCAAAAAAATAAAAAAATTTGCGACTCGGCGAGGAGAAGGAGCAAATCGAGTCGAGCGTGCAGTGCAAGAGCAAGAGCAAATCGCAAAACGCAAAAAAATTTTGCGTTTTGCGACTGCATCGGGGTGCAAACGCAAATCACTCATTTTTTTCTCGCTACTCGGCCAAACGACTCGATTTGTGGTGCAATCGCAAGCAAGAGCAAATCGAAAAACGCAAAAAACTTTTGCGTTTTGCGACTGCTTCGGGGTGCAAACGCAAATCACTCATTTTTTTCTCGCTACTCGGCCAAACGACTCGATTTGAGGTGCAATCGCAAAAAGCAAGAAACCCGGTCGCAAAATTTATTTGCTTTTGCGATTGGGGGTGGTATATCGTCAACTTTTTTCCGGAGAGGGCAAAACGATATATTAACTTGAAAAAAGTGATATTTTTTTTAATTTCCCAATGTTAAAATAGATAGTTAGTGATCACATATCCTTTTCTTTTTATTACACTCACCAAACGTCAAAACCATGTCAACCAAATTGTATGGAATTGTATCATGCACATACACATAATACTAATTAGTTGCTTTATAATTTCATTTATGATGGCAGATTAGCAAGACTTCACATGTAAAACAAATCATATTATTAATTTAGTCATACTCATAAATCCTTTAGGTTGCTATCTTCTATTAAAATATCTAAACCAACATCAACCATCCACCGACCCATTAACTCTTCACGTTAATTAATTAGTAACATTGCCGCTACTTGAGGGAGTAAAGCAAGTGATTAATTCACGATACAGTGGAGAACACAAGTAAAGCTACTCATTCTAGAATAACATTACTCTAACTTTATTTCTTATACGTCATGTTCGATCCCGTGTGATCTTCCTTTTCTGCTTTTAATCTTTCTGATTCAGAACTAGACATGATCCATATATAGCCTAAACGTATCCTTGAAAAATCAATCTACATCTATTCACACGATACACAGATCGATAACCGTATAAATAATTTACGGTATACCTTTAACATCACACCCCCACTTCATCTAATAATTAATATGACCATATGAATACTTTAAATAATAGAATTCATTAGAAGATTAGTAACTCTATTATGATCCAAAGAGTCTGAGATATTCAAGTAAGCAACCTCTCTACAACTCAAATAATTTTCTTCTAGGATTTGATGCCCCATATTAGATTTGTGAGAACCCTAATTTCATAAACCTCTGATCGTACGTGAATGAAAGAAAAGATGTGGATGGGCTAATAACCCTTAATTTCTTTTAGCATTGGACTCATTTAATTATAGGCGCATTATTTTAGCCAACTATCAATTTAACCCCACATTTGACATGGTTTTTAAACTTTTGTCATTTGATAGTCATGGCTCAAATAATTCATCTAGTAAAATAGTGATTATTTTACATCTACTAAATAGATTATTAAAAGTGATTTTAGGATGTTATAGAATTGAGCTGAGTTGCGAATCGAGTTTCATTTGAATTCGCAAAAACAATCTGAATTTTTTAAAGATGTCTGATTTAAGTAAAATGATTGAGATGGAATGTGAAAACGTAATAACGATCTAGCTCAAATTTTTTAGATCTTGATCTAGGATACAATAACATTGAATTAATCATAAAGTGCGGAATAACTATAAGAACATCAATGTTATCTCAAGCCTCAATTTTATTCGATCACAATAAAACGGTTACACGATTGCAACAGGATCAAGAATACCTTGATCTTGAGGCTAAACAAAAACTCTTAGACGTCTACATTATGTGTGCATACTTTTTCCTACGTCCCTAATGTCTCTTTATATAGTAGAGATATTAGGGTTTACAAGAAAACCTAACTTGCATAGGAATTAAACTTAATATTACACATTAAGTCCTTCTAGTTTCATCATTCTTTATTTATGCATATTTTGTTTTGTAATCATCAAATCTAGAATCCCTACAATCTTCCCCTATTTGATATTACAAAACAATCTTCATGAATGAAACCATCTTCAATGCTTCCCCTTGACTTAATATCTTCTTGAACATGTCACCACCCATACTAAGCTGCAAAATCAATATCCTTCTTCCCCTTTTTGTAATAATCAAATATGAATCTTTTGCAACTTGTAAACACTTCCCCTCAAGTGGTACATGTAGATGATAAAACATTAAACAGTAAGCTTCCCCTAAAATATATTCACCCTCTCTTGAATCTCTTGACTCTATGTAATGATCACCGATGAAGAAAATAAAATATAAAAAACTTAATAAAGAAATTAAGTCTTCCAAACTTGTACCTTATATCTTGTACTATTCACGACGTCGAACTTATAATCCTATGTATAAGTAGATCACAATCTCTTTGACAAAAATCCTTATTTTCCATAATAAGTCACCGAGCACACCAAACTCTTCCAAGTGATAGCAAATGTGAGCATTGAGCATCATAAGTTTGTAAATCTCACACGTTTGCTAGATTTGTCAAGTCTTCGTCGTCACCATACAAACCAAACAAGTTATCTTCAAAGTTCTGCATCCTCCACTTTGAGATATGATAAGATTCATGCCTGTAAAACTCAATTACAATATCAAATAAGCTATAATCAATCTTCTTCGTAATCACATCTTCAAGAACAAGCCATTAAATCAATACAATTCCATTTGACAGTTGTAACCAAGTAGTACTAACAGTTTTAATTGTTTTGTACTAACAGTGGTAAAAACTCCCTAATAGTGGTAATTTTTCCTTTAATTCCACAAACAGTGGTAACGACACCAACAAATTACCGAAACAGTGGTAACCTTAATTTACTAACACAAACAGTGGTAATCGTATTTTCCACTGACCTCTTTCAATCCACCACCTTCCACCGTTTCTATCAATTTCTATCTTCTACATACACACGGGACATGTGCCATACACACACAATATCATCCTTGGAACCAAGCAGGTAAACAGAAACTGTTTTGAGTTTTTCTCCATAACTGAAGCATCAAGAGACTTTTAATAATCCATGATCTTCAACTCTCAAAACCAGCTACTATTAAAGATTCAATCAGCCATCACCCAAAGTAAATAATAAAGTGATTGTAACTCCTTTTCTGCTCCAAACCCAAGTCGGCACAAACACCTTGAGTGCAAACCTCATAACCAAAAAAAATAATTCGACAAGAAAGAACAATTCCAAAGTCGTTTACCCCCAAATCAATTTGGTCAGAATTATAATCGAAGTAGAACTGATGTAGCAGCCCAAACAATGACAAATAAGAATTAATTCCCTTGCTCGGCCAAATATAATAATACGCAGAAACAGAAACAAGTTGGCTCAAATATATCGGCACTAATTCAATCAATCCACAAGTAGGCCGATGATGTATTTATTGTCTTTCTTGACCCATTGTAATAATACAACTCACGGCAACACCTTAATCAATCAATCAATACTTCAAAGCAGTTCCATACAAATTTGTATTAGAATAGCAACCCAGAAAACCAATCTGTCCAAACGAGTTTCCAGCCAATAAAAATTAGCCACCCATCAAAGCAAACCACAACTCTAAATAATAAATCCTAATAGATTTAGCCAATCTTCAGCATGTAGTCTTGTACAAATTCTCAAACAACATTTGAATTAATACAAGTCGGCAATATTAATGAATGCTATGTCGGTGGATAAATCAAATAATGAACACATGAAAGTGCACCACATACGATTAAATAAACCCCATGACCAAATTTGGATTTCGAAATATACCAGAGAAAATATTTGTCGATCTTCAAAATTCTTCAATATTATCTTTGATCTCATACACTATGTCTATCCTAGATCTTGAGCCACCTTGCTCTGATACCAATTGTGAAAATGTAATAACGATCTAGCTCAGATTTTTTAGATCTTGATCTAGGATACAATAATATTGAATTAATCATAAAGTGCGGAATAACTATAAGAACATCAATGTTATCTCAAGCCTCAATTTTATTCGATCACAATAAAACGGTTACACGATTGCAACAGGATCAAGAATACCTTGATCTTGAGGCTAAACAAAAACTCTTAGACATCTCATTATGTGTGCACACTTTTTCCTACGTCCCTAATGTCTCTTTCTATAGTAGAGATATTAGGGTTTACAAGAAAACCTAACTTGCATAGGAATTAAACTTAATATTACACATTAAGTCCTTCTAGTTTCATCATTCTTTATTTATGCATATTTTATTTTGTAATCATCAAATCTAGAATCCCTACATGGAACACGAGGTTGGAAAATCTAATGTTCCACCTAAATTTTTAAGACTTGAAGATTACTACAGTTGGAGAGATAGATTTGAATCTTACTGTAGATTCCATGATCTCTCAATCTAGATGTGTATCAAAACTGGATACACTACACCTACTAAATCTGTTCAAAATGCCATTGTGGTGATAATGGAGGACTACAAAGCAGAGAACAAAGCTCATTCTTGTATTAAGATATGTTTTCCTAAAGAGATTAATCATCAGCTGAAATCTTTTCACACTGCTAAAGAACTTTGGGAAGCTCTTGAGAAAAGAGGTGAAGGTAGTCCACAAGTGAAAGCAGGCAAGAAGAATCTTCTCAAGAAGCACTTTACAGTGTTTAAGGCTTTGAAGGGAGAAGATCTTGATGCCTATGTTACCCATTTCTACCATCTACTGAGTGAGCTAGAAAACCATGAGATCACTGTAAAAGAATTAGAGAAAACCGACAAATTTATTGAGGGTTTGCCTTCTAAGTTGGAAATGCATGGTGTTATGCTCAAGGATAATGAAACAATATATGGCTACCATGACCTTAGAGCAGGTTATTGACAAGATTAAAGGTTATGATTTCACCAAAAAGTCAAGAGATACCGATTCTGATCAGGTTAAGAACCCTGGGTTATATCATGGTAAGACAAATCTTTCGACCGCGTCCTCCAGTTCGACCACTGCCTTGTTGGTTGATACTGGTGAAAATGGTGAAATGATAACTGAGGATATGTGTTTTCTTTCCTCATCTGGTAGTGAAGCAAAAGGAAAAGGTACTGAGAAGTCACCTCTAGAGCATCAGAAGATGCCTATGAGTGTGAAATCTGCTGAACAACAACTGTCTGTTCTTGCTTCCTTTGTTGCTTCGTATGAGAATTATATTGATTGTAAAATCAATGATCCGATTCTCTTTGATGAAGATTATGATCAGGTAGATCCTGATTATCTTGAAGAAATAGATCTCCAGGATCAACTTGCTTTGTTATCAAGTAGAGTTAAGAATTTCTTGAAGAGGACAGGAAGAAAGGTTGTTGGCAACAGATCAGGGTTTGATAAAATCAAGATCAAGTGTTTTAACTGTCAAGGTTATGGACACTTTGCTCGTGAATGCCAAAGACCTAAGGTAGAAACTAATGGAAAACAAGGTTCGGGGAGTACTCTTGCTTCCAAAGCCTTGGTTGTAAAGCAGTTAGATGGCTCTTATGATTGGAAAGCTCAGTCTGAAGAAGCTTTGATGGCTGAGATTGATGATCAAGAGAGAACTGCTGATACAATGTCCTACATGCCTACTGATGTAGAACAACAAGTAGACGTGCCTGCGTCTGAAGTGAAAGCAAGTGATGATGATGTGCTGTATATGGATTCAACTCAAGAAATGAGTCCAGAAGAGTATGTGGTACACATGACTGAAGTTCAAACATATAAGAAAAGGGTATGTCTTGATATTCTTACTCTTGCTGATATCTGTTATTTAGTTACAGATTTACAATCTCAGATTAGTATGTTAACTGTTTCAAATAGCAATTTGCTATCCCAATTGAATGTGGATAGAGAATCTTATAAGACTGTTAGATCTGAACTTGACCAAGCCCATATGGATGTGCGTAGATTAAGTGATGATAAACAGGCCTTAAAAGATAAGATTAAGTCTGATACTTCTGATAGGAAAGCTCTTAGAGACACCATAAATGAAAAATCAGTTATCATAGATGGTCTCTACATGAACATTAAAGACTTAAATGAAACAATTCCTAGTAAGGATCAGGAAATAGCAAATCTTAATTTGAGGTTTGTTGAGCAAAACTGTAAGCTTGAATCTTATAGAACTATTGAAATGGATAAAATGCTTGATGCTCAACGTAGTGTAAAGGACAAGACTGGGATAGGATACAATGATGTAGCCCCTCCTTTTAATGCCAATTACGCTCCTATTCCTGAAGATTCTGAAATGGTTGAGGCTAATCCTGAGGATACTGTAACAAATATGTCTGATAAATCTGAGGCACGAAAGAATGTTGTTAAGAATCTGTCATCAGATAATGGTAAGATTTCATCTATCACCAAAATACAATTTGTATCGGGTGTAGTGATTAATGATACTAAGACTGATGATAAGATTGATAAGGTACAAACATCTGAGTCTTTAGTGCCTAAGACTCCGAATGAGAAAGCAAAAGTTAATAAATCACGAAAGCAGATGTCATGTTTCAAGTGTCACCAAAAGGGGCACTGATTTGACGTAAAAAGTCATGTTTTACGCAAATCTTTTACCTCATATTTAGCACTTAATTAAAAAAATCATGCCAATAAAGTCCACATTTACCACATTTTGTTAAAAAAGGTTAAAACTTTATAAGTATTTCAAAAACAACGGTAAATGGACGAAAAACACACTTAAAAAGGCATAATTCGTCCGACATGTGATTTTATCATAAAACTCCGATCTGTGACTTAATAAATATCTTTAAACGTAGGTCTGGAAAATACGAACGCGTGGGTATAAAGATCGTCAAAAACGGATCAAGAACGAAGAAGGTAGGGCCAAACGAGCAAGCTCCAGCACACAAGACTTACGATCTAGCACACAAGACCACGGACCAAGGCTCACCACCCCCACAGGGGCCGTATACCACCCTCTAGGGGCTGTATACGCCCCTGTAGAGGCCGTATACGCCCTTCTAGGGGTGGTATACCCCCTCTAAGGGGTGGTATTACCCCCCTGTGGTGCTGGATACGCCCCGTTTGCTACTGAATACGCCCTATTTGGTGTCGAATACGCCCTCTTTGGTGTCGAATTTCATAGCTCAGGGGTATATTTCAGTGTTAAAATGGATGCGAGGGTGTTGAGTGTAAATTGTGACTTGGATGCCTATAAATAGAGGCTTAAACCTTCTCATTTCCAATGAACTCACAACAATTCAATTCCATTCAAATCAAACACTTTTCTCTTGTATTTTCATTTCTTAGTTAGTTTCTCTCTCTAACCTCTCTCTAGAGGGTTAGAGAGTAGTTAGTGGGTAGCTAGTAGATTAGAGTAGAGAGTAGCTGTTGTAATCAAGGAGTATTTGTGTTCAAGCTTTTATTCAAGGATTGTAAGTTCTATTCTCTTGTTACGATACTCTATTATCCGGTGATATCTATTCCCTCATACTGTTATTATGTCTGATTTATCCATGCGTAATATTATGGTATGTGCTTTATTTATTGCCATGTTTATTGAGTAGTCTAATATTGTGATTGTTGAAATGTAGATATTTAGGAGTAGGGATGATGTTAAATTAATCTTTAATTAAATATGTGATTGGAAGTTGTTATGTTATGTATCGGGCTAAACTTTTCAAGCGGTAGATCTAAACCACCCATTCCACCATTTCCAAGCTTTCACGTGACTATTACTTTAGTATTAGGATCTGATCAACCCTAGTATTGGTAGATAGTTATCTGTGTTTTTGTATGAAGCTGTGGACATGCTGTAAAACGGCCCAGTACTTAGTATAGCGCTGGAAACACCACTGGTGGAGTACAAATGCGTGGAAGCTACGGACCGGTCGTAAGCATATGATACCGTGGATACCTGGAAGTCACCCTTCCTGAACATGGTCTAGGTATATATAAATGTTGTGGAACTACTGAAAAACGTAGTATACACCGTGAAATGAACCTAGGGATGAACGTTTGATCGCATAGGAGGGTCTACACCTTGACAGAAGTATTTGTGCTCCTCGATTAAAATCTAAGGGATCTTGAAAAGAAAGCAATGTGACACCCGTCTGATTAGGACTAGTAATTAATGTCTAATCAATTGTTAATACATTTAATTAGTTTTGTGTTAGGCTAATTAATGTATCAAAATATATATTGAGGAATATATATAATTATGCGATTTGATTAAATCGTACAAGTTTCAAATCGAATGTAATTCGGTTCAATTAAATACGGACGTTGGTGAATATTTTCAATAAATAATGTAACATTATTTAAAGACACCATTATATCACAAATATTATTTTAATAATATTTCATAACTATTTCGTATCGTACAAACAAAGTCAACGTGATAAAATGTTAAACGCGCGAACAATTGAAATAAAGTTAAAGTTACAATTTATAACCCAATTATTAAGTATTTAATGAAATACTTCAAACATAATTTTGAATAAATATCCGTATTTAAAAACTTATAATTAAACGTATAAGATAATTATTTAACATTTAAACGACCGGAGAGACGAACACCGCACGGAGCGTGAATACATGGAGTAAGAAAGTGGAGACCCACACCTCGGTGGGCCCCCCTAAACCGGCCAAAAGGGGTGAGGTCACCACCTCCCTACCCCACTTTCTTTCCCCACTCTCTTTTCTCTTTTCTTTCTTCTTTTCTCTCTTTTACTTCCATCTCCACCACCATCATAAACCATCACCTTAATTCTCAAAATTAACACCCTAAACGCCGTTAAATTTCGAAGCCCATTTGGATAAAAAGAATCATCATGTCACGATCTACACTTCTACCTTTCCGGAATCTTGATTCGCCACTTTGTAAGTTTCCGAAAAAAACCCAAAACCTTTCGATTTCAAGTGTTTTTAAGTTCTAGTTGTTTCTTTAAGCTTAAAATGTCCAAATATGGGTTGTGTAACACCTCCAAATTTACTGTTACGTGGAAGCCAGCTTTGGGTGTTACTAATCAATAATCAAGCACCAAATTAAAGCAAACGAAATCTATATGCAACGTCGCACAATAGTACTAAAGTATTACATTGTTGAATCATAATACAAGCTTCGAGTTCGAAGATGATTTCCTAGAGATTCTAATACATAACTGATATACAAAAAGTAATGCACCAGAATCTCCACAAGTTTGTATGCATGCGACTCGAGCTATCAGTCCTGGGGTAATCCTACTCCGTGTGTGTACCTGAGATACAAAGCTAAAAAGGTCAACCAAAAAGGTTGGTGAATCTCACAGGTTTAGTAATAAAGTAATCGTTTATGAACCACAAGTATGTACCAGCGTTGCTATCAAGCAAAGTAAGTAAATCAGTATGTACGCACAGTTGCCATGAGCTCATAAGTTGAAGCTTAACCGTGTAGTGTGAATATATCACGTACCCCCGTGAGTGCTATCCGCACACTCATATGTAACAAATACTAATATGCCTGTTTCTACGTGTAAATCAGTACGTGGTGGCGCTACCACCCCAGGCAGGGATTGTCAGTCCCAAATGGATCCATTTACTAGTAATCGCGCTTAAGTCCATAACTAACAACTTACGATTGGAGGATTTCAGTGGATAAAAGTAACTCATGCAATGGGTGTAAAAAGTAGAGAAATCAGTTCAGTACATTGTGTTCATATGTAAAACAGTTGCTAAGTATCTCCCCCAAAGTATAAAAACAGAAAAAGTGGGGCCGTAAGACTCACCTGAGTCAAGCAAGCAATCTTAATAAACGTAAAGTCTGAAAGTAGTGGTAATCCGTAGGTTCTGCGAACCCGCAACCTTCTAATGCCCTAAGCATATAAGGTTGTATGTATAAGTGAATGTCTCAAAAGATCATTCATGCTAGTTGTCCACTCAACTAGTTATGTCCAAGTATTTGTTTGTATGTTTGTGATCATTTTGTAAATAATTATGGCCCGTTGGTGACGGAGGTGTAATAATAATTTAAGTATTATTATTATGTAACTCATTGTGCTTGTATATCTTGTAAGTGTAGTGTTTTATGTATTCAATACTTAGTATAAAAAGTATTTTAAAGTTTCCATTTCGTGCGACAATAAGTAACCCGACAATGCCATTTACGGACTGTTCATGCGACAATACATTTGGTCCGTGAGTGAAAGAAAGTCAAAGGTCACAATTTATCCGACAATGGGGTACTGTGTCAATAGGATTCTCGGACACTGTTTATGTGAGAATGGGGATTCACGGGTTTTTGTTTATGCGTGAATGATATTCTCGGAATGTTGTTCATGCGACAATAAGTTCACGGAGTACTATTTTTTTTAGAATACGTGTTATTTGGTTCCCACCGTTTGTTATAACCTTGTTAACACTGTTAATTCACAACTCTTTCCCACTGTTAGTTTATCAACTCATTACCACTGTTCTCGTATTACTCGTTACCACTGTTTACGTATTAACTTGTTACCACTGTTCTCGTATTAACTTGTTACCACTGTTTTACGTATTAACTTGTTACCACTGTTACTTATTATATGTCATAGCCACTGTTAGTGCATTCTGTTCCCACTGTCAACTTTGGAGTTTTGGTCACTGAAGGACAGTGACAGCGACTTAGAGGTTTGGTCACTGAAGGACAGTGACAGCAACTTAGAGGTTTGGTCACTGAAGGATCAGTGACAGCGACTTAGAGGTTTGGTCACTGAAGGACAGTGACAACGACTTAGAGGTTTGGTCACTGAAGGACAGTGACAGCGACTTAGAGGTTTGGTCACTGAAGGATCAGTGACAACGACTTAGAGGTTTGGTCACTGAAGGACAGTGACAGCGACTTAGAGGTTTGGTCACTGGAGGATCAGTGACAGCAACTTAGAGGTTTGGTCACTGATCTCATACGTTTTAGTGGTCTAGGACTCAAGATATGGTCTCGAGAAGGAGGTGAATGTTTCTGTACGCCGGAACAGTAATGCGCATCTTGACGGAAATATTATTTTAAAATAGTAAATGAAGTCGATATGTTACGAAATTGGTTTCGTTGGAAAGCTAACATCACAAGCTACATTTTAGGCTTTAAGAAAAGTCCATTTTAGTCAAATTACGAATTTTATAAAAATCGTGGAAGTGGACCATTTTTTTCTGGACAGAAGGCATAGCTACAGATTACAAGTTTTATATCGTGTTTCGGTTAATGTTTTGGACATGCAGAAGTTGAGTGAACACTAACACATGTCTATAACCATAAAGAAAGTAGAACTATGAAAATAAAAGAGTTCTTACAAAGATCTAGACGAAGAGCGAAAGAGATGAGGTCGAAAGCTCTTTTTCTTGCGTTTTCTTGATTTCCGGCGTGGTGGTTCGTGGTGGTGATGTGGTGGTGACTTTGGGGCTGGTGGTGACTGATAGTCTTGCTAGAGAGAGAGGAAAGAGAGAAGGAGGAGAGAAATGGAGGTTGAGTGTGTGAATGAAAATGAGGTTGAGTGTGGTGTGGGTGTTCTAGTTAGTCAAACAAGGCATGAGGTGGGGGAGGCCATGCCTCATGCAGATTTTCTGCATAAAATCGTGGGGTCCCACCCCATGTGATGTCTAAATTGTTTCCCCAAAGTTTCGTTGCGTATGTGGTGTTTTGTACAATATTAAATACATGAAATATTTATTCTCGCAATATATTAAGGAAAATAATATTTGTCACCAACGTCCAGTAAGCCGGAATCCATCTAAGCAACTCGTGTAATATCAATTTATTACATACGTGTGTATATTCAATATACGTTATATTACAAGCAACTTAGCTCTATTTCAAACTAATCGCAAGTAATTACAAGTAACTTAGAGTAAATTAATACGCCTAAGTACGAGTTGTCACAGGTTGGGTAAAAGTCTCAGGTCAAACGGAGGCCGGAAAACACCTTTTCGGCTCATTTTCCGGCCAATAGCGCGTTATGTCGCAGAGGCTCCAGGCCACCTGCGACATAAGCCTTTATGTCGGTAAATTAGACCTTATGTCGCATATAGCGACATAAGCCACTATGTCGCACTAATCACGGATGTCGGATATAGCGACATAAATAGTTATGTCGCAGAAATTACGGACGTCGCATATGGTGACACAACGCCCTACGTCGCACTAAATTGCGGAGGTCACCGTTAGCGACACAAACCCTTATGTCGCAGATATGATCTGCGACATAACAGACTATGTCGCACTTAGCGACACAAAGCCGTATGTCGCACGCTATGTCGCATGAAACAGAACCAAGAAAACATAAATTTTACTAAGTGACGAGACCTAAAATTTTATCACTCGATTTCACCCAAATATAAGTCCAGCTCGACCCCAGCCAGGGGCTCTGCCCCTTGGACCCCGCCAGGGGCTGCCTCCCTTGGACCCCGCTACCAGGGGCGCTGCCCCTGGAACCCCGTCATTAACGGGCTTCGCCCTTACCCTAGGGTCACGAGTAACAGTGTTACATCTAAACTTTCACACAAAGTGCTAAACTTGTATAACATCAAACACGAATGCGACATGACTTCTAAAACACATTGGAACTTACTTTTAAGTATAACACTTCAAAATCATGAAAGTAATAATGAGATTATTTATACAACCAATTCACCGACAGCCGTACACGTTTTCAAAACACAAGTCAAACAACCAAATCGTAGTAATTTGGATAATTCAATCAACCAAATCGTAGTAATTTGGACATTCTAAGTTGGACGAACAACTACAAGGGCAGTCTTTCGAGATGCCTACTCATGTTATAACCATTGTGTGTCTTGGACACCCTTTGGTTACAAGTCTTCGTACATCAATCCACCGCTAATCAGTTTAAGTTTATTAATTTAAACACTCAAGGCTCAGGTGAGTCTCATGGCCCCTATTTTACTGCTTTTCAATCAGGGGTGTGATTACATTGCTCGTTTTATTTTACCATATGAACGCAAGTATAATACAAATCAAATACTACATGAGTTGTTTTCACTAATCATTTCAAAGCCCTCCACAACATAGTTTGGTAATACATCTGTAGCGTGAATGTTAGTATATGATATCATATAGGATTGACAATCCTCGTCCTGGTTAGCACGCACTAACTGGTCAAACGGACGTATTAGCATTTGGGAAGACTAGTGTAGATTAGGCACACGTAGGAGGCAACTCAGTTAGGTTTCCTTAATTGGACCTGATGCTCAAGTTAAGCTCAGACTATGTGCTCATGGCTGTATAACTTTTACTTTGCTTAATTGCATTTTAAATTCAATTAAACCTTGCAGTTCATACAAATATGTGTTGACATACAAACCTGTGAGCTCACCAGCGTTTCGCTGACCAATTTTAGCATGTATCACAGGTGACCAGCAGTAGGTTGGACTGCTCAATCAAGAACTATTAGCTCGAGTCAGCATGCAAACAATCAGAGATTTAGCTGCATTATTATATTTTGTATAGGTTAATTATGTACTTAAATCTCTCAATTTCAAACCGGGTAAATGTAAACAACATTTTGATGTAAACTTTGGTTTTATCAATATCAATGTAAAATGACGCATATAGTGGTCGTTCATTATATCTTATGTGCTGTGTATATTGATTAGTCGCGCCTCGACCCGATTCGCTTCCGCAACCTGAATTTGGGGGTGCGACAAGCAAACATTCAGCTCTAGTGTAGGATGCTTAAACCCCTTGATCCAACATAACTGACAGTTTAACATACATTAGCAAGCAATAGTACGACCCTTAATAAAATCAATTAGAATTAGGTGTTAAGAAAGGTCAGAAATTAAATATCGGTCTGTTGCCTTATTCATGCGCCCAGGAGTTAACTCCAAGATGGGTCACTAGTCCTCATCGGACAGTGTGGGGGGACTGAGCAACCTGATCTGATCAGACACATGATAACCTAGTATTCAGTGACATGCGACTTAGGTTTTCCACTTAAATCATAGGATACTAGTGTTGACACCAAACCTCTGTTAATTTTATAAAAGGGAAGTCTTCAATCATCTTTTATAATAAACATCATCCCAAAACCTGAATATTGAAACTTCAGCAATCACAATCTCTATCTATCTGCTTACCCTACCCGTAGTTTAGTATTTACTTTTCTGTATCGTAGTTAATTTAGAAAATACCAAAAACAAACCCTACCTTCTCTTTTAAACCCATTTTATTAGCTTCTATTGTTTAAAGTATTTACTTCATTTCGATTCGCTCCGATTTTAAGAACGACACCTGAGTCAGACTTACAGCTTGCTACCCTTAACAAGAGTAGTAGTTAGTAATAAAACTTAGGCTTCCAAGCATTATAAATTTACAATACCCACTGATCACCCGCCTCTGACTGGAAGGTCTGCAATGACAGGGAAGCGATTCCTTGACCAACCGTTGGGGCGCGAGCACGTTTTTGGCGCCGCTGCCGGGGATCGTCGAGCCCTTAGGAGAACCTTTCGTTCAAGCCTAACTTGTTCGAAAGTTACTGCTTTCTTAGAATAGTTATTAAAACACAAAAACCATAAAAATATGAAAAATCAAAAACCATCTGATTCGGTTTCTAGCCCCGTCTCTATGTTCTCTTACAAGACAGCAGATGAGATGATGGTAATGGATGATTATGAATTTTTTGATTTTATGGAAAAAGAATTAGAGGATAACTCTTCTTGTTCTTCATTCCCCGAACTCAAAGAAATCTTAAACGTCCAAGAAATTGATATCAGGCAAAAACACTTTGACCTAGAAGCAGAGGAATCTCAGCAGAAGATATCAACTTCTGTTACTCACACTTCAAGTAGTCAATTTACCCTTGACCCTGAGATCTCTTCACTTCTGGCCAAATACCCACACTATGATAGGCCACCCGACCTTCCCAAAGAAGTACCATTCGGCACTGAGGTTTACTTTTATCCACCATGTTAGGATTAGATAGAAATGAATGCCTTCACTGCTTGGATGAATACTTTGAATATGATCTCCCTGACATTTTGAGAAATTATTCACAAGATAAGCATCTCTCATGTTCGGAAAATCATACATTCAAATCAGGAACCCCCTACATAGATGAACCATTTCAAAGATGTCCAGTCCAACCTAGGTACACTATAGCTAAAACCGTACTAAGTGGACCACCCACAGACATCATTGAAATCATAGAAATTCCACCCGAGACTGAAACCGAGCATCATGTCGGAAATTCTTTTAAACCAGATAGGAGGATAGATATATGTGCCAACTTTCTTAAATACCTTAAAATATCAGACTTCCCCTTTTCGGTTGACCAAAGAAAGACCTTCGTGACTATCGATAACAGAATTTTAGGACTCCACGCTAATTACACTAGAAAAGATGAGCTACTACTAATATCAGACCTAGACATGTTAATGAAATTACTTGCTAATACCGATTACCATCCTGTTTCATCAACACGGATTAATCGGTATATTTTTGATCTAATTAGTGAGCTTGAATTTTGGATAAAGCGTGACCCTATAATTCCAATCTTACTCCCTGGGAAAATACCATTCTTTGTCGATCCTGCCGTCTATTTAATTAATAAATTGATAGAAATTTTTCCAAATGCAACTACGAAGGCTATTGAGAAATCTTTCTGTGAAAAACAGAAAGAAATTCACATTAAGCTAACTCTGTCATTTCAAAAATCAAAATTTCTTTTCACGCTTCAACAAAAATTACTTTTTAAAGAATTATCGGTAACAGTTCACGCTACTACCGAAAATCCTGATTCAAAAGAAGAAAGGGAATTTTTGAAAATATTAGATAAATTACTTCATGATCTTAACTTTTTAGACGACGGACCACGAGATGGAATTTCAAATCCCAAGAAAGTTAAACGGGAATTTAATAATTTCGTTGATGCACTTATAAAATTAGGACACGAGGAGAGAAGTTTTCTGAAAGAATTTGAATTATTTTTCTTAAACTCCGCCGACCTAATTTATCATATCACTAAAGTTCTCCGATTTTCATTTATTCCTCGTTATACTTTTCCTCAGCCTCGGGCCCCGAATTAATTACTTGGAAAAGTCGAGCTGTTGACTTTAAAACAAAGCGCTTATTGGGAGACAACCCAATTTTAATAAATTAAGTAGTTAATATAGTTTATTTAGGATTTAAAATTTTAAATTTTTTTAATAATCTTCTTTAAAAAACGTTCTTTAAAACTTTATCTCATTGTTTATCACGCAAAGTTTAAAGTTTGTCCAATTATTAAACCACAAATTTAATAATTAGCAAATTTTAACAAGTTTTAATGGGATTAAAATTTTTAAGAACACAAAAATATTCTAAGTTTTTAATAAACCCTTTTTAACCTAATTACCATTTCCTTTCACTAAATTACCACTTGGGGTAAAAAGGTAAAAGTAAATATGGGTGAGGAGGTTAAAAAGCAAAAAAATGAAAACAATTTTTCACTTTCTCCCTCCCCCTTCTCTTTCTTCGGCTGAAACCCCTCCCACAACCACCATGCTACCACCAAATTTCCACCATTATTGAAGGTTTAAGCTCTACATTCTCCATTTTCGTTACTTGTATGCTTCATTAATCATCATTACATCCATTTCAAGGTAAATTTCTAACTTAAAATCTCTAGTTCATGATTTTTCCCAAAAAGTTAGGGTTTCAATTTGAAACTTGAAATTTAGGGCTAAAGATTAGGGCTTTAGGTGTTATTACTTACCATTAAATGTTTGTATGATGATTATTGTTAGTAATCTAGTGATTTCATGTGAGATTGATGAACTTTGATTTTCAAAGTGATAAACATTGACTTTTGTTGACATTTTAGCTAGAATTGCCTATGTTTGACTTTTGATTGCTTATAGTGATGTGTTAAACATAAGTAAAGTAGTTTAAATTAGTTAGCAATTGGTTTAGATGACTTTCAAGAGTTAAAGTAAGCATTTTTATGAGTATTTGCGAAGTATCATTATTTTAATTGAAATCTTTCAAACCAAAATGATACTCATGCAAATATTGACATCAAATGCTCACTTGAATTCTTGAAACCTTGCTTTTAAAGATCTAAACGACTAGTTTCAATTTAAAAGAAGCATCATTTTAGTAAATAAAATGCATGAAGCTTTTAAATAGCAAGTCACGTTTTCAAAGGAACCAATATTGTAATTTTGTCATTTAAAGATGGAATGTTAAGTTGTTAGTCAATTTCACATCATAAAATACCAATTTTCAAAATTTGACTAACACTTGATAATAATATCTTTAAATACATAAAATGGTCAAATTTTCATCACTATTTTTCTAAAGTTTATGGTAAATTGCAAAGTTTTAATTAAAGTAAGGTAATTACAAGGTTTCTTTAAAATCTTAATGCTTACTTAGTTAAATACTAATGCATTTTCATTGTTTAGAGCTTTTTTAGGAATCATTCATAAAATAAAACCTTTTGTCCTAGAAAAATGCTTATGACATTTACCATAGCTTAAGAAACTTATTGGTGAAATTTGTGGTTTGGTGATTGCGGTTTGGTTAAAAATGTATCTTTCTAGGTTATGGATTATTCGATTTTTAAAGCCTACATTTTGAATTTTTATTTAAAATTTGGGATAACATAGTAAATCCATATATCTATGATCATGATGCACACTAATTGTCTTTTATATTGACAGATGAGGTCTGCTTCTGAAGATATCCATCCTACTTTGGAATACTTGGCCACTTCCGCCAAAAAGAAGAAACTAATTAAGGATTGGATGAACCGGCCATTAGGAAAGAACAGATTTATCGTCTGGAGAGATGTAAAGGCACTTGGGTACAAGAGAGAGTTGAGGAAGTTAGTGAAATACAAGATCAATGATGATAAAATAGATGCTTGGTACAAGATGTTCGCCCTCAATGAAGACATTTACCGAGAGCTAGTTATCGAATTCATGTTGACCTACAAATTCAACCCTTGCATTTCCAATATTATAGATAAGCGATTAATCAGCTTTAACTATAAAGGGGTGAAGCAGCATGTGTCTTTGGCTGAGTTTGCGGTATTTCTTGGGTTCTACACAGAAGAGCAGACACATTCTCAAATATTCTTCGATAGTTCACGGGGTATTTCATGTAATGAAGACCATGGGCTGATTTGGGACAATCTAACGTGTACTAGTTTTCATTCAAATGTAAAAGCCTCCACATTCTTCAAAGTTGAGCATTGACTCCTGCACAATCTACTAGCTGTATCACTGTGTGGAAAGAAAGAAACAGGAGGAGCTATTTGAGATGAATGCAATGATTAAGAAGAAGAATGTGAATGTAGCTTTCTTAGTAGCCGAGAGGATTCAAAGAGAGACAACATTTGAGATGACAAAGTATATCTATATGGTAGCTTTCATAACCAGTATTTGTAGCAGTATGGGTTTGCTCACAGAGGATCACATGAGCGATTACACCAACTCGCCTTATGTTCAATCTCTTCCATTTGATCTAGAGTACTTCCGCACTATATGGTTGATATCTACTGATTCGAGCGGGCAGGCATTCTGGAGAGCTACCAAACAGGCTATTCCTGGTTGTGTTCTGAAGAGGTAGAATAGTAAGAGAGACAGGGATGTTGAGGATGATGAGCCGATTGAGATACCAGATGATGATAGAGATGATAGAGCACTACATGAGGATACTAGGGCACCTGGCTCTACATCTAGGGTTCAGAGTATTGTTGACTGGACTACACCCGTGACTCTGTTGGGATCTGAGCTAAACTTGACAAGTATAGAAGACTAACCACTGTCTGAATTATTGCTAGCCACTGTTTGTGAAGAAGAAGTACCACTGCTTAAGGAGTGCTAGCCACTGCCAGAAGAAGTAAAGATCTAGCCACTGCTAGTATAGTTAAGCAGTGTCACTGTTAGTATACATGTATGTAAAGGAAACTTACTACCACTGTTAGTACAAAGTAAGTTGTTCCTACTGTTAGTGTATAGAAATCTGTTAGAGATATTTATGGAATAAATTTGAATTCCATAATTATAGGAGATTGTTTAGCAGGACTCTATGTGTTATAAATAGAGATCCTAAACCTAGTTTTAGGTTAAGAGTTTTAGCGCAGCTTCAAGGTTTTGTAACCCTAATACAAATCAGTGTATTCGTCTTATATCATTAATAAGATTGAAGCTTTTTATATCTCTGTTCTTGTTATTCATATTGATCTTCATTATATTACTAAGTGTTATTCCGCAAACTTCTTAGTAATCATTCAAAACTTTGTTAGTCTAATAACTTTATTAGATCGATCTGGGTTATACAAGTGGTATCAGAGCAGTTGGTTAAGTTTTGAATACAGGAAGATCTAGAATTACTGTTTGATTGATTATTTTCAAGATTTGTTATTAAATCAATGGCAGAAGGCAATGAAGGAATACAGGTCACTAAGATTCCATTGCTTAGACCTGATGAGTTTGATCTATGGAAAAACAGAATCAGACAATATATGCTTCTCACAGACTACCAGATGTGGGAAGTGGTTGTTAATGGTCCTCCAGTGATCTAAACAGTGATGGTGTTCCAATGCCAAGATCACCACCAACAACTGAGGCAGAAAGAAAGGTCAGATCCATTGAGTACAAAGCTTTAAGTACTCTATTGTTATCCATTCCCAATGAATATCAGAGACGGTTTGAAGCATGTCAAGATGCTAAAGTATTGATGGAAGCAATTGAAAAGAGGTTTGGTGGTAATGATAACACCAGAAAGAACAAAAGATCTCTACTTAAACAACAGTATGAGAATTTTAATTCTACAAGATCAGAAACTTTAACACAAACCTTTGATAGGTTTTCTAAACTGGTTGGAGATCTGGAAAATCATCAAGTGAAGATAGATAGAGATGATTTAAACAGGAAGTTTTTGAGGTCCTTGGGTGATGAATGGACTATGTATACTGTTGGGCTAAGACAGAGTGCAGATCTGGAAGCCAAGGAATTAGAAGATATATATAATGATCTGAGAAACTTTGAATCTGAAGTAGAGGGCAAGAAGGGAGGATCAGGGAACAACAACCAAAATTCTGCATTTATGTCTATGGGAGCATTTGGATCTAAAGCTGAGTCATGTCTTAAAGAGTCATCCTATGGGTCTGGAGGAAGTGCATCATTATCTAAGAATTCTAATGATCAAATCTTAGAATCTTTCTTTGCTAGTAATGTGAACTCTTCACTTACTAATGAAGATCTAGATCAATTTGAAGGAGATGATCTAGAAGAAATGGATATTAAACTGCAGATTGCTCTAATCACACAAAGAGCAAAAAGGTTTATGCAAAGAACTGGTAGAAATAACTTTGCACAGAAGAGGAGTGATGCTAGCTGGTTTGACAAAAGCAAGGTTGAATGTTTCAATTGTCACAAGATGGGACATTTTGCTAGGGAGTGCAGAAGCCCAAGGGTTGATCAGAATGAAAGAGGAAATGTTCAAAGAAGTGCAGGTAATGTGGGACAAACTAAGAATGTGCCAATCCAAGATACTTCATCAAATGCACTGGTATCTGTTGATGGATGTGGATGGGATTGGAGTGATCAGGAAGAGCATGAAGTGAAGAATCAATGCTTCATGGCAACTGCAGAATCTGACAAACAATCAGAAGTTCCATATGAGGTACAAATTAAATTATGTTCAACTGTGTGTAAACAAACTGTAAAACATTATAGATATCATAACCAGAAAGTGTGTGATGAGTTAAAATTATGTGAAATCAAAAGTAAACACACAATCTCTGTAATAGAAAATTTTGAAAAACAGATTCAAGCATTTGAAGAGAATGCAACACAGTTTAAGTATGATATCGAGTATGCTAGGTGGGAGAGAGATACACTTAAAGATCAAGTAGAAGTACTAACTAAGAAACTTACTGAGGTCACATGTGAAAGAGATAGCATAAGACTTAATGTAAGTAACTTAGAAAATGCATCTAAGAGTGTACATAAACTTATCAATTCACAGATTCATGATAAACTTAAAACTGGGTTAGGATACAGTAGTGTACCTCCTCCTTATAACAACAACTACTTTCCTTCAAAAACTGAAATTGATTTAAATTTACTAAAAGAAGGATTGAATGATGATGTTAAAAAGGTTGACCCAGTTAACAGTTTAAAAGACGATGTGAACATTGATGGAGTTGAAATTCATGAGTGGAGTGAGGAAGATGATGAAGAGTGTGTTACATCTGAAGGTGAGGGTAATGTACTGAATAAATCTGTTACACAACCTAGTGAGTGTAGCAATCAAGTTACTGGTCTAACTTTAGATCTTAAGGATAAAAAGCTAGAAGAGGGTAAAAGAATGTTCAGTGAAAAGGAGAAATCTAAGATAGAAAATGTAAGACTCACATCTAATATTCCTAGAAAAATTCAAAGGAAGATTAGAAATGAAGTGAAATCATCTTTTTCTGTGAATCCTGCATCTGCATTGAATAAATGTGATCATTGCAAATGTAAGGATAACTTTTCTTCGTCACAAAATTTTCAAAAACATATTCCCAGAGGTAACCAACGGAATTGGAATCAAATGGTGACTCAAAAACTGGGGAATAATGTTACTGTAATTAAAGAAAAGTTATGCCTTATATGTGGCAGAAATAATCATCTTCAACATGAGTGCTTTCATCATCCAAAAACCTATCAAGCAAATGTGAAAAAGCCATGGACAGCAGTTAATATGGTTAACAAACAAAATTTTAAATCTAAAGTTAATCATACAACTGCTGCTAGGAAGATGAACTATAGGACAAATCAAGCTATGGTTGCTGCAAAAGTTTCTACTGCAGGAACAAAAGCTAAAGATTTAGCCAACAGTGGTACGACTAGAACAGTGGAAAATGCGTTTAAAGCCAACAGTGGAAAGAATTATACCAGTGTTAATCCCTTTACCACTGTTAGACATAACAGTGATAAGACTAGAACAGTGGAAAAGGTTTTTAAAGCAAACAGTGGAAAGAATTTTACAACTAGTTATGTTAACACTGGTAGAGTAAATAACACTGTCAGGAATACCAACAGTGTTAATTCATTTACCACTGGTAGAACAAATAATACTGTTAGGTACTATAATAGTGTTAATCACTTTGCCACTGTTAGACATAATAAGTATAATCGTGACACTGTTAGGCATTATAACTATGGTCCTCCAGCTAATACTGTTAGACCAAAATCCACTGTTGAGTCTAAAATTAGTTGGATTTGGACACCTTTTCAATCAAATATGGCAAGCTGTTCAAAATCTAACAATGCATCCAAATCAATAATCTTCAAGAAAGTTGATTACCTTGATGCATCTGGGAAACCCAAAGCCAAATTGGTTTGGGTTCCCAAGAGAAATTAATTTTCTCTGTGTTTGTGTATGTGCAGGGCAAGCCAAGAAGTTTATGGCATATCGACAGTGGCTGCTCAAGGCACATGACTGGAGATAAGGAAAAGCTACAGAACTTCAAATCATTTGATGGTGGATATGTAGCATTTGGAAGCAATCCAAAAGGTGGAAGGATCACAGGCAAAGGAGTTGTTCAAAGTGCAAAGTTAAGCTTTGAAAATGTTTATTATGTGGAACAGTTGAGGTACAATTTGCTAAGTGTGAGTCAGATCACAGATAAAAAGAACCCTGTTCATTTTACTGACACTGAATGTCTTATTCTGTCTAAGGAGTTCAAAATTCCAGAAAATATGATTTTAATGAGAATTCCTAGGCAAAATAATGTCTACAAGTGTGACTTAGCAAACATGGCACCTCAATCTGATTTAAACTGCTTGATTTCTAAAGCAAATTTAAATGAGTCTACTTTGTGGCATAGAAGGATGTGTCACATGAATTACAAAACCATTAATAAACTTGTCAAAAACAAGCTTGTTAGGGGTTTACCTGAGAAGGTCTATTCATGTGATGATCATTGTGTTTCTTGCCTAAAGGGAAAGCAACACAAAACTTCTTTTAAGTCCAAAGCTGTGAATTCAAACTGTACTCCTCTATCCTTATTGCATATGGACTTATTTGGACCAACAAGCATAAGTAGTATGGGAAAAAGATCTTATTGTCTTGTTGTAATCGATGATTATACCAGATTTACATGGGTTTTCTTTCTTAGAACAAAAGATGAGACAGGTGAAATACTTAGATCATTTATAACTAAGATTGAGAACCAATTAGATACAAAGGTTAAAATCATCAGGAGTGATAATGGAACAGAGTTTAAAAATTCTGAGATGGATAAATTCTGTGATGAGAAAGGCATTAAGAGAGAATTTAGTGCTCCTAGGACTCCTCAACAAAATGGAGTAGCTGAAAGAAGGAATAGAACACTAATAGAGGCTGCTAGAACTATGCTAGCTGATGCAAAACTTCCTATGTCCTTTTGGGCAGAAGCAGTTAGCACAGCTTGCTATGTTCAGAATAGGGTAACAGTTGTTAAACCTTATTTCAAAACCCCTTATGAGCTGCTGTTTAAGAACAAACCACTGGTCAGTTTCTTAAAATCCTTCGGATGTCCTTGTACTATTTTGAATACCAAAGATCATCTAGGAAAGTTTGAAAGCAAAATAGATGAGGGTGTATTTGTGGGATATTCTGTTCAAAGTAAAGCATATAGAGTGTTCAATCAAAGGACCAGAGTCATAGAAGAATCAATGAATGTCACTTTTAATGAGAATATCATTAATCCTGATGGAAAAGGTCCTAAGTCATTGTTTGATATTGATGCTCTTAACAATGCTTTTAGATATGCAACTGTCAATTTAAGTACAGGTACAAGTACAGGTACCAAAACAGGAACATAAGAGGTAGCCAGTGAGAAAGAAACAGGGGTGTTCACAGATAGTAATAAAGACTACTTGGAATACATTATATTTCCAATCTGGACTCCTGATCCACCTGAGTTGCTATCTTCTAATCTTCCACAGTCATCTCAGTCCATTGAGATAGAAGAGCAAATTGAAACACCTGTCAATGAAAGTTCAGGGCAGGATGGTAACTTTACCAACTTGGAGACTACCATTCCTGAGACATCAAATTCAAACTTTCATGTACACAAGGATCATCCTTTGGAACAGGTGATTGGTGATATAAATGCTGGTATACAGACTAGACAGCAGTCTACTGTCAATGAAGAAGAAATACATACATCTCTATATGTATGTTTTCTATCACAAATAGAACCTAAGAAGGCAGTAGAAGCTCTTAAACACCCTAGCTGGATTGAGGCAATGCAAGAGGAGTTGCTACAATTCAAGATCCAGAATGTGTGGACTCTTGTTGATCTGCCAAAAGGTAAAAGGGCTATTGGTACCAAATGGATATTCAAAAACAAGAAGGATGAAAGAGGCATTGTAATAAAGAACAAAGCAAGATTGGTGGCACAGGGATATACACAGGAAGAAGGGATTGATTATGATGATGTTTTTGCTCCTGTTGCAAGGATAGAAGCCATCAGATTATTCTTAGCATTTGCTTCATATAAAGGATTCATAGTGTATCAGATGGATGTCAAGAGTGCTTTTCTGTATGGCACAATTGATGATGAGGTGTATGTGTGTCAACCTCCTGGATTTGAAGATCCTCAATATCCAGATAAAGTTTGCAGATTAGATAAGGCGTTGTATGGTTTGCATCAAGCACCTAGAGCTTGGTATGAGACTCTATCAGTGTATCTGTTAGAGAATGGATTTAAGAGGGGAACCATTGATAAGACACTGTTTATCAAAATGGAGAATAATGACATTTTGTTGGTGCAAATTTATGTTGATGACATCATTTTTGGATCTACAAATGATGGTCTGTGCAAAGAATTTGAGAGGTTAATGCATCAAAAGTTTCAGATGAGTTCAATGGGGGAACTCACCTTCTTCTTAGGACTTCAAGTTAAGCAGAATTCAGATGGCATTTTCATCAATCAAAGCAAGTATGTGAAAGACATTCTTGATAGATTTGGATACTCAGATGCTAAGATAGCTAGCACACCAATGGAGACACACAAGGCATTACATGCAGATCTTGAGGGGGAGGATGTAGATGTGCATCTATATAGATCTATGATTGGATCCCTCACGTATCTCACCTCCTCTAGACCAGACATCATGTTTGCTGTGTGTGTGTGTGCTAGATATCAAGCCAATCCCAAGCAATCACATTTATATGCAGTAAAGAGGATCTTTAGATATTTAAAGGGTCAACCACAATTAGGACTTTGGTATCCTAAGAGTTCTTCTTTTGAGCTTAAGGCATATACAGATAGTGATTATGGTGGTGAGAATATGGATAGGAAGTCTACATCAGGGGGTTGTCAATTTCTAGGAGAAAGATTGGTATCCTGGCAATGCAAGAAACAGACCACTGTATCCACTTCTACTGCAGAGGCAGAATATGTTGCTGCATCCAGTTGCTGTGCACAGGTGCTTTGGATACAGAATCAAATGCTGGATTATGGTCTGTCTTTTCTGAATACTCCTATCTATATTGATAATAATTCTGCAATTAGTATTATTAACAATCCTGTTAAGCATTCTAAGACCAAACATATTGAAATTCGTTATCATTTTATACGAGATTGCAATGAAAAGAGATTGATACAAATTTTTAAAATTCATACTGATAATCAATATGCAGATCTGTTCACAAAGGCATTCGATGTGGGTAGATTTACATTTTTGGTTACCAGTATTGGAATGATCAATCTAACCTAATGTATGTTTGGTCGTAGAATAGATACTAACAGTGCTATTGTAAAAAGAACAGTGCATTATGCTCTAAGTGGTTCCCACTGCTAGCTCATAGTAGGTCTTACATGGTACCACTGGTAGCACATTCTAGCCACTGTTTCTTCTACATTTGCCACTGCTTGCAACTGTGTATAGTTTTGCCACTGTTCTCTAGCTAACCACTGTGCAGGTTCCTAGCTACTGTCAGAAGACAATGTTATTGATTGGTGCTCACATTTTATTTGTTTTGTTTTCTTTTGATAAAAAAAAAAAAAAAAAAAAAAAAAAAAAAAAAAAAAAAAATTAAATTAATTAGTATGCTTAGAAAGTCAAATGCTTGCTACTGCTAGTACTAAGTTTTGGTTACCTTGGTCGGTTGCCACTGCTAGTACTACTAGATGCTGTTAGTTTTCTAAGTAAATTGGAGTGTGTACTAAATTCTGTTTGCCACTGTTAAGGTTGTGTATGTCTTCCCACTGTTAGTTATATAGAACGTTGCCACTGCTAGTTCATTTTTCTAGGTCATGCCTCTGTTCTTATGACCAACAGTATATAACCTTAGAACACTTCACTTTTTCATTACGCTTTCATATTTTCACAAACTCACAAATACTCTCTGTAAACCCTCCTTGCAAACTGAACATTTATTTCCTTTTTGATTAATTTCACCATCATGGATTCCACTTCATCTGATCTTACTCTGGGTGTATATGAAGAACACAACATGATAGCCTTTTTGATGAAACCCTCATCGGCGCAAAATTTCACACAAATTGTGGATTTTCTGCGGTCGAGCTACATCTTTCACGCACTTACTATTTCTCCAAGGGTTTCTAGAGGCCATTTGAATGAATTCTGGAAAAATTCTAAATTAGAAGTGATAGAGGGGAAACGTCAACTGATTTCTAGGGTTCAAGGAACTCAAGTGGTGATATCTGAGGACTCTATTCGAGAAGTCTTACTTCTTGACGATGCTTCAGGTATATCTTCGATTGATGACACAGATTTGTATGATAACCTTAGGCTAATGGGTTATGAGGGTGATTACACACGTTTTACATTTTTTAAATCACTCTTTAGTCCTCAGTGGAAATTTTTAATTCATACACTTCTTCATTGTCTGTCATCCAAAAGAACTGCATTTAATGAATTTGGATCCCAAATAGCTTATGCCCTTGTGTGTTTAGCTACGGGTCAAAAGTTTAATTTTTCTAAATATATTTTTGAAGGCATGGTTCGAAATATAACTAAAGGAAAGAAGGATATGTTCATTATGTATCCTCGTTTTGTGCAACTTGTTTTAAATAAACAAATTTCTGATTTGGTTGCACAAGAACTTATTATTGGTGTTGGTACTCTTTCTGCTAGAACTTTTACAGAAATGAGTAAGAATACTAATAAGAAGTTTTCTGGGAAGGAAACAGCATTGTTTTTGGCAATGCTTCCTGCTCCTTCCACCACAGATGTAGTACCACCAACTACATCTGAACCAATTGATGACAGGCCAGTCGTACCAACTAGGTCTGAACACACATCAATTGGGGGTAATAAAAGAAAGCAAGGGACCAAACAACCTACCCAACTAAAGCCAAAGAAAAGACAAAGAAAACAGGCAAGTGAGGTTCCTGCTGCTCACTTGTCTCAGCCATCAATTGTACCACAGCAAGTGACCCCACAGGAGATGGGTGGTCATTCTGGAAGGGCTGCCATTACTCCTTCTAGTCCACTGACAGAGGAGGACAGTGGTAACATAAATAAGACCCAACCAGAGGCAACTTCTAATGCTGAACCTATGGGTGATGAAGCAGGTGAAGGTCCCAGTACCAATACAAAGGGAACTTCTGTTGATCATGCTAGGCATGAGACAGAAGATGCTTTTGTCAATGATTCATCTAGGAGGTCACACTCTAATGATGATGAGGCTAGTCCTTACATTGAATTAACGAATGTACAACTGACAATGGCTGTGGACAAAATTTGGGAGAGGTTGATGAAGGAGAAGAAGGTGAATAAAGCTCAAGATGCTAAAATTGCAGAGCAAGCTGCTAAGATTATTGAGCAGGAGAAAATTATTTCTGATCTCAAAGACAGGATTGCAGTTATAGAAGCTTTGTTGGTTCAGGGCACTTTCAAAAAGGGGGAGAATTATGCAGAGGAGATATTTAATGATGATATGTTCAATGCTGGTGTGAATGATGATGAAGATGTTGAGCAGACTGAGGTTGTGGGTGATAATACAGATTTAGATAAAGCTGATACTGAGGTCTTGGAGGATGTACAGACTGAGGTTGTTGAAAGTGTGAATAGAACTGAGGTGGTAGATGAGGTTGAAATTGGAGAAGAAGTAGTTCAATCTGTGAATAAGGGTGATGGTGATGGTGCACAGGCTGAGGGGGAGTTAATAGCTAAATCAGAACCCAAATTTACATATGGTAGGAAGAAATCAATACCAGTGTCAAGGGTTAAGGCTAAGAAAGTGAAAACTTCCACTGCTACTACCACTGCTGCTACCACTGTTACAACCACTACTACTGCTGCTACCACTGCTACAACCACTGCAACTGCTGCTACCACTGCTACAACCACTGCAACTGCTGCTACCACTGCTACAACTACAACTGCTACTAAAAAGTCACCCACTGCTAGAACAACTTTCACTCCTACTGTTAGATCAATTGAAGTTCCTTTCACAATAAGAGAATCAATTACATCACCTAAACCTAAGTCTAATCTTTCAAAGATTGATCCAAAAGACAAAGGTAAAGGTAAATTGGTGGAAAAGCCAAAGGTGAAGAAGGTGCAACAAAATATTGAGCATGACATGGAGTATGCTATGAGGTTGCAGGCAGAATTGAATGAACAGGACAGAATTGAAGCTGAACAAAGAGCTGATGAATCTGAGGTAGATGAAGTAGATGTGTTGCTTGAGAATGGGCAAATTGTAAAGATGACTAGAGAAGCAAGCAGAATATATGCAGAGATGAAATCAAAAGGATTAAATGATGATACTGTTTATTATGCTTTTGAAGCAAAGAAACAGGGTGATCCTCTGCAGATAGCTTTGAATAAAAAAATTGAAAGGGAGAAGAAGGAAAAGAAGGAAAAGGAGGCTGCTAAGAGGAAAGCTAGGAAACCAACTAAGTCTGAAATGAAAAATGATTTGGTTTGTAAGCTTAGAGGAGCAAGGGAAAGGTTAGAAAAGAAAAGAAAGGATGAGACTGAAATTCAAAGGAGATTACAAGAAAGATATGATTTGATTGATAAGGAGTTGGAGGCAGAAAAGGAATTGAAATTAAAAATTGAGGGTACTAGAAGATCATTTATTAGACTTCAGGAGTTGGATGATGATGTTTGTGATTTGGATAGAGATGAGGAGATTTTGGATAAAATGTTTGTGATAAAGCCTGATAGATCAGAAAATCTCAACTTAAATGATGAAGAATTTTCAGAAATCATCAAGTGGGAAGGAGTGTTGATAGCATCCAAAGAAATGGCCTATGAAATTAGAATTGAAAGGAAAAATGGGGTTGTCAGCTTTCACAGGTCAATGATTGATATTTTGAAGAGAGTGCAAAGATTTGATATATATGATATGTACAGAATTGGGTTAGAAAAGGACTTGAAGAATATTAAATCTAGTCTTGAAAAATATGTGTGGGAATGGATACAGATGATGTTTGAGCCTGAGAAGTATGGAGATATATTTTTAGGTGCTGAGGTGGTTGCTTACTGGAGACATTTTGCAAGAGCAGGAGTACATTGTATTTCTCTGAAGAATGGTAAATTTGTGTATATGTTGGAAGAAAGAGAATACATTCTGAGCATAGTTCTGTTGAGACAGATTATGGAAAAGAAATTGCAAGTGGCTGTGAAAACTGATAAAGGAAAAGAAATTATTTATTGGATGATGAATCAGTTTCACAAAAGAGATCAAGCCAGCAAGAAAGGTTAAAACTCTCCTATGAAAGATTGAAGCTGAATGAAGAAACTTATTTCAATGCAAGATTGATTAAGTTTAGGGGGAGATTGTTGGGATCTGAGCTAAACTTGACAAGTATAGAAGACTAACCACTGTCTGAATTATTGCTAGCCACTGTTTGTGAAGAAGAAGTACCACTGCTTAAGGAGTGCTAGCCACTGCCAGAAGAAGTAAAGATCTAGCCACTGCTAGTATAGTTAAGCAGTGTCACTGTTAGTATACATGTATGTAAAGGAAACTTACTACCACTGTTAGTACAAAGTAAGTTGTTCCTACTGTTAGTGTATAGAAATCTGTTAGAGATATTTATGGAATAAATTTGAATTCCATAATTATAGGAGATTGTTTAGCAGGACTCTATGTGTTATAAATAGAGATCCTAAACCTAGTTTTAGGTTAAGAGTTTTAGCGCAGCTTCAAGGTTTTGTAACCCTAATACAAATCAGTGTATTCGTCTTATATCATTAATAAGATTGAAGCTTTTTATATCTCTGTTCTTGTTATTCATATTGATCTTCATTATATTACTAAGTGTTATTCCGCAAACTTCTTAGTAATCATTCAAAACTTTGTTAGTCTAATAACTTTATTAGATCGATCTGGGTTATACAGACTCCACTTTCTTAGTATTGGACTTTTCACGCACTTCAGGTTAGACATGCTTATGACATAAATGTAGCTCGCAGATTTGGATTGCCAATACCAGAGCCACTGATGTATAGATGTGCGACACCACCAGCTACATTTCCACCAGTCACCACCACCTTTGCCCCAGTTACCACCACTATTCCACCATACACCATACCCACAACATCTCGCCATGAGCCAGTTTACTCTGTACACACCTCAGCTGCTCCATCCACTTCACGATAGCCACCCCCATCTACCCATGTCTTATCTCCGATTTATGAGATCCCGAGGCCTGATGATCCAAATGTTTATCTCCCGGTCATGCCCACCACTAGTGCTGACGGCCTTACATTCTCAGGATTCTCAGGGATGCCCAACTTTGATGCTATTCCAGAAAATGATCTCCCAAATGAGAATGACATTAGGAGAGGTTACTTGATATTACTTGAGGAAGCATGCATGACAGCTCAATGCCTACAGGAGTGGGGTTTTGAATATGTAGATGACTTGCCAACAAATGTCTTAAGGGATGTTTTGAGGCAACACAGACTTATTACATCAGAGACTGTATCAGGAAGAGCCACTAGTGGAGAGCTTTCAGCTGCAGGAAATAACCCTTCCACTTCTGCATTTGATCTTCATGTGACTGATCAGGGGTCTCCTCATCCTTAGACTTTCTCATCTTCAGTACTTTATTATTATTATTTGTCTGTATTATCACTAACTATTATGGTGGGATGACTTGTGAACTTGTTTTAATCTTTTGGTACTTTTTACCCAGCTTGCTACCTAGCTGGATGATCTATCTATCTATCTTTATTATTATTATTATGCTTACGTTTTCTTTGTTTATTTTAGTAGAATAAAATGTGGTTGAACTGATTGTTGAGAATGATGAAAGCAATTCACGACTAGATGACACGCACTAAACCAGAAGGCTGTTCTTAGACGGAAGCAAGCTGGAATCTCTAGCGAGCAATTCATCCTTCTTCAGCCAAATCATTTTCATCTCGTGAATCCATGAGGGGAGTTTTTCATTCTTTTTCGTTGTTTTCCCAAAATATTCATACCATATCCTTTATGCCTAATCTCTAAGTGTGGGATTTTATTCCACCATTTTCAAAACACGTTAAAGTGAGCATATCCTATAATCAAGCTCTAAGTGTGGAATCCCCCAGAAGATCTCCGCCTTAGTAGTGAACATTAGGGACAATGTTCCTTTAAGTGTGGGATACACGGTATGTTATACCGTAAAGTTTTCTGACCTTTTGTCCTCCAAAGTTAACTTGAAACTCATTTCTTGCTCAAAATTTTTACAAAAATTTTTAAAATCAAAACTCCATTTTGTCAAAAATTTCAAAATTTTTTCGCTATAAAAACAGTCTCGCTTCAACAGTAGTCGGACTACTCATTCAGCAGACTGACTTTTGTAGATTTTTTGATCTTTTGGTAAGAAAAATACTTTTTAAGGATAATCACTTTTTAAGAAAAAATAAATACTTTGGAAAGTACGATAAGGCAGAATAAGGATCCCTTAAAAATGAAATGGTCATCTTCGAAGCATCGCATGACTAGGCGCATACACCCTATATTGTTGTGTGAGAAACTTGAGCCTTTAATAAGCATTCATTTTTAATGCTTCACCATTCATTTCTGTGTGTGTGCCGATGCATGCGTCTTAGAATTAGAACTTATTCCTGGTATACGCTTCAAGACCATACCAAAGAGTACCGTACGCTGTCACACCTCCAAAATCGGTAATCACATTTATTTAGTAATTAGCGGAAGCATTTTATAATCAGCTAAAGCATTTTAAGTTTACAGTTTAACAGCGGGGGTGCTGACGTTACAATAGTGCATTCACTGTATCAGAGCATATGATCATACATAACATATATATTTAAGATGCCAAAATTATAGTTATTACAAAAGGGTACGACTTATAAAGCCGTACATGTACTAGTGTCGTAGAACAACATAAGTTTTAATAAATACTAGTTTATAGAAGTGGGATTTCGTAAGTATAACTAATGAGATTGGTAATACAGAAGAAATCCAAGTGTCCCAAAAGTGGCATCCTAAACAGTCTGGGTAGCTTACGTCCTTTATGCATGCGTAGTACCTGAGTCCTAATTCCCTGAAAAACATAGTAAACCGTCAACATTGAATGTTGAGTGAATTCACAGGTTTAGTATATACGTAGTTAAACCAAGTTTTGTATAAATCATTCATGTACAGAAACACAATGTTTATATATATGTTAGGAAACACAAGTATTCTAATTAAAGAAAACATTTCCTGATAAGTAGTTTACGGAAATACAGGTTTATCATATATGAGAAACATTTCCTATATAGTCGTTTTGTAGGAAAACCAAGTTTTGTATAAATCATTCATTTACACAAACACAATGTTTATATATATGTTAGGAAACACAAGTATTCTAATTAAAGAAAACATTTCCTGATAAGTAGTTTACGGAAATACAGGTTTATCATATATGAGAAACATTTCCTATATAGTCATTTTGTAGGAAAACCAAGTTTAGCCAATCAAGGTAAACGTTTCCTAAAAGTAATCGTGTGTAGGAACACCAATCCTATTAGTTGTCATAGGGAATACCCTTCCCAAATCAAGTTGTAGTTTAGTTGTTTAGTTTATGTGGGAAATAATAGACTATGATCCCTCTAAGGTGAACGACACCTTTAAAGTTAAAGTAGCGATACCTAGTACTATAACCAATCCATGACTAGTTGATGTTATTGCCTCAATAACATGGTAAGTATACACTCCTCGTTACGACTGCCGTCGTATGGTTGGAATGACCAACGAGTTATATCCTGGGAGGGTTGTCAAATCGATAGTACTATCTATATACTCAGTGGCTAGAGTCACCTCGCTAATGGTTATAGGTTGCAAGCACTGGGACTTATGTGCACTACAACTACCTCGCGTAAATCTAGGATCGTACCAAGATTCGTTGTCTTATTCCCAAAAAGTTGTGAAAATGTTTCATATAGTTAACAGTTGAATATAAAGCATATAGCATTTATATAAATCAGTTTGATATAAAAGCATGTCAAACAATTATATAAAACAAGTAGCATGTAATAACACATAGTCCTATGTTTTCCACCCCTGGTTTTAAAAGCATTTAAACAAGTAAAAGGTAGGGGCTGTGAACTCACGGGTAGCAAGTTTTCAGCAAGGTACTAGTAGTAGTAGTAGTAGTCCAAATCGCGTCCCTCAAATACCTAGACGCAAATAAATATACTTTATATAAGTACTTGGACTATTCGATAAGTATTTGTACAATTTTAGTAGTTGGTGATAAATGTGTTAAATTATGCATGTGTGTAAGAGTATATATATATATATATATAATTATTAGTTGAATACATATATTCGATAAGTATATATATATATATATATATATATATATATATATATATATATCAATTGTTGTTATCGTTATAATTACTTGTTCTAAACGTTACTCAAATCGTTTTACATTTTGTTGTTTTTATGTAACGTTGGGCTCGGCCCTAACACTTAGCCCGATTAACTAATTTAAGTCAAATAACCCCTTTAAATAGTTTAGGCCCATTTCCATTTAATGAACCCAACTCTATTTATGACCACATAGACTGACCCATTTATTAACACATTAAAGCGACCCAATAGAAAAATGATTAGGCCCAGTATATATTAAACCAAGATATATTTATGTTTTAAAACTTTCGGCTCAATGGAACTCGGCCCAACTATGACTGACCCAACGTTTATTTGTTAAACCCATTTATAGTTTGGCCCATAGTTTTTCGGCCCAATTAACATCCAATTCGTCAGGCCCATTTATAATAAAAAAAATAAAAATATGAAATCACAACAGGCCACAGGACAGGTTCGAACCTGTGACCTTGGTTTCCAACAAACAACGCCTAACCACCACACTACAATAGCCTTACTTTATTTATTTGTTACATGTATACTTATATCCCTTAATAACTAGTTAGCCAAAATTGAATATAAATTAAAACAGGTTTCCAACAAACAACCCCTAACCTTTCGCTTAAAACCTTTAGCTTTACCACTAAGCTACACACCTACCTTTGATTATATGTTGTAAATATGTATATATATATATATAACGATTATTTCGAAAAATTAATGAAATTAAAACTGATCATGGGACTTGAACCCATGACCATTCCCTTCAAGCCCAAGAACTTAACCACTGAGCTAATATACTCCATTTTATTATTTAAGTGTAATAATATGTATTTATATGTTTTGTATTATATTAACCACACTGTGAGCATCTCGCCTCTGATATACAAACATATATATATATATATCTTTGGTTTTAAATTCGTTTTTTTTCCTTGTTAAATCAACCACTATATGATACAAAATTAATATATAAACCTATATTAACATGTTTTAACGATTTATTACAAAATCAATCAACCAAATTTCAAAATCATAATAATTTATATAATGAAATTTAAATGAGAAAAAGCTCCTAACTATGAGATTAAGATTATGATGATGATTATGATGTTGATGATGATGATCGACGAGATGATGATGATTTGATGATAGTTATGTGATCATTTTTGATGGTGATGTGAGTTTGAATGTTTGAAGGTTAAAGAGATGAAGAAGATGATGAATTTTGTTTTCTGCCTTTGTTGCTTCTTCTGCTTCTTTACTGTTGCTGCTATACGATGGAGTTCAGAGAAAGAAAGAAAAGGAAAATGGTTGGTAGCTGTGAATTATTGGAGCATGGAGGGAGCATGGAGGGAGCATATATTTTAAATGGATTTCAGTTCCTTTTGTCAAATGGGGGTGAGGGAGTGTACAGAAGATGTCGACTGACATCTTTTAATTTGTATATTGGTTTGGATATTTAACCCGCTAATTTTGTGTACGGGTATAATTACTTGTACCCAGTGTACAAGTCAATTAATCGTTAGTTTAAATTTTATTTTAAACTTCACAATTGCTAATTATAAAAGTGAAATACTTTATTGAAATAATTATTAAAATTGTTTAAAGTATTTACGCAATGCTCTCGATTGGGTGCCAAATTTCGGTCAAATTTCGAGGTAATATTTTGAAGTAATCTTCCAAATACTAAAACAGTAATGAGAAAAATAATACTTTTATTATTTTTGACCTTTAGGTACGTTTTGTAATTGTTTCTGTTCGTGTATAACGCGTCATAAATCGTCATCTAAAGGTTTTCGTTTTATTTTTGTTCTAACTCTTTTCCGTAATACTTTCAAATAAAAATTATTCGAAAGTATTTTGAAGTTCTTTTTGAACTTTTGTATCGCGCTCGGTACGTTTAATATAAAACGTATAATATAGTATATTATTTCAATACTATAAGTTAATAATATTTGTAATTAATAATTTTCGAATTATTAATTATTTTGTATCACCAACTTTATTGTATTTAGTTTGTCGAGTTCGATACGTTCATTTAGTACATTAATTATATACTATAACTACTATTTAACTAATACAACACGTATTATATAGTAAGTTTTGATAAACTTATCACACAAAGATAGTTTTGAATTTACTAATCAGGGAATGACTCTAGGTAATGCATGTAATTAGGTAAAAATTAGTACCCTAATTTGAGGATTGTCACATACGCGGTATAGGTGCAATTAGAGGATCTTGGCATTTATTAGGATTAAACCCATTTTTCTCATATCTCTTCAAGCCTAACCCTGCCGATACTCAACTTTAGTATCAATGATCCGCTTAGTAAACCCTGTTGAGCCTTAACCTTTTCAGTTCTTAAATACCCAAATATTTTAAAACCCATTCCTTTCCATACCCACCAAAACCTTATCTTAGAATTTTTAAATTTTTGAAAAATGATATCTAGATATTCTTTTTGCTTTCACTCCAAAAATCACAAAATTCGTGTTTTACTCAAAAACTTCTAGCGTGTGTTTCAGAAATCATATCTCAAAAGATCGAGAATCCTACGGTGCAAAAAATTGGCACCAAGTAAAATTCGAAATATCAAAAAGTGTGAAAAAATAAAAATATGAAAGGATCTCAAAGGCAAAAAAAAAAAAAAGCCTTAGAAATTCTTTGGCAAAGAAGTTTTCTAAATAAAGCTAAGTGCTTCAAAATCCCCCGAAAACTCCGATCTCTGAAATACTAAATCTTTCGTGTGTTTTCAAAAAGATAGAAGTCAAAATAGCTATCTTCCTTCCTTACCGTTATCCGTTTCTATTTTCATTAAAAAGCATATCTAAATAAAGTTTTTCATAAAATTTGAAAAATCCTATGATAAGCATACCCTTTAAGCCTTGAAACAACCCTTTTTCATACCCATTTAACCCTCACCCGAACATTAAAACCCAACAAAAATGCCTTGGGATAATTAGCACCGTCCTCATTTGGAGTGGTGGAGATGCGATTCTCGACCAAGCCTATGATGATAAGCACTACATGATTGGCTTTGAGCAATTTCGTTTGTTTAGAATATTAGAAAACCCGATACACTTCTTGAGTGAATTGAGTGACCACCTGTGAGAATCACCCAGTCATGTACTTCTACATTTCGAGAGTTGCAGAGTATGCTAAAGGGACAACCAGTTCAGTTTTTAAGATTTCTTATTCTATTGATGCTTACTTTCTGAAATAATTTACCTATTTTGAGGAGTTGATGTCCTTAAGAAATATATGTTCTCATCAACTGATCCATTTTCTCAAAACCTTGAGCAAAGTGAGATAGGGTTTGCTTGAGGACAAGCAAAGTCTAAGTGTGGGATACTTGATTTGACGTAAAAAGTCATGTTTTACGCACATCTTTTACCTCATATTTAGCACTTAATTAACAAAATCATGCCAATAAAGTCCACATTTACCACATTTTGTTAAAAAGGTTAAAACTTTATAAGTATTTCAAAAACAACGATAAATGGACGAAAAATACACTTAAAAAGGCATAATTCATTCGAAACGCGATTTTATCGTAAAACTACGATCTGGGACTTAATAAATATCTTAAAATGTAGGTCTGGAGAATACGAACGCGTGGGTATAAAGATCGTCAAAAACGGATCAAGAACGAAGAAGATAGGGCCAAACGAGCACGATCCAACACACAAGACCTACGATCCAGCGCACAAGACCACGGACCAAGGCTCACCACCCCCACAGGGGCCGTATACCACCCTCTAGGGGCCGTATACGCCCCTGTAGAGGCCGTATACGCCCTTCTAGGGGTGGTATACCCCCTCTAAGGGGTGGTATACCCCCTGTGGTGCTGGATACGCCCCGTTTGCTACCGAATACGCCCTATTTGGTGTCGAATACGCCCTCTTTGGTGTTGAATTTCATAGCTCAGGGGTGTATTTCAGTGTTAAAATGGATGCGAGGGTGTTGAGTGTAAATTGTGACTTGGATGCCTATAAATAGAGGCTTAAACCTCCTCATTTCCAATGAACTCACAACAATTCAATTCCATTCAAATCAAACACTTTTCTCTTGTATTTTCATTTCTTAGTTAGTTTCTCTCTCTAACCTCTCTCTCTAGAGGGTTAGAGAGTAGTTAGTGGGTAGCTAGTAGATTAGAGTAGAGAGTAGCTGTTGTAATCAAGGAGTATTTTTTTTCAAGCTTTTATTCAAGGATTGCAAGTTCTATTCTCTTGTTACGATGCTCTATTATCCGGTGATATCTATTACCTCATACTGTTATTATGTCTGATTTATCCATGCGTAATATTATGGTATGTGCTTTATTTATTGCCATGTTTATTGAGTAGTGTAATATTGTGATTGTTGAAATGTAGATATTTAGGAGTAGGGATGATGTTAAATTAATCTTTAATTAAATATGTGATTGGAAGTTGTTATGTTATGTATCGGGTTAAACTTTTCAAACGGTAGATCTAAACCACCCATTCCACCATTTCCAAGCTTTCACGTGACTATTACTTTAGTATTAGGATCTGATCAACCCTAGTATCGGTAGATAGTTATCTGTGTTTTTGTATGAAGCTGTGGACATGCTGTAAAATGGCCCAGTACTTAGTATAGCGCTGGAAACACCACTGGTGGAGTATAAATGCGTGGAAGCTACAGACCGGTCGTAAGCATATGACACCATGGATACCTGGAAGTCACCCTTCCTGAACATGGTCTAGGTATATACAAATGTTGTGGAACTACTGAAAAACGTAGTATACACCGTGAAATGAACCTAGGGATGAACGTTTGATCGCATAGGAGGGTCTACACCTTGACAGAAGTATTTGTGCTCCTCGATTAAAATCTAAGGGATCTTGAAAAGAAAGCAAACATTCAGCTGTAGTGTAGGATGCTTAAACCCCTTGATCCAACATAACTGACAGTTTAACATACATTAGAAATCAATAGTACGACCCTTAATAAAATCAATTAGAATTAGGTGTTAAGAAAGGTCAGAAATTAAATATCGGTCTGTTGCCTTATTCATGCGCCCAAGAGTTAACTCCAAGACGGGTCACTAGTCCTCATCGGACAGTGTTGGGGGACTGAGCAACCTGATATGATCAGACTCATGATAACCTAGTATTCAGTGACATGCGACTTAGGTTTTCCATTTAAATCGTAGGATACTTGTGTTGACACCAAACCTCTGTTAATTTTATAAAAAGGGTAGTCTTCAATCATATTTTATGATGAACATCATCCCGAAACCTGAATATTGAAACTTCAACAAGCACAATATCTATCTATCTGCTTACCCTACCCGTAGTTTAGCATTTACTTTTCTGTATCGTAGTTAATTTAGAAAATACCAAAAACAAACCCTACCTGCTCTTTTAAACCCATCCTATTAGCTTCTATTGTTTAAAGTATTTACTTCATTTCGATTCGCTCTAATTTTAAGAATGACACCTGAGTCAGACTTACCGCTTGCTACCCTTAACAAGAGCAGTAGGTAGTAATAAAACTTAGGCTTCCCAGCATTATAAATTTAAAACACCCACTGATCACCCGCCTCCTATTGGAAGGTCCGCAACGACAGGGAAGCGATTCCTTGATCGACCGTTGGGGCGCGATCAGGCACGTAGCTTCTTGTTGTCCAAATAAGAAATTGGAAGCATCACATAAGCTTGTGATTGATGAAAAGACACCGACTAACTCTAGTTTGAATGTGGATAGGTTAGATACCAAACCTAAGTTAGGTAATAAACATGTTAACATTATTAAAAGAGATGGTAATCATGGTGTCTCCCCACCTAAACCTAAACGGCCATATACTCTAAGTGACAATTCTTCTAATAAGCCTAGGGATATGACACCGTCAAGGTTTAGAACTCAAAGTAGAAATCACAGTCATTATGAGAGTGGTTCTACTTCTCGAACACATGAGTTTAATTATAATTATAATAATAGAACTCTTAATTCAGTGCCTAGGAGGTTCTCCTCAAATTCACCTCTTAAGGCTAATCTTCCACAAACTCAAGCATCTTCGAAAGTAACCAAAGCTCCTGATGGGAAGAATGATTATTTTAAAGAGCTTCAGTTTGTTGATGATAAGGGACAAACCAAGACCATAATGGCTTGGGTCCCTCTTGACAACTGATTGTATTATGTGTTGTGTGCAGGAGCCTACTGTGAACAAGGATAGCTGGTGGTATGTAGACAGTGGATGCTCAAGGCACATGACTGGAGAACGAAGTCTACTAAAGGACTTCAAAGAAGGTTTCAAGCAAAAAGTTAATTTTGCAGGAGACAAAGGAGGAGTTATTACGGGAAAAGGAAAAGTTTCAAATGGAACTTTGACTCTAGAGGATGTGAATTATGTTGAAGAACTAACACACAACCTAGTGAGTGTTTCCCAAGTCTGCGATAAAGGTCATCCAGTTCATTTTAATGAAAAGGAGGCTTTAGTTCTGAAGCCAGGCTTTACAATTCCTGAAGAGTGGATATTGATGAGGGAACCAAGGAAGAAGGACATCTATGCTATAAACATGGGTGCTTCTAACTTTTCAATAGTGTCTACATGTTTATTATCCAAGGCCTCAGAAGCAGATGCATTATTATGGCATAGGAGAATGGCACATCTGAACTGGAGAAAGATGAATTTCATAACCAGAAATGGGTTAGTTCTAGGTGTACCACAAAAACATTTCGAGTCTGAAGATAAGTGTGTTTCTGGCATGAAAGGAAAGCAACACAAGAAACCACACAGATCTAAGACTGAAAACTCTATCTCCTCACCATTTGAGTTGCTACACATGGACCTCTTCGGCCCTATAAGCAAGAGAAGTCTAGGTGGCAAATGGTACTGTTTGGTTGTCACATACGATTATTCTAGATTCTCATGGGTGTTCTTTTTGGGATCTAAGGACGAAACTCCTGGAATTCTAATTGAGTTTTTTTATCTAATAGAGAATGTTTATAAGACGAGAGTGAAGCGTATTCGTAGTGACAACGGAACAGAATTCAAAAAATCAACGTTGAATATCTATTGCTTAAGCAAAGGAATTATTCATCAATTCAGTGTACCTTATGAACCTCAACAAAATGTTGTAGGTGAAAGGAAGAATATAACATTGATAGAAGCTGCTAGACAATGTTTGCTGATTCAAAGCTTCCTGTCATCTTTTGGGCAGAAGCAGTGAATACAACGTGTTATGTTCTAAATAGAGTTCTTACGGTCAAAAAGCAGAACAAGACTTGTTATGAGCTTTTGAACAATAAGAAACCAAACTTAAAAGGACTTGAACCCTTTGGAGTTTCTTGCACTATATTAAAAATTGGTCATCAAGCTAAATTTGGTGAGAAGGCAGACGAAGGATTCTTCCTAGGTTATATTCCTAATTTGCCAAACAAGAGGGTTTTTAATAAAGTCATAGGCCGTTTGGAAGTAGTGTATAACATTGAAGTTACAAGCTACATACCAGATGTGCATAAGGGCTTAGATTGGCAATTTGATTATTCTGATCTTTTTGCATCTTTTAAAGTTCCTATAAGTGATTTGGTCAGTGATTCAGAGATTTTGAACATTTATTGTCTGGAAATGAGGATATTGGCTACTCTCCAACATCGAATGCTCAATCTTCTGCAGTCAAGACAAATGCTGATCCAAATCAACCATCTACTAGTGGATATCAAAGATCCAAAGTAAATACACCTCCAGATGAGGAAGAGCTGCTGCAAGACTTAGTGGATTATATCATTACTCCACTTAGAGAATTAAGAATATCTTCTGATATTGATAATTCACACCCATCCATTGAGGAGGTACCAGATTTGGAAGACACACCTGAACCTCATAGTATTCATGAAATAGGTACTAATTTGGAGGATGAAATACCGGTTGAACCGATAACGGTTACTCGGACTAGCAAGAATCATCCACCTGAGAATATCATAGGTGATCCTCAAATACCTATGTTAACTAGAGGACAAGTTAAAGCTAGTATATATGATAACCAAGTTCATGCAAGCTTGTATTCTGAAATGAAAGAGACAGAGATTTCTAATCAATGTCGATATTCATGCTTTATCTCACAAGTTGAGCCTAAAAATGTTCAAATGGCTCTAAAGGAAAGTTCGTGGGTGGAAGCAATGCAAGAATAACTATCTCAGTTCTCAAAATTACAAGTATGGGAGTTGGTTGACCTTCCAAAGGGAGAGTATCCAATTGGAACTAGATGGGTATTTAAGTGTAAGAGAGATGATCAGGGTGTCATTACTTGCAATAAAGCTCGTCTAGTGGTTCAAGGGTTTAATCAACAAGAAGGAATAGATTACAATGAAGTGTTTGCACCAGTTGCTAGGCTAGAAGAAATTAGAGTATTCTTAGCATTTGCCTCATTTAAAGGTATAAAAGTTTATCAGTTGGATGTTAAGAGTGCCTTTTTGTATGGCAAAGTTAAAGAATTGGTGTATGTTTCACAACCACCAGGGTTTACTGATCCTGACTATCCAGATAGAGTATATCGATTGAATAAGGCTCTATATGGATTACATCAAGCACCTCGGATGTGGTATGGAACACTATCAACGTATCTACTTGAGAATGGATTCACAAGAGGAACAATTGATAGTACACTTTTTGTAAAGTGGAACAAGAACGACTTTCTACTTGTGCAAGTGTATGTTGATGACATTATCTTTGGATATTATGATGAAAAGATGTGTCAAGAATTTGAGAAAGTCATGAGAAAAAAGTTTGAAATGTCTGCAATGGGAGAGTTGAATTTCTTCTTAGGATTGCAAGTTGATCAAAAGAAGGATGGATTCTTTATTCATCAATCTAAATATACGTATGAGATATTGGAACGCTTTAAGATGGATGAAAGTAAGGTCTACAATACTCCAATTCCAGTTAATCATAACCTTGGACCAAATACATCGAGTGATAGCGATGTGGATCCAACTCATTATAGAGCCATGATCGGATCACTAATGTATTTAACTGCCTCTCGGCCTGACATTATGTTTGCTATTTGTATATGCGCAAGATATCAGGCTAATCCGAAAGAGTCATATATGCAAGCTGTGAAACGGATCTTTCGTTACCTCATAGGGAAACCGAAGCTGGGACTTTGGTATCTGACTGATGGAGACTTAGATCTCATAGCTTACATTGATTCGGATTATGGAGGATGCAATCAGAATAGGAAATCTACAATCAGAGGATGTCAATTTTTAGGAGGTAGATTAGTATCCTGGCAGTTAAGAAGCAAAGCTCGGTAGCCATTTCTACATGTGAAGCTGAGTATGTTGAAGCTGGCAGCTGTTGTTCTCAAGTACTTTGGATCCAACAGCAACTGCGGGATTATGGGTTAAATATAACCAATACTCCTATGATGATTGATAATGAGTCAACAATGTCGATCACCAACAATCCGGTGTAGCACAGTAAAACTAAGCACATTGATATTCGACATCATTTTATTAGAGACCGTGCTGAGAAGAATTTGATAAAGTTAGTTAAGCTTCCGTCATTGAATAACTTAGCAAACTTATACACAAAGGCATTCGACAGAGCAAGATTTGAGATGTTGGTTCAACTAAATGGAATGAGAAATCCAGAGTGATTAGTCTTCCAAGGGTATTTTTGTAATAGTTAATAGTACTTTTTATGTTTTTATTAAAAAAAAGGGCGTATGGCATTCATTTGCTTGTTACCCGAGGGGAATCGCCTCCAATAAAAGAACAACAATAGTTCTTTTAGAAAAATGTTTAAGTTTTTATCCGCAAAAACTATAAGAGATGATAGTACATTAGGAGAATAAGCTTCACAATAACAAGCTTAAGTCCTAAGTATGATGTGTTAGTAGGTTCAATTAAAGTTACATTAGAACTATAGCGGTTCTATCAGGTATGTATTTATATTTATTTGATTATACACCTATATCCACAAGTTATAATTTGCATATTTTAACTGTCTAGATAGCTTCATTATATGATGTACTGGTAGGCAAATTATATAAACATCTCTAAGCATTTAAGAAATTTTAATATAATTGATTGTTATCTAGTGTTTCTATTGTATGGTGTATGACATAAGTCTTAATTGTTGACTGATAGCATTCACATACACTGTAATTATAAAGCTGCAAAATGACAAATAGTAACAATATGGGTATTAACTTAATTACTGGTGACTTTGTTGTACTGAGTACAGACCTGAAACCTTTAATTAAATTGATATTCTCAAATGTATTTTGAATCATGCTAAAAGTGATCCTCTGTTGTACTAAGGAAAGACCTGGAAAACAATACATCTTCAAAGTATGTTTGATATTTGTCTAAATTCTAAATTCAAGTGTAAGTTCAATAAACCTCTACCTTGAATCTAAAGAAATCAATGTTATATGTGTTGCTTGCATTCTTCAGTATGTCATATATTAGAAAACACTTGGTAATATTCATACTCACAATAACGGTGTTGCTTAGATATGTGAGTATAATTTGTTTATGTGGATCATAATATTGGTAATCATCTTGAACTGTCTATAAGAAAATATTCACTTAAAGTGAATAATATGTTTTTATTAATTATGCTATGTGGATAAAGGTACCTAAGATATAATTTTATAAATATAAATGCATAGATGATAAAATTAGTTGTAATTCTATTGCAATTTATTTTAATTTCATGAGGTATGTATATTAACAATCTACTTAGACTTTTTAATAAATTTAAATAGTTTGTTCTTTCTAATATGATCCCTAAGCAGACAAACTCTTATTCAGTTTATTTATGTACTTTATTCTTTCAAGTGATTAATAAAATGGTACTTGATACCACTGTTAGTTTACATGTTTCGTACTTTATTTTATTTTTAGCTTTATTGTATAAAAGGTTGTTTTATTTTACTTTTAAATGATTATTACCCTTTGGAATTAAATAAAACTAGTTATTCTATATCCGTGTTGAATAACGTAACAAATACAAGTGAAAAATAATTTTTATTTTAGACTTGTACGATATATATGGGTTTTAATTTATACTATGTACTAAATTCGCGTTTTTGGTAAAACCTTTGAGTTTGACTAGTCAACGCTGCGAAGCGAGACTAGTGTTGCGAATTGAGTAAATAGTATAAACGGGGCAAGTCAAATGAGTCAAACCACCGAACCCACATCTTACTTGCAAGCTCACTTCACCTCTGCGAATCGACATTTGCGACGCGAGACGAAAATGAGTTTTCATTTTATTTTCGATATTTCGAGTGAAGGATCTGGTTTTTGAATCCGTAGCTTTTATACATCTTTTGATTGCGAACATTTTGAGGTATAAACCAAAGATTTTAACCGTGTATTTAACTCGAAATCAAAGTTTTTATAAAACTAGGGTTTCGGTTTAAACTTTGAATGATTTATGTAGATTTGATGGGTTTTTTAACATGAATCTTTAGGATTAATGTTAAACACATATAAATAAACGTAAATTAATCGATAGATTGTGCTAAAATTAACAAATTAATCGACTTTATTTTCATCCCGCAACGGCAGTTCATGCTGCGAGTCGAGTTTCAAATTCAACTCGCAGATCTACTTTAGCGAGTTGAGATTATGTTTGTTGACTTATTGACCATGCGAGTCGACATAATTCGTTGACTTGTTGACTTGCGGACCGATTTGATTAGCGAATCAACTTACGAGTCGAGCTGCGGATTGACTTGGTTAGCGAGTTGACATGGCTGCGAAACAAGTTGCGAGTTGAGGTTCATTTTTGCGAATTGAACATTTTTTTATATACTTTCAATTTTTTACTTTAAAAGTTTAATTATAATATGTTTTGACTTAAGAATTTTATATTGATACATAATAATATATACTTTATTGATATATACGACTTGAGACAATAATGTAACAAGTTATATATATACTTTAGAACTTAGATGTTTGATGAATATTCTTATTCATAATACATTATAGTTTAAAATTCATCTTGTGCTGGTAATGTGTATTAATTGTTTTGACCATTTGAGTTTTTATACAGATATGGCTCGACAATTTGATAAAGGTCACAATATTCTTGTTGATCTAGATCTTACGGCACGTGGAGCTGTCAAAGTAGCTCAAGTGCTGACATTCTTTGCACGTTCACGCATTAGATATGCGATTACGGAATCTCCACCTATCTCTCAGACTATACTGAATGAATTTTGGAATGGTATTCAGTATGATGAGTCTGTTAATCCTACGGTCATACGTACAACGGTCATACGTACACCGATCTACGTCAGATTTTACATTTGGGTACAGTAGACCAAGAGGATGGACCCACGGAGTACTCGATGGACTTCATTGAGGGTGCTATTGGACGTATGGGGTATACGGGTGAGCAACGAGGACATCAATTCCTCAAGGCCCAAGTTATCGGGCAGTGGAGGTTCTTGTGGCATGTCATAGTCACAATTTTTGGACCAAAGAAGGGCAGTTTTGACGAGTTGAGCCTTGCCCTTATATCGGCTATGTTGTCATTGGTTTACAACAAACCATACAGTTTTTGTGATTTTATTTTTGGTGAATTGGTGAGACAGATATCGGGAACTGTTAGATCAAGAATTTTGATCTACCCGAGGTTCTGCATGATGATTATTCGTCATCATCTTCCGGATCTTGCTATTCCTGAGCCGCACTTACGTGTTGATACTATTGCGCTAAGAGGTTATAATGCTATGTTCCAGCAGACTATTCGCCGGGAAGAATATGTCAAGCCTGAGATCTGTGATCTTTTTGGTTATATTCTCGATGCGGCTTATATTACACCACCAAATAATGGTTGGTTGGATGTTGATGCTGCAGCTGTTCTTATTCCTGAGCCTGCTGTGAATGTGGTTCCACAACCTGAGCCACAGGAGCTGCTTGAGGATGTTCTTATTCAGGCTGATCAACCGGAATAGCATGTTGATGCTCAGGTTGATGCACAACTAGTGCAAGAGATGTTAGGGCAAAATGATGATGCAAATGATATCGGTTGGTATTATGACTCTGACCTGAAGCTTTTTACAATTAAAAGGTTTGACGGAGTTTAATAGTTTGAGCGAAAGCTTGCAGTGTTCAGTTCTCTACCTAAGTATGAGATTCGAGACTGATATCGCGTAAAAAGTCACGTTTTTACCACCGATATCTCTCTCATTCTGGAGCAATACTCGGCATTTAGACTCAAACAATGCACAAATCATTGATAATATGCTAAGAAGATCAAAACAAGGTTGCACGAGCAAAATCAAGCAAAACGGCCGAAAAACGAAGATTCCACGCACGTTTAAAGATTCAAGACATCAAAATGATATTTTAAGACAAAAGATCCCATCACCAACATCAATCTCATCCAAGATTTTCGTTTTCAAATTACGAATCTAACAGAAGAAGAATCAACAAAAACGGACGAAGAATGAAGATTCTACCTACGCTGGAAGATCCAAACGATTCGTACAACACATCTAAAGTTTAGAGACATATTTTTGGGATTTCTTTTCATCAAAAGATTCTTTTTTGAATTATGAATCCAACACAAAAAGAATCAACGCAAACGGATGCATAACGAAGAAAACACGCACGAATCGAGAAACGAGGTAACAGGCGACGAACCGGTGCGGGGGGTGCCAGCCGCTGCCGGCCAGCCACCCCACCGCCGCCGGCTGGCACCAGGCCACCGCCGGCCGCCACTCACCCACACGGATCGCGCTTTTTTTGTCCTTTCGTGTACCCGGTGCTAGACCTTTACGTGTTTTTCCGTACCCGGTGCACCACCTTTTCCACCATTTTCGTACCCGGTGCCACCAACTTTTCCACCTTTTGCTATTGTGAGCTTCCACTTGCTAAAATGCTCCAAAACTCTCCTATCAATAGGAGGCATGAGGCTCATTTGCAAAAAACACACCAAGGTACTAGGATACCAAGATACCTACATATATACACATTCCACATTTCTTTATTGTAATATTAGTGGTAATTCTTCCTAGTTAATTAGACTAGCTAATTAACTAGTCAAGGAAGATTTATACGGAGGTGCTCCGGGACGCATATTTTAGCTACGATTTATTGTACTTCTTTCCAGGTGTTAATCATTGAGCTCGGCATGGCCGGTGTTCTCTAGACCAAAATAGGATCCAAGAGACACGGAACATGGGAGTAGAGGTAGATTAAGATTAAATTCATATAGACGATATTTTTGAGACAACTTTCAGAATATCCTCAACTTAGATAATACTTTTGTATGCTTAAATTGAACTGTTGCTTTGATCGTCTTATTGCATGTTCTTGTTTGATTGTTGCCTTAGGATCATCATAATAGTTAAATTTAAACGGCATTAATAGTCATGAAATAATATGACGGCCCCTATTCAACTGTTCTTTGATATAGTACTGGAAACGCTTACGGCGGAGTACAAATGTATGGAAGTCAAGAACGACCGAAGGTAGTTGTATTATGAATCGAATAACAAACGTATTACTTAGGTTTCTATTTGTGGCATAAATCATCCCTGTTTTGTTGCATCCCTGAGTAATGATGATAACTCATACGAATAAGTGATGACATGTTATCCGGCCATTTAGACTAGTTAGCTCAACCTATTCCGGTGAGGATAACCCTCGTTCATAAGATTTTTTATTCAACAAACTATGCCATGATTCGGGCATCTCTGACGACCGAGATTGGGGAATAGGATTCAAGGTTAACTGTCGGATAACGTGGGTGTACATTTGAGAGAACTTTCGGTGTATACTTTAATATATTTTGCAATCCACGTGACATTCTATTTGCCTGATTGTGGACACCTTCGCGTTAGCCCGGTAGAAGGATTGTAGTAATAACTCACATTAACTTACAAACTTATCTTCATTAGAACTTTCCATATTTAACAACTTCTAAACCACATCATAGTAGACAATCACTTTAATTGCTGAACGCCCGAAGTAACCTCCATTTTTAATTCAGTCTAGTTTAATATAAGATCGAAAACCCAACACCAAAACCAAATCTTTTAACTCTAGCTAAATACATAAAAGTTTCTAAACCCCCCTAGTTTCAATTTGTCGCGCTTTGAAGAACGATCCTAGGTCATACTTGTCCTTTGCTAGCCCTTTGATTAGCACAATAAGTAACCCTAGGCCCCAGTGTTGTGTTGCGCACCGGTCGTTGAGATTTCTGATGGTAACGTGACACAACAGTGGGTTTTTAATTTATAAGGCAGGGGCCTAGGGTTACTTATTAAGCTAATCAAAAGGGCTAGCACAGGACAAGTATGACCTAGGATCGTTCTTCAAAGCGCGACAAACTGAAACTAGGGGTTTAGAAGCTTTTATGTGTTCAGCTGGGATTGAAAGAGTTGGTTTTGATTTTGGGTTTTCTTATCCTAATTTAAAATAGACTGAATTAAAAAGTGGAGGTTACTTCGGGCGTTCAGCAATTAAAGCGATTGTCTACTATAACGTGGTTTAGAAGTGGTTAAATATGGAAAGTTCTAATGAGGATAAGTTAGTAAGTTGATGTGAGCTATTCTACAATCCTTCTATCGGGCTGACGCGGAGGTGTCCACAATCAGGAAAATAGAATGTCACGTGGATTGCACAATATATTAAAGTGTACACCGAAAGTTCTCTCAAATGTACACCCACACTATCCAACAGTTAGACTCGAACCCTATTCCCCAATCTCGGTCGTCAGAGATGCCCGAATTATGGCATAATTTGTTGAATAAACAATATTATGAACGAGGATTATCCTCACCGGAATAAGTTGGGCTAACTGGTCTAGACGGTCGGATAACATGTCATCACTCATTCGTACGAGTTATCATCATTACTTGGGGATGCTACAAGACAAGGATGATTTGTGTTACAAATGGAGACCTAGGTAATACGTTTGCTATTCGATTCATAATACAACTACCTTCGGTTGTTCTGACTTCCATACATTTGTACTCCGCCGTGAGCGTTTCCAGTACTATATAAAAGAACAGTCGAATAGGGGCCGTCATATTATTTCACGATGATTAATGTCGTTTAAATTTTACTATTATGATGATCCTAAGGCAACAATCAAACAAGAACATGCAATAAGACGATCAAATCGACAGTTTAATTTAAGCATACAAAAGTATTATCTAAGTTGAGGATATTCCGAAAGTTGTCCAAAAAATATCGTCTATATGAACTTAATCTTAATCTACCTCTACTCCCATGTTCCGTGTCTCTTGGATCCTATTTTGGTCTAGAGAACACCGGCCATGCCGAGCTCAATGATTCAATCTAACATAGTATAACTAAGTGACCTGTACCCTATGAGTTAGGTACGTTCATTTTTGGATAAAGTTTTAGTCATAACATGAGTTGGGCAGATAAACGATAAATATTTAATTCCTATATCCATTTGTAATATAAACCATCTGTAATCTCACAACATACCACTTAGTCACATATTTGATACTTTCTAAACGACTATCATAGCAGACAATTGAGTTATTTAGCTAATCATGGCAATTCTAGCATACATATTTAAATTTATTAAAGACAGGACAAACATATTAAATATGAAAGATAGATTAACACCTGGAAAGAAGTACAATAACTCGTAGCTAAAATATGCGTCCCGGAGCACCTCCGTACAAATCTTCCTTGGCTAGTTAATTAGCTAGTCAAATTAACTAGGAAGAATAAAAAAAAGAAAATACAAGTATTGTAGATGTTTTTGGTGTATCTAAGTGTGTTGGTATTCTTAGGTGTGTCTTTCCAAATGAGCCTCATGCCTCCTATTTATAGGAGAGTTTTGGTGCATGTTAGTAAGTGGAAGCTCACAATAGCCAAAGGTGGAAAAGGTAGTGGCACCAAGTATGAAAAGGTGAAAAAGGTGGTGGCACCAGGTACGAAAAGCAAGTAAAGGTCTAGCACCGGGTATGAAAAAGGACAAAAAAGCGCAATCCGTATGGGGGTGGTAGCCGGCGGCGGCTGGCTGCCACCTGCACCAACCTGCTACCCATTGCTTCGTTTCTCGATTCGTGCGTGTTTTCTTCGTTATACGTCCATTTGCGTTGATTCTTTTTGCGTTGGATTCGTAATTCAAAAACGAAGCTTTTGATGAAAAGAAATCACAAAAATATGTCTCTGAGCTCTAGATGTGTCGTACGAATTGTTTGGATCTTCCGGCGTACGTAGAATCTTCATTCTTCATCCGTTTTTGTTGATTCTTCTTCTTTTGGATTCGTAATTCGAAAACGAACATCTTGGATGAGATAGATGTTGGTGATTGGTTCTTTTATCTTGAAATCTCACTTTGATGTCTGAAATCTTCAAACGTGCGTGGAATCTTCATTTTTTGGTCGTTTTGCTTGATTTTTGCTCGTGCAACCTTGTTTTGATCTTCTTAGCATTTTATCAATGATTTTTGCATTATTTGAGTCCAAATTCTAAGTATTGCTCCATAATGAGAGAGATATCGGTGGTAAAAACGTGACTTTTTACGCGATATCAAATATCCCACACTTAGAGCTTTGCTTGTCTTCAAGCAAATCTTCATAAAATTGTGATGAAAGGTAGGAAGGGTGTCTTCGTATTCCGGAGAACTTTGATTCCTGCAAGTTTGGTAAAAAATTTCGGACGAGTTTCCATCCTTTGATGTTTCCCCAAACCTTTGGTTCTAACAAGCTTTCTTTTCAATCTTCATAATGTAAGATATACATGACTGGGGCCCTCACAGGTGGTCACTCAATTCACTCAAGTGTATCGGGTTTCTAACTTCTAATTCACTCAAGGGCCTCTCATGTAGCTCTTCCGTTGTCAGAAGCTTGATCGAGAATCAAATCTACAATACTTAAATGAGGACGGTGCTAATTATCCCTAGACATTCGCAAGATGGTGGAAGTGGTGTATATGGATGAAGGGTTTTGTAGGTGGTTTATTTGGGGGTTTAATATAGCCTAAGAGTTGTTTATGATGACTTATCTTTGGTGCTTAGTAGTGCTTCTTTCTGGATTTCTCTCTTTGAGAGCCTTCTTTTGCATCCTTTCCTTTCAAGTTCTCTTTTGATGAACCTTTCCCTTGGCTTTAAATGATCCTTGGGCTTTTAGGTTCCTTCTGACAGCTTTGCTTTTGCTAAATTTTTCTTGGAGCTCCTTTTACGGATGATGATTATCCTTTGGGGAACGCTCCGTACTTCTGACAGCTTTGCTTTCGCTGGGTTTCTTTTTCTTGGAGCTCCTTTTACGGATGGTGTTCATCCTTTGGAAATGCTCCGTACTTCTTATAATAATTCTTCTATCAGCACAGAAACTTAGGCTATGGCCAAAAGATGAAAGAAGGGAGTGAGTTTTTTGAAAAGGCTAAGGCTCAGCATGTTTTCCGCTGAAGGTGAGCACTGGTTAAGTTTGAAAGCGAGGGTTTTATGAGAGGGTTCTTATCCTAGGGAATGTCAAGGTTTTCTGATTGCACCTTCGTCACGTATGACGCCCATTTTTGTAATCTCGAAATGTATTCCTTGAACAAGTTCTGATTCTAGAGAGCATACATCGGCACACTCACAATTGAAAAGTGAAGCATTAAAGATGAATGCTTTTATATGGCTCAAGATTCCTCACTCATTTTTGGGTGGTTTTGTGCCTAGTCATGCGATTGCTTGTTTTGAAACTTGGTTTGAAAGTTTATCAAAGATTTTTGCTCGTCATAGCCGATTTGCCAAACTTTTTGAACTTTTGTTGACCAGAAATACCCTCTTTTTTTTTTGAAATTTTTTGCTGAAAATCTGAGTTTTGCTAAAAAGTTTGATCAAAAGTTTATGTTGCAATACAGTAGTCAATACTACTGTTATCCCACACTTAAAAGAACATTGTCCCTAATGTTCTGCTTCTAATTTAGGTCAATCCCACACTTAGATTATTGGATAAGGGTCAATATTTTTGAAGTCATTCTCTATTTGTGAGTAGTAATCTCACACTTAGAGTTTTACTTAGAATTTTAGCGTGTTAAATCAAGCAAAATAAGGTTAGAAGAGATACTTCCTTGTGCTGCATGATTTGCCATTGGATTCTATGGACCAGATACAAGTGTGTGAATTTGCTGGAAATGGACCAGGCTCATTAAAAATGAACTTGTTCCACAAATTCTACTTTGAATTCTGCATAGTACACATCCTTCAGAAAACACAAGTGTTAATACAAGTTAATATTAAACATAAAATAACTAATAAAAGCAAATCCATGTCAGCATAGAGTGCCTCCCAATCGGTGAAGTCATCATCCATAAAGATCGTGTTTTCCACGATCGATGTAGGAGATGCTGACTCCTCAATGGTATAGACAGGAGATGTCGTGCCATCCTCTGGATCCTGAATCCAAGCGTCTAGGGCAGCAGTCTCCTCCTCTAGTGAGTCCATGAAAGTGGGGTGGTCCTGCGCACTTAAGCTCCAAGGTGGGAATAAGTCCCACGGTGGAATGTGCGGAGCGGGATCAGGTCCCATCTGAAAGGGGCACACAGGTGTGGAGGTAAGGCCCAGAGCAGTGTGGATCTCAGAGATGGCGGTGTGCTGGACCTCGAGGGCTCTCAGTATAGACCAAGTGACAGTAGGGTCCGCAGTAGTAACCCCATGCTCAAAGGTGGGTACTCTGGAGGTCCCTGCGGTCTGTCCCGCTGGTCGGTGAGATGACGGTAACCTGGAATGGATGGGACGTAACAGGAATGACTCCTGAACGTACACCTCCACCGAGTCTGCCAAAATCTCATCCAAACTAGGAGGTGGTGATTGGGATCCTCTGACAGTCCTCATGCTACTACCCGGTGATGAACTCCGGGAGTGCTGCATGGCACACGAGCGTCTCTGACTGGGGACGCGTGCTCTGTCTGAATGCGAACTCATCCTGCAAAATACTAAAGGTTAATAGTCTAAGATTATTAGCCTTTTGTAAGGCGAGGTACTGCATAGAAAATTGGATTAGTTCTAACATAATAGTAAAGGAAAACTAATGCTGAAAACATAAGATAGGCTTGGGATGCCTCCCAAGAGCGCTTTGTTTATCGAGTCTCATAGCTTGACTCTTTTATACCCATTTGTTTTCTATTAGGGTGGTTCGTAGTTATAGACTTCCTCATTTGAGGGAAAGTCTTCTACGTAGAGTTTTAATCGGTGACCTTTTACTTTGAAATTTCCGTCTGGAGCTTCGAGTTCGATGGCACCATAGGGAAATACTTTAGAGATTGTGAAGGGGCCGCTCCATCGTGTTTTGAACTTACCAGAAAATTTCTTAAATCGGGAGTTAAAGAGTAGAACTTTATCACCTGGATTGAAGCGTGTGGGGCGGAGCTTTGAATCGTGGAGTAACTTGGTTCTTTCCTTAAATTTGTAGGAACTTTCGTAAGCTTGATCCCTCAGCTCTTCTAGTTCATTTAGCTGCATTCTCCGGTGAGTTCCTGTTATCGTAGGATCTAAACTACAGTTCTTCAGTGCCCAGTAAGCTTTGTATTCTAGTTCAATTGGGAGATGACATGCCTTTCCATAAATGAGCCTATAGGGAGTTGTTCCTACTGGCGTTTTATAAGCTGTCCGAAATGCCCATAAAGCATCGTCTAGCATGTCTACCCATCTTTCCTTGTGTTGACCAATTGTTCGTTCCAAGATCCTTTTTAGTGCACGGTTTGTAATCTCTGCTTGCCCATTCGTCTGCGGGTGATAGGCCGTAGAGGTTTTGTGGGTAACACCATATTGTTGCAATAGTTTCATAAACTGAGTATTGCAAGAGTGCGTGCCTTTATCGCTGATGATTGCTCGAGGTGTTCCAAACCGACAGAATAGCTGCTTTAAGAACTTGGTTACGACCCTTGAATCATTTGTTGGAAAGGCTTGGGCTTCGGCCCATCTTGATACGTAATCGAAAGCTACTAGAATGTATTTTTTCCCGTAAGATTTCGGAAATGGTCCCATGAAGTCTAATCCCCATATGTCAGATATTTCACATGCTTGGATATTCGTTAATGACACTTCATTATTCGTTGTGATATTTCCAAACCTTTGGCAAATATCGCAGCGTTTCACCAAGTCTTGTGCGTCCCTGAAAATGGTAGGCCAGTAGAATCCTGAGTCGTAGACTTTCTTTGCTGTCAGATTAGCTGCATGATGTCCTCCGGTGGGTCTGTGATGGCTTTGGTGGAGTATATGTTCGGCTTCTTTCCCATCGACACATCTTCTTACTATTTGGTCGGGACAGACCTTGAACAAATATGGATCATCCCAAAAGTAATATTTGACGTCGCGAAAGAACTTTTGTATTCGCGATGAGATCATTCATTTTCTTGCGATCCCTCCAACTACAAAATTGGCAATATCTGCAAACCAAGGATCGTCAGTGAATTGCGAGCCTTGTTCTCCTAAACTCATTAACTGCTCTTCTGGAAATCGATCGTTAATATCTCTTTCTGCAAGTTGTTCCATTGACGGATTTTCAAGTTGACTTAAATGATCTGCGGTGATGTTTTCTGCTCCTTTCTTATCTTTTATTTCTATGTCGAATTCTTGTAGGAGTAAAATCCATCGTAACAATCTAGGCTTTGCGTCTTGCTTTTTGAAGAGGTATTTTAGAGCTGAGTGATCCGTATATACTATTGTTTTGGACAATAGCAGGTAGGATATGAATTTGTCGAAGGCAAATACTATGGCTAGCAGCTCTTTTTCTGTAGTTGTATAGTTTTCTTGAGCATCTGTAAGTGTTTTGCTAGCATAATAGATTGGTCAAAAGTGATTATCCTTCCTTTGACCTAGAACTGCCCCAATTGCGAAGTCACTAGCATCGCACATGATTTCAAATGGTAGGTTCCAATCTGGAGCGACCATGATTGGTGCATTTGTAAGCTCCTTCTTCAGGTAGTTGAAAGCCTTCATGCAGTTCTCGTCAAACTTGATGTCTTTTCCTAGAAGGTGGGTGATAGGTTGAGAAATCTTGGAGAAGTCCTTGATAAAATGGCGGTAGAACCCAGCATGTCCTAGAAAGCTTCTAACGGCCTTGACGTTGGTTGGTGGCGGAAGTTTGGCAATGGTTTCGACCTTTGCTTTGTCTACTTCAATTCCGGACTTGGATATTCGATGTCCTCAAACTATTCCTTCCTTCACCATAAAGTGACACTTTTCCCAATTTAACACGAGGTTTGATTCTTCACACTTGGTGAGCATTCTATCGAGTTTGGATAGACATGATGCGAAGGAGTCTCCAAAGACAGAGAAATTGTCCATAAAGACTTACATGCATTGTTCAATCATGTCGTGGAAAATTGCAACCATGCATCTCTGAAATGTTTCAGGTGCGTTGCATAATCCAAACGACATTTGTCGGTATGCGAATGTTCCGTAGGGACATGTGAATGTTGTCTTCTCTTGGTCCTTCGGATCGAGCAGGATTTGGAAATACCCAGAAAAACCATCGAGGAAACAGTAGAATTCGTTTCCTGATAACCTTTCAAGCATTTGGTCAATAAACGGAAGCGGGAAGTGATCTTTGCGAGTTGCCTCGTTTAACTTCCGATAATTGATGCAGACCCTCCAACCGGTAACCGTCCGAGTTGGTATAAGCTCATTTTCTTCGTTTGTAATGACCATTATTCCTCCCTTTTTTGGTACGACTTGAACAGGGCTAACCCAAGGTGAGTCGGATATTGGGTAGATCAATCCAGCATCTAAGAGTTTGATAACCTCTTGTTTGACCACGTCCTGAATCTTAGGATTTACCCTTCTCTGCCTTTGTACGGATGGTTTGAAATCGTTTTCCATGAGGATCTTGTGTGTGTGTGCAGTAGTTTGGACTGATTCCTTGTATGTCGGAAATTTTCCATGCAATTGCCTTCTTGTGCGATTTCAGAACATCAATGAGTTGGGCTTTCTCCTCGGGTTTTAACTCTTTTGATATTATCACCGGGAGTTGTGGTGTTCCATGGAGGTAAGCGAACTCAAGGTGAGGTGGTAGTTCTTTTAATTCTAGGTTTGGTGGTTCTTCGATAGACGACTTCATTCTAGCTATCTCGTCTCTATTCAGCTTTTCGTATTCAGCTTGGAATGGTGCTTCGTCTGTCTCGGGTTCAGATGTGGAGATTGATGCTATTTCAACCCACTCGGTTTTATTTGAGAATTCGTCTGTCTTTAGCTCGTACTTGTTGACTGACGATGAGGAAACTTCATTGTTTCTGGTGATGATGATCTCTCCGTCGTTAGTGAATTGGAATTCTTGAAATTGAGCGGATGAAGATTGGTTTATGGTGATTTCTCAGGGTTTGAAAATGGCGGTGATTCGGGTTGATTGGCTAATTGTAGTTCTAACGATGGTGGCTCAGCACTCAATCCCTTGAATGAATCCAAGATCTCTTTAATTGAGGGAAATGGGTTTGGTTCATTGAATATGGGTTTATCTCTCTTTAGCCAAGGTATCGGTGTACCGCACCCTAATGGAACAACAACTGTTTTTCCATCGATGTGAGGAGACTTCTTTTCAAACAGCGGAAATAGTAGTTCGTTGGATGTTGTTGGCGAAGCGATTGCGGAGTGCAGCCCAGGGTCCTCAATACATAGCTTTCGAACGGTGATTATGGTGTTGGGTACCGGATCCTGGCTGGATAGTACTAGTACTTCGTGGAGATGCTCATCAAAAATATCCTGCATGGTATCGCACAAACCAAGGTCCTCTTCCAGAGGTTGCTTCATCAATCGATCGACATTAAAGGTGACCTCCTCTTTCCCAACTCTCAATTTTAAAGATTTTTTGTTAACATCAATTACAGCCTTGGCAGTATTTAGGAATGGTCTGCCAAGGATGAGCGGGATATGGGTGTCTTCCTCTATGTCCATGACAATAAAGTCCACTGGAAAAACGAACTTATCGACTTTGACCATGACATCTTCAGCAATTCCTCGAGGGAGTTTAACCGATCTGTCAGCTAATTGGATAGTCATACGAGTAGGCAATAGGTCATCTAATCCTAATTTCTTGTAGAGGGAATAAGGCATAAGATTAACACTAACACCTAGGTCTGCTAAGGCGTTACTAATTTGAATTCCTTTGAGAAAACATGGTATAGTAAAACGTCCAGTATCGCCTAATTTAGGTGGGAGACCACGCTGTACAATTGATGAACATTCAGCATTCAAGGGTAAACTAACTATTTGCCTATGTTTTTCTTTGTTTGAAAGGAGTTCTTTAAAGAATTTAGCACACGAGGGCATTTCTACTAAAGCATCTAATAATCTAACGTTTAAGTGTAGGCTTTTAAATATTTCCATATATTTACCGAATTGGGCTTCTTGCTTTTCCTTTTTAAGTCTACCAGGCTAAGGTATTCTCGTTTAAGGTACATTATCTGGAGTTTTGGCTAGTGATGGGTCAGGTACTGTGACAGGGATGCCAATTGACACATTTTCACTAGGTGTAGGTGTGGGCAAAGAAGTGTTTTCGGGGGTGTTATCTGGTGGCGGCGGATCAACTTTGGTCACTTTTCCTCCTCTAGTCACGATTAACAGATCATCACTTGGTGGATGAGTGGTGTCATCAGTGATTACCGACGTATTTTCCTCAATAAAACTTAAGTTTTTCAAAATGGATTTCATGTTAGAGATTAATTTTTCTGAAATTTTTATCATGGCGTCAATGTTATCTTGAAATCCGGTCACTCTTTTATTTATAACGTTTTGTTCAAACATAAATTCTGACAAAGATCGTTTTGAGGAAGGTAAGTGGTTTGTAGGTGAGGAAACAACTAAAAGTTGGGTCAAAGACTCATTTGGTATGGGGTTGGTCCAATCAAAATGTGTTGTCATAATTGATTAAAAAGCGGTTACTAAAACTAAACTAATCCTAAGGGCAAAAAGGTAACTTTTGATTGATGTTAATCTTTCAAAAGGATCGCTTAAACACTCAAGTTACTAAATCCTAAAATCGGTTGTCGATGCTCCCCGGCAGCGGCGCTAAAAACTTGTTGTGTTGCGCACCGGTCGTTGAGATTTCTAATGGTGACGTGACACAGCAGTGGGTTTTTTAATTTATAAGGCTGGGGCCTAGGGTTACTTATTATGCTAATCAAAAAGGCTAGCACAGGACAAGTATGACCTAGGATCGTTCTTCAAAGCGTGACAAATTGAAACTAGGGGGTTTAGAAGTTTTTATGTGTTCAGCTAGGGTTGAAAGAGTTGGTTTTCGTTTTGGGTTTTCTTATCCTAATTTAAACTAGACTGAATTAAAAAGTGGAGGTTACTTCGGGCGTTCAGCAATTAAAGCGATTGTCTACTATAACGTGGTTTAGAAGTGGTTAAATATGGAAAGTTCTAATGAGGATAAGTTCGTAAGTTGATGTGAGCTATTCTACAATCCTTCTATCGGGCTGATGCGGAGGTATCCACAATCAGGGAAAATAGAATGTCACGTGGATTGCACAATATATTAAAGTGTACACCGAAAGTTCTCTCAAATGTACACCCACACTATCCAACAGTTAACCTCGAATCCTATTCCCCAATCTCGGTCGTCAGAGATGCCCGAATCATGGCATAGTTTGTTGAATAAACAATCTTATGAACGAGGATTATCCTCACCGGAATAAGTTAGGTTAACTGGTCTAGACGGTCAGATAACATGTCATCACTCATTCGTACGAGTTATCATCATTACTTGGGGATGCTACAAGACAGGGATGATTTGTGTTACAAATGGAGACCTAGGTTATACGTTTTCTATTCGATTCATAATACAACTACCTTCGGTTGTTCTGACTTCCATACATTTGTACTCCGCCGTGAGCGTTTCCAGTACTATATCAAAGAACAGTCGAATATGGGCCGTCATATTATTTCATGATGATCCTAAGGCAACAATCAAACAAGAACATGCAATAAGACGATCAAATCGACAGTTTAATTTAAGCATGCAAAAGTATTATCTAAGTTGAGGATATTCCGAAAGTTATCCCAAAAATATCGTCTATATGAATTTAATCTTAATCTACCTCTAATCCCATGTTCCGTGTCTCTTGGATCCTATTTTGGTCTAGAGAACACCGTCCATGCCGAGCTCAATGATTCAATCTAAAAAGTGACCTGTACCCTATGAGTTAGCTACGTTCATTTTTAGATAAAGTTTTAGTCATAACATGAGTTGGGCAGATAAACGATAAATATTTAATTCCTATATCCATTTGTAATATAAACCATCTGTAATCTCACAACATACCACTTAGTCACATATTTGATACTTTCTAAACGACTATCATAGCAGACAATTGAGTTATTTAGCTAATCATGGCAATTGTAGCATACATATTTAAATTTATTAAAGAAAGGAAAAGCATATTAAATATGAAAGATAGATTAACACCTGGAAAGAAGTACAATAACTCGTAGCTAAAATATGCGTCTCGGAGCACCTCCGTACAAATCTTCCTTGGCTAGTTAATTAGCTAGTCTAATTAACTAGGAAGAATAAAAAAAAGAAAATACAAGTATTGTAGATGTTTTTGGTGTATCTAAGTGTGTTGGTATTCTTAGGTGTGTCTTTCCAAATGAGCCTCATGCCTCCTATTTATAGGAGAGTTTTGGTGCATGTTAGCAAGTGGAAGCTCACAATAGCAAAAGGTGGAAAACGTAGTGGCACCAAGTACGAAAAGGTGAAAAAGGTGGTGGCACCAGGTACGAAAAGCAAGTAGAGGTCTAGCACCGGGTACGAAAAAGGACAAAAAAGCGCAATCCATAGGGGGGGTGGCAGCCGGCGGCGGCCAGGTGGTGGCCGGCGGCGGCTGGCTGCCACCTGCACCAGCCTGTTGCCCGTTGCTTCGTTTCTCGATTCGTGCGTGTTTTCTTCGTTATGAGTCCGTTTGCGTTGATTCTTTTTGCGTTGGATTCGTAATTCAAAAACGAAGCTTTTGATGAAAAGAAATCCCAAAAATATGTCTCTGAGCTCTAGATGTCTCGTATAAATCGTTTGGATCTTCCGGCGTACGTAGAGTCTTCATTCTTCGTTTGTTTTTGTTGATTCTTCTTCTGTTGGATTCGTAATTCGAAAACGAACATCTTGGATGAGATAGATGTTGGTGATTGGTTCTTTTATCTTGAAATCTCGTTTTGATGTCTGGAATCTTCAAAGTGCGTGGAATCTTCGTTTTTCGGCCGTTTTGCTTGATTTTTGCTTGTGCAACCTTGTTTTGATCTTCTTAGCATTTTATCAATGATTTTTCCGTTATTTGAGTCCAAATGCTAAGTATTGCTCCAGAATGAGAGAGATATCGGTGGTAAAAACGTGACTTTTTACGCGATATCACCCAGCCTTATAAATTAAAAACCCACTGCTGTGTCACATCACCATTAGAAATCTCAACGACCGGTGCGTGTCGCAACAAGTTTTTGGCGCCGCTGCCGAGGAGCGTCGGCAACCGATTTTAGGATTTAGTAACTTTAGTGTTTAAGCAATCCTTTTGAAAGATTAACATCAATCAAGAGTTATCTTTTTACCCTTAGGATTAGTTTAGTTTTAGTTAACCGCTTTTTAACCAATTATAACAACACATTTTGATTGGTCCAACCCCACACCAAATGAGTCTTTAACCCAACTTTTAGCTATTTCCTCACCTACAAACCACTTACCTTCCTCAAAACAATCTTTGTCAGAATTTATGTTTGAACAAAACATTATAAACAAAAGAGTAACCGGATTTCAAGATAACATTGACGCCATGATAAAAATTTCAGAAAAATTAATCTCTAACATGAAATCCATTTTGAAAAACTTAAGTTTTATTGAGGAAAGTACGTCGGTAATCACTGATGACACCACTCATCCACCAAGTGATGATATGTTAATCGTGACTAGTGGGGGAAAAGTAACCAAAGTTGATCCACCAGATAACACCCCCGAAAACACTTCTTTGCCCACACCTACACCTAGTGAAAATGTGTCAATTGACATCCCTGTCACAATACCTGACCCATCACCAGCCAAAACTCCAGATAATGTACCTCGAACGAGAATACCTTATCCTGGTAGACTTAAAAAGGAAAAGCAAGAAGCCCAATTCGGTAAATATATGGAAATATTTAAAAGCATACACTTAAATGTTAGATTATTAGATGCTTTAGTAGAAATGCCCTCGTGTGCTAAATTCTTTAAAGAACTCCTTTCAAATAAAGAAAAACATAGGCAAATAGTTAGTTTACCCTTGAATGCTGAATGTTCATCAATTGTACAGCGTGGTCTCCCACCTAAATTAGGCGATACTGGACGTTTTACTATACCCTGTTTTCTCAAAGGAATTCAAATTAGTAACGCCTTAGCAGACCTAGGTGCTAGTGTTAATCTTATGTCTTATTCCCTCTACAAGAAATTAGGATTAGATGACCTATTACCTACTCGTATGACTATCCAATTAGCTGACAGATCAGTTAAACTCCCTCGAGGAATTGCTGAAGATGTCATGGTCAAAGTCGATAAGTTCGTTTTTCCAGTGGACTTTATTGTCATGGACATAGAGGAAGACACTGATATTGTGACACCCGTCAAATTAGGACTAGTAATTTTTGCCTAATCAATTGTTAATACATGTAATTAGTTTTGTATTAGGCTAAATTATGTATCGAAATATATATTGAGGAATATATACAATTATGCGATTTGATTAAATCGCACAAGTTTCAAATCGAATGTAATTCGGTTCAATTAAATACGGACGTTGGTGAACATTTTCACTAAATAGTGTAACATTATTTAAAGACACTATTATATCACAAATATTATTTTAATAATATTTCATAACTACTTCGTATCGTACAAACAAAGTCAACGCGGTAAAATGTTAAACGCGAGAACAACCAAAATAAAGTTAAAGTTACAATTTATAACCCAGTTATTAAGTATTTGATGAAATACTTCAAATATAATTTTAAATAAATATCCGTATTTTAAAACTTATAATGAAACGTATAAAATAATTATTTAACGTTTAAACGATCGGAGAAACTAATACCGCACAGAACGCAAACACAGGAGAACGAAAATTGGTGAAGCCCAACCCTGTGGGCCCCCACCAAAACCGGCCAAAGTGAGGGTCACCACCTCCCTCACCTCACTTCTTTCCTCATTCCACACACACACTTCCAAATTCTATTTTCTCTCTCATTTTTACTTCCATTCCACCACCATCACCAACCATCACTCAATTCCTCAAATTAACACCACAAAACAACCTTCAATCTAGAAGCCCATTTGAAGAAAAAGATCCACCGCGTCACGATCTACACTTCTACCTTTCCGGAATCTTGATTCGCCATTTCGTAAGTTTCCGACAAAACCGGAAACGCTCCGATTTCCATTATTTTCACATGTTTATGGTTTGTTTAAGCTTAAAATGTCCAAAAATGGGTTGGGTAAAAGTCTCAGGTCAAACGGAGGCCCGAAAACACCTTTTCGGCTCATTTTCCGGCCAACAGCGCGTTATGTCGCAGAGGCTCCAGGCCACCTGCGACATAAGCCTTTATGTCGCTAAATCAGACCTCATGTCGCATATAGCGACATAAGCCACTATGTCGCACTAATCACGGATGTCGCATATAGCGACACAAATAGTTATGTCACAGAAATTACGGACGTCGCATATAGCGACACAACGCCCTACGTCGCATTAAATTGCGGATGTCGCCCTTAGCGACACAAGCCCTTATGTCGCAGATATGATCTGCGACACAACAGACTATGTCGCACTTAGCGACACAAAGCCGTGTGTTGCACGCTATGTCGCATGAAACGGAACCAAGAAAACCTAAATTTTACTAAGTGTCGAGACCTAAAATTTTATCACTCGATTTCACCCAAATTCAAGTCCAGATGCGTTTTTCACCAAAGCAATTTAGTAGAAATAAAAATTTTCCAAGCTCGACCCCAGCCAGGGGCTCTGCCCCTTGGACCCCGCTACCAGGGACGCTGCCCCCGGACCCCCGTCATTAACGGGCTTCGCCCTTACCCTGGGGTCACGAGTAACAGTGTTACATCTAAACTTTCACACAAAGTGCTAAACTTGTATAACATCAAACACGAATGCGACATGACTTCTAAAACACATTGGAACTTACTTTTAAGTATAACACTTCAAAATCATGAAAGTAATAATGAGATTATTTATACAACCAATTCACCGACGGCCGTACACGTTTTCAAAACACAAGTCAATCAACCAAATCGTAGTAATTTGGACATTCTAAGTTGGACGAACAACTACAAAGGCAGTCTTTCGAGATGCCTACTCATGTTATAACCATTGTGTGTCTTGGACACCCTCAGGTTACAAGTCTTCGGACATCAATCCACCGCTAATCAATTCAAGTTTATTAATTTAAACACTCAAGGCTCAGGTGAGTCTCATGGCCCCTATTTTACTGCTTTTAAATCAGGGGTGTGATTACATTGCTCGTTTTATTTAACAATATGAATGCAAGTACAATACAAATCAAATACTACATGAGTTGTTTTCACTAATCATTTCAAAGCCCTCCACAACATAGTTTGGTAATACATCTGTAGCGTGAATGTTAGTATATGATATCATATAGGATTGACAATCCTCGTCCGGGTTAGCACGCACTAACTGGTCAAACAGACGTATTAGCATTTGGGAAGATGAGTGTAGATTAGGCACTCGTAGGAGGCAACTCAGTTGGGTTTCCTTAATTGGACCTGACACCCAAGTTAAGCTCAGACTATGTGCTCATGGCTGTATAACTTTTATTTTGCTTAATTGCATTTTAAATTCAATTAAATCTTGCGGTTCATACAAATATGTGTTGACATACAAACCTGTGAGCTCACCAGCGTTTCGGTGACCAATTTTAGCATGTATCACAGGTGACCAGCAGTAGTTTGGACTGCTCAATCAAGATCTATTAGCTCGAGTCAGCATGCAAACAATCAGAGATTTAGCTGCATTATTATATTTTGTATAGGTTAATTATGTACTTAAATCTCTCAATTTCAAACCGGCTAATGTAAACAACATTTTGATGTAAACTTTGGTTTTATCAATATCAATGTAAAACGACGCATATAGTGGTCGTTCATTATATCTTATGTGATGTGTATATTGATTAGTCGCGCCCCGACCCGATTCGCTTCCGCAACCCGAATTTGGGGGTGCGACAGATTAGTATCAGAGCCTAAGGTTATAGTGAACTAGGTTGCATTTAGTGGGCCTAGACTATGACCGTTAGGCAGTATTCCCTATTAAGTATGATTAGGTTCAGTGACTACATGATATTGGTTTAACTTAACATAGCTTGATCAACTATGTACAATTAAAAGAATACGATGTGAGACCTGAAAGAAGTCATGACTGAACATGATACACTAGTTGACTCTGACCACGAGAGAAACCGGGACTCAAACATGTCCGTGTTAGACACTTTAGGCTATTATGTGATATGTATATATACATAGTTAAGCCTCTCTCTCGCTCTATATCTTAGGCTATATTATATAGGTATTATATGAATTTAGGCCTCACTCATTCTAACGCTTTGTCTCAGAATGGAAAACACACCACCCAATTCATCACGCTCTCATCCGTATGGATCACGAAACCCAAGAGTGGCTAGGAGGGACCCCAGGTCACCTCGGGCTTGCCCATATCCTGCTCACCTTACTCTACCGGATTTAGCCGTTAGGGTACATCACCACGAGCAACGACTTAACGCTATGGATATCGAACTTCAAGAAACCAACGAAAACTGGAAACTCACATCACTCGAACGTATAAATCAAGTCTCCGAAGACCACGAAAACACTATCAACACCATGGGTACTCTTCAAAATCAAATGGGAGAAACCATCAACACCATGGAGGTTGTCCACAACCAAGTGATTGGCAACCGAAATGAAATCTCTGTCTTACAATCAAGGCTGCATCAGTGCGAGACACGTCTAAGGGAAACCGAGGACGCCCTTCGAACGGCCAACAGACTCGCAGAATCTGTGGACCGTCTCACCGCACTGCTACCACAACTCAATTTACGTCAGAATTAGCTTAGGCTGAATCTGTACTCTATTATGTTTTCATAGGACCTATGTAATTCGACCGGATGTAACAATTCCTGGAACTTTTGAAAAACTTCAAAGTCTGTAACTTTTGAAACTCGTGACTCGGAATTGTCTGTAATCATTTAACATCGTAATATCAATCAACAATTTCTCTCGACTATCTTACATTGTTAATTTTCACTGTGTGATGTTGTATATTACCGCTTTAATATATATACATCAATTGAATTATCATTCCGGTACAACTTCTCATGTACCTCTTGTTTCTTTCTTGAAGAATCATGCCGAACTTGCTGCTGTCGTATCTCGAGCAGTGGCCGATGCTTTGGCTGCTCGGGATTCACCTCGAAACTCACGAAACAATGATGAAACCCCAGTCAACACCCCTGCTATCAAACCTTGCTCTTACAAGGATTTTCTTAGCTGAAAACCACTCTACTTCAAGGGCATGGAAGGTGCCATTGGTCTGATTAGGTGGATTCAACGTATGGAATCCGTATTCAACCTATGCAACTGTGCTGAGGAAAACAAGGTCAAATTCTCTGCTTACACCTTTCAGGAAGGTGCGCTTACGTGGGGGAACACCCACGCCAACTCTGTAGGCATCGAAATAGCAAACCAACTCCCCTGGGCTGAATTGAAGAAGAAGCTAAGGGAAAAATAATGCCCCGAAGAAGAACTGCATCGGTTGGAGGAAGAGTTCTGGCACCTGACTGTGCAGGGAACTGACATTGCTGGATATACCACAAAATTCCAGCAATTTGCACTGTTATGCCCGGGTTTGGTTGATCCGGAGGAGAAGAGCATCAAAAGATACATCCGCGGCCTCCCGGAAAATATCCAGGGGAACGTCGCTTCATCCAAGCCAACCACTACTGAAAGTGCTATCCGGCTAACACATGAACTCATGGCAATGGTTGTCAGCCATGAGAAATCCAATACATCCTCCTCCAACAACAACAAACGCAAACCTTCTGAACACCACAACAACCAGAACAAGAAATCCAACACCATCCAAGTTTACAACACCAATTCTGAACCCAAGCGTGCTTACACCGGGGACAGGCCATATTGTTCCAAGTGCAACTACCACCACGACGGTCCATGCAGTACTCCCTGCAACAACTGCAGGAGGTACGGACACTTGACCCGAGATTGCCGAGCTCCCAAATCCAATAACAACACCTCTCACAACAATGCCGGATAACCCAAATCCTGCTTTGGTTGTGGGGAAGCGGGACACTTCAGAAAGGAATGTCCTAAAAACAAGAACAAGGGCAACAACAACAACAACAACGCAAGGGGAAGAGTGTTCGTACTCAACTCCGGGGATGCCCGTCAGGACCCGAATGTGGTCACGGGTATGTTCCTCCTCAACAACTTAACTGCTTCTGTTCTATTTGATACTGGTGCCGATAGAAGCTTTATTTCTGATGAGTTTTGCCCACTACTTGACATCACCCCAATTGCCTTAGATGTTAAGTACACCGTAGAACTTGCAAATGGTAAACTCATAGAAACCAATAGTGTGATACCTAATTGCACTTTAAACCTTGCAAACGAACTATTCTCAATTGATCTTATGCCCGTCGAGATTGGAAGTTTCAACGTCATCGTTGGTATGGACTGGTTGTCCAAGCATCGTGTCGAAATCGTTTGCTATGATAAAATTGTTCGTATTCCTCTCGTCGTCGGTAGAACCTTCGTCATACAGGGGGAGACCGATGGGACGAGACTCAACACCATATCCTATTTGAAAACCCGGAAATTTCTGAGAAAGGGTTATCCAGCAATCCTCGCACAAATCATGGAGAAAAAGTCGGAGAAGAAGCGACTTGAGGATGTGCCCATCGTTCTAGACTTTCCAGAAGTCTTTCCCGAAGAACTACCTGGTCTACCACCATCAAGACAGGTTGAGTTCTCAATCGATCTTGTGCCGGGTGCCGCACCTGTGGCCCGAGCACCATACCGCTTGGCTCCATCCGAACTTCAGGAGTTGTCCACCCAATTACAGGAACTCCTGGAAAGAGGATTAATTAGGCCGAGTTCTTCACCTTGGGGAGCTTCGGTCTTATTTGTGAAAAAGAAGGATGGTTCGTTCAGAATGTGTATCGACTACCGAGAGTTGAACAAATTGACCGTCAAGAACCGATATCCACTCCCTCGCATCGATGACCTGTTTGACCAACTACAAGGATCGAGTATTTATACAAAGATCGATCTTCGGTTAGGTTATCATCAACTTCGAGTTCGCGACACCGATATCCCGAAAACTGCTTTCCGAACTCGTTACGGGCATTATGAATTTCATGTGATGCCCTTCGGTTTAACGAATGCACCGGCTATATTCATGGATCTTATGAATCGGGTGTGCAAACCTTACCTCGATAAGTTTGTCATTGTCTTCATCGACGACATTCTCATATACTCGCGAAACGAACAAGAACACGCACAACACCTCAAAACCGTCCTAGAACTACTCAGACACGAGGAGTTATATGCCAAATTCTCCAAGTGTGAGTTCTGGATACAATCCGTTCAATTCCTTGGACATATTGTTAATAGTCAAGGAATCCATGTCGATCCATCGAAAATCGAGGCCATCAAGTGCTGGCAAGCACCAGCATCTCCAACCGAAGTACACCAATTCTTGGGTCTTGCCGGATACTATCGGCGATTCATTGAAAATTTCTCGAAAATAGCTCAACCACTCACAACCCTGACTCAGAAAGATAAAAAGTTCGATTGGACTAATAAACAAGAGTCAGCATTTCAACTTCTGAAACAAAAGCTTTGCAGTGCTCCGATTCTATCCCTACACGAAGGCACCGATGACTTCGTGGTATACTGCGATGCTTCTCACCAAGGTCTCGGTTGCGTGTTGATGCAACGGGACAAAGTTATTGCTTATGCTTCGCGACAACTCAAAATTCATGAAAAGAACTACACCACCCACGATCTCGAGCTAGGAGTTGTCGTCTTTGCCCTCAAAATATGGAGACACTACCTCTACGGCACTAAGTGCACAATCTTTACCGACTACAAAAGTCTCCAACACATATTCGATCAGAAGGCTCTCAACATGAGACAACGCCGGTGGGTCGAGTTGCTCACCAACTATGATTGTGAAATCAAATACCATCCGGGTAAAGCAAATGTTGTTGCCGATGCCCTCAGTCGAAAAGAACGAACGAAACCACTTCGAGTCCGAGCCCTCAGTATGACCATTCACAATGATCTAAACATTCAGATCCTCATTGCTCAACTCGAAGCTCTGAAACCCGATAACAACAAAAAAGAAGCCTTGCGCGGCATGGACAAACAATTCGAAATCAAGCCTAACGGGATAAGGTATTTCTCAAACCGAATCTGTTTACCCAGTTTTGGAAACCTACGAGACTTAGTGATGAATGAAGCTCACAAGTCCAAATATTCTATCCATCCTGGATCCGACAAAATGTATCACGTAATCAAGGAATTTTATTGGTGGCCGAATATAAAAGCTGAAATCGCTACATACGTCAGCAAGTGTCTTACTTGCTCGAAAGTCAAAGCTGAATACCCAAAACCTTCTGGTTTACTCCAACAACCCAGCATTCCTGAATGGAAATGGGAACAAATTGCCATGGATTTCATAACCAAACTACCAAAGTCATCGAGTGGTTGTGATACCATTTGGGTGATCATCGATCGTCTCACAAAATCTGCTCATTTCCTAGCAATTAAGGAAACCGACAAAATGGAACGCCTCACACAAATCTACATCAAAGAGGTTGTTTCTCGACACGGTGTTCCAATCTCGATTATCTCCGATAGGGATAGTCGATTCACCTCTCACTTTTGGCAATCACTTCAAAAATCATTGGGTACCCGTCTTGATATGAGTACCGCATACCATCCTCAAACCGCTGGCCAAAGTGAACGAACGATTCAAACACTGGAAGACATGCTACGAGCTTGCGTAGTTGACTTCGGTGTAAACTGGGAAAAACACCTACCGTTGTGCGAGTTTTCATATAACAACAGTTATCACACCAGCATAAAGGCTGCACCCTTTGAGGCACTCTACGGTCGTAAGTGCCGCTCACCGATTTGTTGGACCAAAGTGGGAGATAGTCAACTCATTGGTCCCAAACTCAATCACGAAACAACCGAGAAAATCTTCGAGATTCAAAACAAACTCAAAGACGCACGTGATCGTCAGAAAAGTTATGCTGACGTGAGGCGCAAACCACTCGATTTCCAGGTTGGGGATCGAGTACTACTCAAAGTTTCACCTTGGAAAGGTGTCATTCGTTTCGGCAAACGCGGTAAACTGAACCCAAGATACATTGGACCTTTTGAGATCCTCGAGAGGATAGGTCCAGTGGCATATCGATTGCAGCTGCCATCCGAGCTCAGCAGCGTGCACCCCACTTTTCACATTTCAAACCTGAAAAAGTGTCTGTCTGATGAGACACTCATCATTCCACTCGATGAAATTCGTATTGACGACAAGCTTCACTTTGTTGAAGAACCCGCAGAAATCATGGACCGTGAGGTCAAACAACTCAAACAAAGTCGTATTCCCATTGTCAAAGTCAGGTGGAATTCGCGACGTGAGCCGGAATTCACCTGGGAACGGGAGGACCAGATGCGACTCAAGTATCCTCAGTTATTTGCTGACGCTACTTCAAACACGACTTCAATCAAAATTTCGGGACGATATTCTCCAAATAGGGGGAGAATGTGACACCCGTCAAATTAGGACTAGTAATTAGTTTCTAATCAATTGTTAATACATGTAATTATTTTTGTATTAGGCTAATTTATATATCGAAATATATATTGAGGAATATATACAATTATGCGATTTGATTAAATCACACAAGTTTCAAATCGAATGTAATTCGGTTCAATTAAATACGGACGTTGGTGAACATTTTCACTAAATAGTGTAACATTATTTAAAGACACTATTATATCACAAATATTATTTTAATAATATTTCATAACTACTTCGTATCGTACAAACAAAGTCAACGCGGTAAAATGTTAAACGCGAGAACAACCAAAATAAAGTTAAAGTTACAATTTATAACCCAGTTATTAAGTATTTGATGAAATACTTCAAATATAATTTTAAATAAATATCCGTATTTTAAAACTTATAATGAAACGTATAAAATAATTATTTAACGTTTAAACGATCGGAGAAACTAATACCGCACAGAACGCAAACACAGGAGAACGAAAATTGGTGAAGCCCAACCCTGTGGGCCCTCACCAAAACCAGCCAAGGTGAGGGTCACCACCTCCCTCACCTTACTTCTTTCCTCATTCCACACACACACTTCCAAAAACTCTTTTCTCTCTCTCTTTTACTTCCATTCCACCACCATCACCAACCATCACTCAATTCCTCAAATTAACACCACAAAACAACCTTCAATCTCGAAGCCCATTTGAAGAAAAAGATCCACCGCATCACGATCTACACTTCTACCTTTCCGGAATCTTGATTCGCCATTTCGTAAGTTTCCGACAAAACCCGAAATGCTCCGATTTCCATTATTTTCACATGTTTATGGTTTGTTTAAGCATAAAATGTCCAAAAATGGGTTGGGTAAAAGTCTCAGGTCAAACGGAGGCCGGAAAACACCTTTTCGGCTCATTTTCCGGCCAACAACGCGTTATGTCGCAGAGGCTCCAGGCCACCTGCGACATAAGCCTTTATGTCGCTAAATCAGACCTCATGTCGCATATAGCGACATAAGCCACTATGTCGCACTAATCACGGATGTCGCATATAGCGACACAAATAGTTATGTCACAGAAATTACGGACGTCGCATATAGCGACACAACGCCCTACGTCGCATTAAATTGCGGATGTCGCCCTTAGCGACACAAGCCCTTATGTCGCAGATATGATCTGCGACACAACAGACTATGTCGCACTTAGCGACACAAAGCCGTGTGTCGCACGCTATGTCGCATGAAACAGAACCAAGAAAACCCAAATTTTACTAAGTGTCGAGACCTAAAATTTTATCACTCGATTTCACCCAAATTCAAGTCCAGATGCGTTTTTCACCAAAGCAATTTAGTAGAAATAAAAATTTTCCAAGCTCGACCCCAGCCAGGGGCTCTGCCCCTTGGACCCCGCTACCAGGGATGCTACCCCTGGACCCCCATCATTAACGGGCTTCGCCCTTACCCTGGGGTCACGAGTAACAGTGTTACATCTAAACTTTCACACAAAGTGCTAAACTTGTATAACATCAAACAGGAATGCGACATGACTTCTAAAACACATTGGAACTTACTTTTAAGTATAACACTTCAAAATCATGAAAGTAATAATGAGATTATTTATACAACCAATTCACCGACGGCCGTACACGTTTTCAAAACACAAGCCAATCAACCAAATCGTAGTAATTTGGACATTCTAAGTTGGACGAACAACTACAAGGGCAGTCTTTCGAGATGCCTACTCATGTTATAACCATTGTGTGTCTTGGACACCCTCAGGTTACAAGTCTTCGGACATCAATCCACCGCTAATCAATTCAAGTTTATTAATTTAAACACTCAAGGCTCAGGTGAGTCTCATGGTCCCTATTTTACTACTTTTAAATCAGGGGTGTGATTACATTGCTCGTTTTATTTTACAATATGAATGCAAGTACAATACAAATCAAATACTACATGAGTTGTTTTCACTAATCATTTCAAAGCCCTCCACAACATAGTTTGGTAATACATCTGTAGCGTGAATATTAGTATATGATATCATATAGGATTGACAATCCTCGTCCGGGTTAGCACGCACTAACTGGTCAAACAGACGTATTAGCATTTGGGAAGACGAGTGTAGATTAGGCACTCGTAGGAGGCAACTCAGTTGGGTTTCCTTAATTGGACCTGACACCCAAGTTAAGCTCAGACTATGTGCTCATGGCTGTATAACTTTTATTTTGCTTAATTGCATTTTAAATTCAATTAAATCTTGCGGTTCATACAAATATGTGTTGACATACAAACCTGTGAGCTCACCAGCGTTTCGCTGACCAATTTTCGCATGTATCACAGGTAACCAGCGGTAGGTTGGACTGCTCAATCAAGATCTATTAGCTCGAGTCAGCATGCAAACAATCAGAGATTTAGCTGCATTATTATATTTTGTATAGGTTAATTATGTACTTAAATCTCTCAATTTCAAACCGGGCTAATGTAAACAACATTTTGATGTAAACTTTGGTTTTATCAATATCAATGTAAAACGACGCATATAGTGGTCGTTCATTATATCTTATGTGATGTGTATATTGATTAGTCGCGCCCCGACCCGATTCACTTCCGCAACCCGAATTTGGGGGTGTGACACATATCCCGCTCATCCTAGGCAGACCATTCCTAAATACTGCCAAGGCTGTAATTGATGTTAACGAAAAATCTTTAAAATTGAGAGTTGGGAAAGAGGAGGTCACCTTCAATGTCGATCGATTGATGAAGTAACCTCTGGAAGAGGACCTTGGTTTGTGTGATACCATGCAGGATATTTTTGATGAGCATCTCCATGAAATACTAGCACTATCCAGCCAGGATCCGATACCCAACACCATAATCACCGTTCGAAAGCTGTGTAATGAGGACCTTGGGCTGCACTCCGCAATCGCTACACCAACAACATCCAACGAACTACTCTTTCCACTATTTGAAAAGAAGTCTCCTCACATCGATGGCAAAACAATCGCTATTCCATTAGGATACGGTACACCGATACCTTGGCTAAAGAGAGATAAACCCATATTCAATGAACCAAACCCATTTCCCTCAATTAGAGAGATCTTGGATTCATTCAAAGGCATGAGTGTTGAGCCACCATCGTTTGAACTACAATCAGCCAACAAACCCGAACCACTGCCGTTTTCAAACCCTGAAATCACCATAAACCAGTCTTCATCCGCTCAATTTCAAAAATTCCAATTCACTAATGATGGAGAGATCATCATCACCAGAAACGATGAAGTTTCCTCATCATCATTCAACAAGTACGAGCTAAAGACAGACGAGTTCTCAAATAAAACCGAGTGGGTTGAAATAGCATCAATCTCCACATCTGAACCCGAGACAGACGAAGCACCATTCCAAGCTGAATACGAAAAGCTGAATAGAGACGAGATAGCTAGAATGAAGCCGTCTATCGAAGAGCCACCAAACCTGGAATTAAAAGAACTATCACCTCACCTTGAGTACGCTTACTCCATGGAACATCACAACTCCCGGTGATAATATCAAAAGAGTTAAAACCCGAGGAGAAAGCTCAACTCATTGATGTTCTGAAATCGCACAAGAAGGCAATTGCATGGAAAATTTCCGACATACAAGGAATCAGTCCAAACTATTGCACACACAAGATCCTCATGGAAAACGATTTCAAACCATCCGTACAAAGGCAGAGAAGGGTAAATCCTAAGATTCATGACGTGGTCAAACAAGAGGTTATCAAACTCTTAGATGCTAGATTGATCTACCCAATATCCGACTCACCTTGGGTTAGTCGTGTTCAAGTCGTACCAAAGAAAGGAGGAATGACGGTCATTACAAATGAAGAAAATGAGCTTATACCAACTCGGACGGTTACCGGTTGGAGGGTTTGCATCGATTACTGGAAGTTAAACGAAGCAACTCACAAAGATCACTTCCCGCTTCCGTTTATTGACCAAATGCTCGAAAGGTTATCAGGAAACGAATTCTATTGTTTCCTTGATGGTTTTTCCGGGTATTTCCAAGTCCCGCTCGATCCGAAGGACCAAGAGAAGACAACGTTCATGTGTCCCTACGGAACGTTCGCATATTGAGGAATGCCGTTTGATTTATGCAACGCACCTGCAACATTTCAAAGATGCATGGTTCCAATTTTCCATGACATGATTGAACAATGCATGGAAGTCTTTATGGACGATTTCTCTGTCTTTGGAGACTCCTTCGTATGATGTCTATCCAACCTCGATAGAATGCTCGCCAAGTGTGAAGAATCAAACCTCGTGTTAAATTGGGAAAAGTGTCACTTTATGGTGAAGGAAGGAATAGTTTTAGGACATCGAATATCAAAGTCCGGAATTAGATTAGACAAAGCAAAGGTCGAAACCATTGCCAAACTTCCACCACCAACCAACGTCAAGGCCATTAGAAGCTTTCTAGGACATGATGGGTTCTACCGCCGTTTTATCAAGGACTTCTCCAAGATGTCTCGACCTATCACCCACCTTCTAGGAAAAGACATCAAGTTTGTTTGACGAGAACTGCATGAAGGCTTTCAACTACCTAAAGAAGGAGCTTACAAATGCATCAATCATGGTCGCTCCATATTGGAGCCTACCATTTGAGATCATGTGCGATGCTAGTGACTTCGCAGTTGGGGCAGTTCTAGGTCAAAGGAAGGATAATCACTTTCGACCAATCTATTACGCTAGCAAAACATTTACAGATGCTCAAGAGAACTATACAACTACAGAAAAAGAGCTGCTAGCCATGGTATTTGCCTTTGACAAATTTAGATCCTACCTAATATTGTCCAAAACAACAGTATATACGGATCACTCAGCTCTAAAATACCTCTTCAAAAAGCAAGATGCAAAGCCTAGATTGTTACGATGGATTCTACTCCTACAAGAATTCGACATCGAGATAAAAGATAAGAAAGGAGCAGAAAATGTCGCCGCAGATCATTTAAGTCGACTTGAAAATCCGTCAATGGAACAACTTGCAGAAAGAGATATTAAAGATCGATTTCCAGAAGAGCAGTTAATGAGTTTAGGAGAACAAACACAAGGCTTGCAATTCACTGGCGTTCCTTGGTTTGCAGACATTGCCAATTTTGTAGTTGGAGGGATCGCAAGAAAAGGGATGATCTCATCGCGAAGACAAAAATTCTTCCGCGACGTCAAATATTAATTTTGGGATGATCCATATTTGTTCAAGGTCTGTCTCGACCAAATATTAAGAAGATGTGTCGATGGGAAAGAAGCCGAACATATACTCCACCAAAGCCATCACGGACCCACCGTAGGACATCATGCAGCTAATCTGACATCAAAGAAAGTCTACGACTCAGGATTCTACTGGCCTACCATTTTCAGAGATGCACAAGACTTGGTGAAACGCTGCGATATCTGCCAAAGGTTTGGAAATATCACAACGCGTAACGAAATGCCGTTGACGAATATCCAAGCATGTGAAATATTTGACATATGGGGATTAGACTTCATGGGACCATTTCCGAAATCTTACGAAAAAGAATACATTCTAGTAGCTTTCGATTACGTATCAAGATGGGCAGAAGCCCAAGCCTTTCCAACAAATGATTCAAGAGTCGTAACCAAGTTCTTAAAATGGCTATTCTGTCAGTTTGGAACACCTCGAGCGATCATCAGCGATCGAGGCACGCACTTTTTCAATACTCACTTTATGAAACTATTGCAACAATATGGTGTTACCCACAAAACCTTTACGGCCTATCACCCGCAGACGAATGGGCAAGCAGAGATTACAAACTGTGCACTAAAAAGGATCTTGGAACGAACATTTGGTCAACACAAGGAAAGATGGGTAGACAAGCTAGACGATGCTTTATGGGCATTTCGGACAGCTTATAAAACGCCATTAGGAACAACCCCCTATAGGCTCGTTTATGGAAAGGTGTGTCATCTCCCGATTGAACTAGAATACAAAGCTTAATGGTCACTGAAGAACTGTAGTTTAGATCCTACGATAACAGGAACGCACCGGAGAATATAGCTAAATGAGCTAGCGGAGTTGAGGGATCAAGCTTATGAAAGTTCCTACAAATTTAAGGAAAGAACCAAGTTGCTCTACGATTCAAAGCTCTACCCCACACGCTTTAATCCAGGTGATAAAGTTCTACTCTTTAACTCCCGATTTAAGAAATTTTCTGGTAAGTTCAAAACACGATGGAGCGGTTCCTTCACAAACTCTAAAGTATTTCCCTATGGTGCCATCGAACTCGAAGCTCCAGACGTAAATTTCAAAGTAAACGGTCACCGATTAAAACACTATGTAGAAGACTTTCCCTCAAATGAGGAAGTCTATAACTACGAATCACCCTAATAGAAAAATGGGTATAAAAGAGTCAAGCTACGAGACTCGATAAATAAAGCGCTCTTGGGAGGCATCCCAAGCCTATCTTATGTTTTCAGCATTAATCTTCCTTTACTGTTATGTTTGAACTAATCCATTTTTTATGCAGTACCTCGCCTTACAAAAGACTAATGATTTTAGACCATTAACCTTTTGTATTTTGTAGGATGAGTTTGCAGTAAGACAAAGCACAAGCCCCCAGTCATAGACGCTCGCGTGCCATGCATCACTCCCCGAATTCATCACCGGGTAGTAGCATGAGGACTGTCAAGGGATCCCAGTGACCACCTCCTAGTTTGGATGAGATTTCAGCAGACTCGGTCGAGGTGTACGTTCAGGAGTCATTCCTATTACGTCCCATCCATTCCAGGTTACCTTCATCTCACCGACCAGCGGGACAAACCGCAGGGACCTCCAGAGTACCCACCTTTGAGCATGGGGTTACTACTGTGGACCCTGATGTCACTTGGTCTATACTAAGAGCCCTTTAGGTCCAGCACATTGCCATCTCTGAGATCCACACTGCTCTGGGCCTTACCTCCACACCTGTGTGCCCCTTTCAGATGGGACCTGATCCCGCTCCGCACATTCCACCGTGGGACTTATTCCCACCTTGGAGCTTGACTGCGCAGGACCACCCCACTTTTATAGACTCACTAGAGGAGGAGACTGCTGCCCTGGACGCTTGGATTCAGGATCCGGATAACAAGATGGGACCTGATCCCGCTCCGCACATTCCACGCTTGGATCCAGACTGCGTCTCCTGTCTATACCATCGAGGAGTCAACATCTCCTACATCGATCGTGGATAACAAGATCTTTATGGATGATGACTTCACCGACTGGGAGGCACTCTATGATGACATGGATTAGCTTTTATTAGTTATTTTATGTTTGGTATTAACTTATATTGATACTTGTGTTTTCTGAAGGATGTGTACTATGTAGAATTCAAAGTAGAATTTGTGGAACAAGTTCATTTTTAATGAGCCTGGTCCATTTCCAGCAAATTCACACACTTGAATCTGGCTCATAAAATCTAATGGTAATGCACGCAGTACAAGGAAGTATCTCATCTAACCTAATTTTGCTTGATTTAACACGCTAAAGTTCTAAGTAAAACTCTAAGTGTGAGATTACTACTAACAAATAGAGAATGACTTCGAAAATATTGACCCTTATTCAAAAATCTAAGTATGGGATTGACCTAACTTAGAAGTAGAACATTAGCAAAACTCAGATTTTCAGCAAAATTTTCAAAATTTTTGAATCAAGGATAGTCAAAAAGGGTATTTCTGGTCAACAAAAGTTCAAAGGTTTGGCAAATCGGCTATGACGAGCAAAACTCTTTGATAACTTTCAAACCAAGTTTCAAAACAAGCGATCGCATGCCTAGGCAGAAAACCACCCAAAATGAGTGAGGAATCTTGAGCCATATAAGAGCATCCATCTTTAATGCTTCACTTTTCAATTGTGAGTGTGCCGATGTATGCTCTCTAGAATCAGAACTTGTTCAAGGAATACATTTCGAGATTACAAAAATGGGCGTCATACGTGACGAAGGTGCAATTAGAAGACCTCGACATTTCCTAGGATAAGAACCCTCTCATAAAACCCTTGCTTTCAAACCTAACCAATACTCACCTTCAGCATTGAAGATCAGCGGAAAACATGTTGAGCTTTCTTTCAGCTTTTAGCCATAGCCTAAGTTTCTATTATGTCAGAAGAATTATTATAAGAAGTTAGCGTTCCCCAAAGGATGATCATCATCCGTAAAAGGAGCTCCAAGAAAAAGAAATTCATCAAAAGCAAAGCTGTCAGAAGGAACCTAAAAGCCCAAGGATCATTTAAAGCCAAGGGAAAGGTTCATCAAAAGAAAACTTGAAAGAAAAAGCTGCAAAAGAAGGCTCAAAGAGAGAAAAATCCAAGAAGAAGCACTACTAAGCACCAAAGATAAGTCATCACAGACAACTCTTAGGCTATATTAGCACCTACAAATAAACCCCCAAATAAACCACCTACAAAACCCTTCATCCATATACACCACTTCCACCCTCTTGCGAATGTCTAGGGATAATTAGCACCGTCCTCATTTAAGTATTGTAGATTTGATTCTCGATCAAGCTTATGACAACGGAAGAGCTACATGACTGGCCCCTGAGTGAATTAGAAGTTAGGAAACCCGATACACTTGAGTGAATTGAGTGACCACCTGTGAGGGCCCCAGTCATGTATATCTTACATTATGAAGATTGAAAAGAGAGCTTGTTAGAACCAAAAGTTTGGGGAAACATCAAAGGATGGAACCTCGTTCGAAATCTTTTTACCAAACTTGCAGGAATCAAAGTTCACCGGAATACGAAGACACCCTTCCAACCTTTCATCACAATTTTATGAAGGTTTGCTTGAGTACAAACAAAGCTCTAAGTGTGGGATACTTGATATCGCGTAAAAAGTCACGTTTTTACCACCAATATCTCTCTCATTCTGGAGCAATACTTGTCATTTGGACTAAAACAACGCACAAATCATTGATAATATGCTAAGAAGATAAAGACAAGGTTGCACGAGCAAAATCAAGCAAAATGGCCGAAAAACGAAGATTCCACGCACGTTTGAAGATTCAAGACATCAAATGAGATTTCAAGACAAAAGAGCCCATCACCAACATCTATCTCATTCAAGATGTTCATTTTCAAATTACGAATCCAACAGAAGAAGAATCAACAAAAACGGACGAAGAATGAAGATTCTACGTACGCCGGAAGATCCAAACGATTCGTACAACACATCTAAAGTTTAGAGACATATTTTTGGGATTTCTTATCATCAAAAGATTCGTTTTTGAATTACGAATCCAATGCAAAAAGAATCAACATAAACGGACGCATAACGAAGAAAACACGCACGAATCGAGAAATGAGGCAACAGGCGACGAACCGGTGCGGGGGGTGCCAGCCGCCGCCGGCCAGCCACCCCACCACTGCCGGCTGGAACCTGGCCGCCACCGGCCGCCACTCACCTGCACGGATCGTGCTTTTTTTGTCAATTCGTGTACCCGGTGCTAGACCTTTACGTGTTTTTCCGTACCCGGTGCACCACCTTTTTCGTACCCGGTGCCACCAACTTTTCCACCTTTTGCTATTGTGAGCTTCCACTTCAAATGCACCAAAACTCTCCTATAAATAGGAGGCATGAGGCTCATTTGCAAAAAACACACCAAGGTACTAGGATACCAAGATACCTACATATATACACATTCCACATTTCTTTATTGTAATATTAGTGGTAAGTTTTCCTAGTTAATTAGACTAGCTAATTAACTAGTCAAGGAAGATTTGTACGGAGGTGCTCCGGGACGCATATTTTAGCTACGAGTTATTGTACTTCTTTCCAGGTGTTAATCATTGAGCTCGGCATGGCCGGTGTTCTCTAGACCAAAATAGGATCCAAGAGACACGGAACATGGGAGTAGAGGTAGATTAAGATTAAATTCATATAGACGATATTTTTGAGATAACTTTCGGAATATCCTTATTCAGAATATCCTTAACTTAGATAATACTTTTGTATGCTTAAATTGAACTGTTGCTTTGATCGTCTTATTGCATTTTCTTGTTTGATTGTTGCCTTAGGATCATCATAATAGTGAAATTTAAACGGCATTAATCATCATGAAATAATATGACGGCCCCTATTCAACTGTTCTTTGATATAGTACTGGAAACGCTTACGGCGGAGTACAAATGTATGGAAGTCAAGAACGACCGAAGGTAGTTGTATTATGAATCGAATAACAAACGTATTACTTAGGTTTCTATTTGTGGCATAAATCATCCCTATTTTGTTGCATCCCTAAGTAATGATGATAACTCGTACGAATAAGTGATGACATGTTATCCGGCCGTTTAGACCAGTTAGCCCAACCTATTCCGGTGAGGATAACCCTCGTTCATAAGATTGTTTATTCAACAAACTATGCCATGATTCGGGCATCTCTGACGACCGAGATTGGGGAATAGGATTCGAGGTTAACTGTCGGATAACGTGGGTGTACATTTAAGAGAACTTTCGGTGTATACTTTAATATATTTTGCAATCCACGTGACATTCTATTTTCCTGATTGTGGACACCTCCGCGTTAGCCCGGTAGAAGGATTGTAGTAATAACTCACATCAACTTACGAACTTATCTTCATTAGAACTTTCCATATTTAACAACTTCTAAACCACATCATAGTAGACAATCTCTTTAATTGTTGAACGCCCGAAGTAACCTCCACTTTTTAATTCAGTCTAGTTTAATTTAGGATCGAAAACCCAAAACCAAAACCAACTCCTTTAACTCCAGCTAAATACATAAAAGTTTCTAAACCCCCTTAGTTTCAATTTGTCGTGCTTTGAAGAACGATCCTAGGACATACTTGTCCTTTGCTAGCCCTTTGATTAGCACAATAAGTAACCCTAGGCCCCAGCCTTATAAATTAAAAACCCACTGCTGTGTCACATCACCATTAGAAATCCCAACGACCGGTGCGTGTCGCAACAGAGACTTGGCTAGATTATCTTTGAAGAATCCAGATAATGATTTTGTTGGTCGATATGTAGAATATATAATCAAGACTGAGGTTCGTTCAGGAAAGTTTGAAAAGATTAAGCCAAGAAATGGAAAAACGATAAAATTACAGGAGAGAAGTCAAAGGACTGGAAGGAGAAGAAGAAAGAAAGTGTATCCAGCTGTCAAGTGTGTTCAGCAGATTACACTGAAAATAATGCCACGGGATATTCTAGTAAATATGAAAAGTTGGCATGTGGATTCAGAAACTGGAGAAGCTGTCATGGTTGAAGCTGATGATGAAGTTGAAGGTGGTGAACGTGAAATTTTCAGAGTTTATGACCATCGACACCTAATGAATATGTCAAAGAAAGATTTGTTGAAGTTAAATGAGAATAGAATCTTGATGATAGAAGCATGGGGTGATTTAGCACGAGATTATCAAATGATGGTTAAGACTTGTATTAAAATGAAGATCTATGCAGGTAGTAATATTTACAAATGAAGACCAAAGATAACTTCAAGATAATGACGCTAGAGTTATCGTCAAGGAGGAGTCTGTTGAGATATAGTTTGTGACAACAGATCTAGCTTGTGATATGACTAGTGTAATTGTTATCACGTTTGTAAATTGGTTTAGATTTGTAAATGAATATTTGTTTTGTTAATAATATTCGTTATACATATTAGTGTGATAAATATGATAGACGAATATCGAAAATGAAATAAATAAGTTTGGCGAGTTGAGTTCTCAAGTCGCAAGTCTGGCGATGCGAGATGAGATCTGAACTCGTAATGGTGACAAGTCTTAGCGAGCCGAGTTCATTAATGGGCTTGGGCTACGAGCCGAGTTTAGTCAACTCGCAGGCCTAGTGGTTGCGAGTTGAGACGAAATATATATAAATGATTTTGATTTTAGAAATTATTAACTTTTGGCTATTTGATTTTTTTGCAAACCTGCGAACTCAGTAATCTAGAGAAAACGTAATTACTAAAGGCTAGGCTTTGACGTTTAATCGTTTAAAGCTAAGTATTAGTTAACCTAAACGCAAACTTATTCGTTATAGTAAGATAACGACATATCAAGGAATTCCGCACGTTAATATTACTAGTAATGAAGTTATCGATCCTAGAACTAGAGACTTACATATAATCTTTGGAATAATGTTATATAAGTTTGGTGACTTTGTTATTCACTAACTTATTGCTTTCGTGCGACCCAATAACTCGAGTTGATGCATTTATTTGATTTTCAAATGCTTGCCACCGTTCATACAAAGAAATGAAGATCCTTGTGACATTAAACAAAACCTTTATGGCAGATGAGAAAATGAAAATAGTGAGATATACTTTACTATCTCATGATATGTTGATGATATACTACGTGATTTGAATATAAGGGGTAATACGATTTGGGAGGTTTATTCAATAACAATTCATTTGTGGACCTAGAGCCATTTATAAAACAAGGGATAATTTCATCTATATCATTAGACTCCTCCTAATGGAGCGTCGGCTTGGGCTTCGATTTGTGGTGACGGAACCGACGTCATAGGCACCAAGCGTCAGTTCCTCACCGTCGGTTGTTTACATCGGTTTGGCGACGGAAAAAAGAGACAAGGGAGTGGGCCAACAACTTCTTCTTATCTTTTTTTTTGTTTTTCTCAAAAAATATGTTGTAATTTTTTTCTAGTAGTTGCAGTGAGGCGGATGAAATGAAGATGATGATGAATAATGAGGATATCGTTATTTAAATTGGGTTTTTATGGGTGGTTTTATATAAATTGGCCCAATCTTTTTGTTATTAATTTATTGGGTATTATATTGGGCTTAGATTTTTGTTAAATGAGTTATTTAAAATGGGTTCAAAATAAGATTTTCGTGTTAGTTTGTTAATTATATGAATGTTTTAAATTTCATTACTTTAATATGTTTATTTCTAATTCATGTATTTTTCTAATTTTAATGATAATATTTTAATTAAGTTTGTGTTTTAAATAATTATAGAAATTAGTGTGTGAAGCCCAGAAAAAAGAGAAGTGATGTTAAATGATGTTCACTGTAGGTAGTGAAGTGTCAATTTGTGTCAGTTTTGAAAAAAACTGACGTGGTGCTGATGTGGTACCAACTGCGCGTCAGTTTGCGTCACTTGTTGGGAGTAGTCTTACAAACCTTCAAAATTACATCAATATCCTTACAAACTTTGGAATGACACAAATATCCTTTCAAAATAATTTTAACAAAATAAACAATTTAATCATTAATAATATATTTTTAACAATTAAAAATCGCATATACAGCTAAATTTACGGACATATTTACCCTTCTTCACTAAACCTATTTTTATGTTAACATTTGCAAAACCCTTGTTGCCAATTTGCCAGGCCATTATTCGATTAATAAAAATTTCATTATAGTTTTTACATCTGTTAATTGATGTCTCTCCTAGTAGGGGTGTTCAAAAGTATCCGTATCCGAATCCGTAATCCGAAAATCCGATCCGAAAATATCCGATAATTCGGATACCCGAAATTTCGGATATTCGAATTTTCAGATTCGGATAGTATATTTCAGATTTTTCGGATATTTCGGATATCCGATATCCAAAATTTTCCAAATTTTTTTTGATTTTTTTCCTTTTTAAAAGGTAAATTTGCCGTCGTAGTATATTATTTATTTGCAAAAACATCAAGAAATGATTAAAATACTTTCTAAGTTGAAGTATTATAGAGTATTTTGGTTACTTGTACATAGTTAGCTACCGAATCTATAACGAATCTTGATTTAAAAGCTTAATAGTAATGAATTTCGGATATTCGGATATCCGAGTTCGGTTATCCGAAAATTATGGATATCTGAATTTCGGATATCCAAAATTTCGGATTCGGGTTCGGATAGTAAAATCAGATATCCGAAATTTCGGATATCCGAAATTTCGGATATCCGAAATTCAGATATCTGAATTTTTGGATATCCGACTTTGAACACCCCTATCTCCTAGAATACCCGATGGGTTATCGTTCGAAATTCTCCTTCCAATTTTGCTGAGTGATTTGGTAGAATATACTTTGTTTAAAATAAAACATTCAGTAATCAAAAACCCCCCATTTTCCATTTACAAAAGATGGAATCTTTTTGTCCCTTACTCAGTATCTGATCGAACCGAAATCATGCTAATGTTTGCGAAATCAATGAATGAATAATAACCAAATCAAACCAACAATCAAAACATGATATTAAGCAAATAAAATGTTGTATTATTGACATTGATCGACTAGATTACAAGTGATTTCGACAGATTATGTTTAGAAATAATCTAAACGAGGCACATTCTCATTAATACCAGATTCAAGTACATGAGTTGGGGTTACAGACTCTGGTCCTATTGACTCTACATTGGGTACTCGGGACCCAGACTCCCCCGAGGCAATAGACCTACCCTCCAAAATAGTAACCCTAGATTGTAGTTCCAATATCTGCTTTGATTGAACCTCGATAATAGCAGCCTGTTCTCGCATCAGCTGCTGCATCTGTCTCGTATCATCCATCATTTTCTGCAGGAATGCTGGAGTAGGCTCAACTACTAATGCTTGTTATGGCGGGACCACCGAACTCGAACAGATGACAATTGGTGAGCGTGGCGACGATGAGGTTGATAATCTGCATCAGTGGGATCATCACCGCCTTGAATACGCTTACCAGTGTCCCGGGAAAATGACGTTTACCCTGTTGAAGGCGACGCTTAATCCGTTTGTAATGTTCCGGATTTTGGTGTCGAACTGTTTCCATCTGAGAAAGGTGAGGTACCGCACTATCAGAATCAGAAGGTGTTTCACCTCCGTCCTTTGGTTGAATAGAAGCAGAGCCATCGGATGAAGATTCATCGGTAGTATCGTGATGTGAACCAGGCTCCTCCGGTACATCCTCAACATGTCCAAATTGCTCGATCTGAACCAACACATTCGCAAGTGGGTTCTCCTCAGCCTAAACAGGTATCTCTACCAATGGCTGTTGTGGTTGTTGAGCTGGTGCATCCATATACTGAGGATCCGGTGGTGGCATATAGTTTTCATCGATAACTGCACCGAACAAAGGAGTATCTGGTGGTTCCTGAACCCCCATTTCTTGAGCAACGCAGATTGCAAAGATCCTATTCATCATGGGCGTAATCTTTAAAATATTATCCACATCGCCCTGCTGTTGAAGATCCGGATGATGGCGATTGAGAAAAAGTTGAACAAATCTTGGATACAACGCCCATTTAGCATTCCAGCGTTCACATTGTCAACCATAGCTTTGAAGATAAAGCCAGAGTAGTTGTAAGGCTTATTGTACACAAGCACAAGCATTGCGGAAGCTAAACGATGACTGATACCTTCTGTTCCGGCCTTCCTGGTGGATAAACAAACGATAAAGATATGCATAAGATATCTCCAGACCTTGGTAAGATTGGCCTTTCGATATTGATCAGTCGGAACCCTCGGATATCCCATCCTAGCAATTCCACCCACTATGAAAGAGTTCTCGAAATTCACTGGCATATCAGGCTGATCATTTAGTTGGAGTAACTCACGAATACCTTTCTAGGTCACAACAATCTGTGTATCCAACACTGTAGACACAATGCGAGGCACATTGTTCTCAGTAACTATTAAAGCATTTCTCCAGAATGGTCCAACCAAATTCTTGTAGATCATCTAAGAAAGCCACGGTGTTGTGACGAGGCTCATATGCTAAAGCCATATCTGAAAAACAGTACAAAATATATACTCGAAAGACGTTAGAATAAACGACAAACTTGTTTTACAAAATGTCACAAAATTTTTGTGATAGGTGACATCAACGCTGACGTCGCTCTCATACTAGCGGCATTGTCACGACGTCGCAAGAAATAGGTACGAAATCATAAGCGACATCGACCATAATGTCGCACAAAATATGAGCGACGTTAAAGGTGATGTCGCATTTTGCAATTAATTGTGAATTTCATCATATTTTTCAAAAATGCGACGTTGTGTACGTTGTCGCTCGTGAGGTCGCAAAAAATGTGACATAGCATGTGAGGTCACAGAAAATGCGACATAGCATGTGAGGTCGCAGTGTATCTGCAAATTACCAAATAAGTGCGACATTGGTTGCTACGTCGCACTTACGAACACCATGCCCAACCCAGAAAATCGTATGAATCAAAATTGGGGTTTTTCAATTTTGCACAAACCAAACGATGCGGTGAACAATGGTGAACACAAAAACACATATTATAGCGCATCTAACAATCATTATCGTGTCTAATTTACCCAAAAACCGAAACCCCCAAAACCACAATATATATTCAATGATTAAAAGAAATATACGCGGTGAAAATAGGGAAAAAGGGTACCTAAATGTCAAGTAAAGGTTGTAGAACAGGAAAACATGAGTGGATCGAAACGAAAGCTGCTAGAAATCAAGATCAAATCGAAAAATCCTCGTTCGTCACGATTTCGCAGTTTCGCAGCTGATGTCGCACACGACGTCACAAGTAAATTGTGAATAGTGTAACGGATGACATCATGGTTGATGTCGCATGAATAACTTGTGGGATTTTCAATTTATTTTTTTTACATTTTTTAGTTTTCGATGCACGATTTGAAAATAATGAGTGACTTGGATAAACTAAAATAATAACAAAAATATTTTTAGAATTATCTAAATTATAGCAAAAAGTAAAAACAATAACTAAACTAAATAAACAAACCACACACATTATTATTATTATTATTATTATTATTATTATTATTATTATTATTATTATTATTATTATTATTATTATTATTATTATTATTATTATTACTATTATTATTATTTGTAAGTCCCTAGTTCTAGGATCGATAACTTCGTTATCTATAGTATTAAGGCGCGAAATTCCTCAATGCACGTTATCTTACTATAACAACGAATAAGTTCGCGTTTAGGTTAACTAATACTTAGGTTTTACTATAAACCGTCAAAGCCTAGCCGTTAGTCTTTAAGTTATTCTATGGATTGAATTCGCAGGTTGCCGTTTTCGAATGGCAAAAAGTCCTTTTTAGGTTAAACGAATCGAGTCTTTATATTCTAGTTCAACTCGCAGCCGCTGGGCGTGCGAGTTGACTTCGACTCGCAAAAGGCCCAAGCCTAGTTCATCTCGGCTCGTTGGCACTATTTGCATTCTGCGAGTTCAGATCTCATATCGCATCGCAATGCCTTGCAACTTGAGATCTCGACTCGCTATAAATGTTTATTTCATTTTCGATATTCGTCTAACACTTTATTATACTAATATATTTAATGAATATTAATAACAAAAAAAATATTCATTTACAAATCTAAACCAATATACAAACTTGATAACAATTACTCAATAGTATTAAGGCGCGGAATTCCTCAATACACGTTATCTTACTATAACAACGAATAAGTTCGCGTTTAGGTTAATTAATACTTAGCTTTTACTATAAACCGTCAAAGCCTAGTCGTTAGTCTTTAAGTTATTCTATGGATTGAATTCGCAGGTTGCCGTTTTCGAATGGCAAAAAGTCCTTTTTAGGTTAAACGAACCGAGTCTTTTTATTCTAGTTCAACTCACAGCCGCTGGGCCTACGAGTTGACTTCGACTCGCAAAAGGCCCAAGCCTGGTTCATCTCGGCCCGTTGCCACTATTTGCATTCTGCGAGCTCAGATCTCATCTTGCATCGCAATGCCTTGCGACTTGAGATCTCGACTCGCTATAAATGTTTATTTCATTTTTGATATTCGTCTAACACTTTAATATACTAATATATTTAATGAATATTAATAACAAAATAAATATTCATTTACAAATCTAAACCAATATACAAACTTGATAACAATTACTCAATAGTATTAAGGCGCGGAATTCCTCAATACACGTTATCTTACTATAACAACGAATAAGTTCGCGTTTAGGTTAACTAATACTTAGCTTTTACTATAAACCGTCAAAGCCTAGCGATTAGTCTTTAAGTTATTCTATGGATTGAATTCGCAGGTTGCCGTTTTCGAATGGCAAAAAGTCCTTTTTAGGTTAAACGAATCGAGTCTTTATATTCTAGTTCAACTCGCAGCCGCTGGGCGTGCGAGTTGACTTCGACTCGCAAAAGGCCCAAGCCTAGTTCATCTCGGCTCGTTGGCACTATTTGCATTCTGCGAGTTCAGATCTCATATCGCATCGCAATGCCTTGCAACTTGAGATCTCGACTCGCTATAAATGTTTATTTCATTTTCGATATTCGTCTAACACTTTATTATACTAATATATTTAATGAATATTAATAACAAAAAAAATATTCATTTACAAATCTAAACCAATATACAAACTTGATAACAATTACTCAATAGTATTAAGGCGCGGAATTCCTCAATACACGTTATCTTACTATAACAACGAATAAGTTCGCGTTTAGGTTAATTAATACTTAGCTTTTACTATAAACCGTCAAAGCCTAGTCGTTAGTCTTTAAGTTATTCTATGGATTGAATTCGCAGGTTGCCGTTTTCGAATGGCAAAAAGTCCTTTTTAGGTTAAACGAACCGAGTCTTTTTATTCTAGTTCAACTCACAGCCGCTGGGCCTACGAGTTGACTTCGACTCGCAAAAGGCCCAAGCCTGGTTCATCTCGGCCCGTTGCCACTATTTGCATTCTGCGAGCTCAGATCTCATCTCGCATCGCAATGCCTTGCGACTTGAGATCTCGACTCGCTATAAATGTTTATTTCATTTTTGATATTCGTCTAACACTTTAATATACTAATATATTTAATGAATATTAATAAAAAAATAAATATTCATTTACAAATCTAAACCAATATACAAACTTGATAACAATTACTCAATAGTATTAAGGCGCGGAATTCCTCAATACACGTTATCTTACTATAACAACGAATAAGTTCGCGTTTAGGTTAACTAATACTTAGCTTTTACTATAAACCGTCAAAGCCTAGCGATTAGTCTTTAAGTTATTCTATGGATTGAATTCGCAGGTTGCCGTTTTCAAATGGCAAAAAGTCCTTTTTAGGTTAAACGAATCGAGTCTTTATATTCAACTTCAACTCGCAGCCGCTGGGCGTGCGAGTTGACTTTGACTCACAAAAGGCCCAAGCCTGGTTCATCTCGGCTCGTTGCCACTATTTGCATTCTGCGATTTCAGATCTCATCTCGCATCGCAATGCCTTGCGACTTGAGATCTCAACTCGCTATAAATGTTTATTTCATTTTCGATATTCGTCTAACACTTTAATATACTAATATATTTAATGAATATTAATAACAAAATAAATATTCATTTACAAATCTAAACCAATATACAAACTTGATAATAATTACTGAATAGTATTAAGCCGCGGAATTCCTCAATACACGTTATCTTACTATAACAATGAATAAGTTCGCGTTTAGGTTAACTAATACTTAGCTTTTACTATAAGCCGTCAAAGCCTAGCCGTTAGTCTTTAAGTTATTCTATGGATTGAATTCGCAGGTTGCCATTTTCGAATGGCAAAAAGTCCTTTTTAGGTTAAACGAATCGAGTCTTTATATTCTAGTTCAACTCGCAGCCGCTGGGCCTGCGAGTTGACTTCGACTCGGAAAAGGCCCAAGCCCTGTTCATCTCAGCTCGTTGCCACTATTTGCATTCTGCGAGTTTAGATCTTATCTCGTATTGCAATGCCTTGCGACTTGAGATTTTGACTCGCTATAAATGTTTATTTCATTTTCGATATTCGTCTAACAATTTAATATACTAATATATTTAACGAATATTAATAACAAAATAAATATTCATTTACAAATCTAAACCAATATACAAACTTGATAACAATTACGCTAGTCATATCTCAAGCTAGATCTGTTGTCACAAACTATGTCTCAACAGACTCCCCCTTGACAATAGCTCTAGCGTCTATGTCTTCAAATTATCTTTGGTCTTTATTTGTAAATCTTACTAACTGCATAAATTTTCATTCTAATACAAGTCTTAACCATCATTTGATAATCTCGTGCTAAATCACCTCATGCTTCTGTCATCAAGATTCTATTCTCATTTAACTTCAACAAATCTTTCTTTGACATTTCATTAGGTGTCGATGGTCATAAACTCTGAAAATTTCACATTCACCACCCTCAACTTCATCATAAGCTTCAACCATGACAGCCTCTCCAGTTTCTGAATCCACATGTCAACTTTTCATATTTCCAAGTATATCTTGTGGCATTGTCTTCAACGGAACTTGCTGTACACATCTAACAGCTGGATAAATCTTTTTCCTTCTTTTCCTACCAGTTTTTACACTTCGTTCTTGTAACCTTATTGTTTTTCCTTTTCTTGACTTAATCTTTTGATATTTTCTTGATCGAACCTCCGTCCTGATAATATGTTGTACATAATTACCAACAAAATCATCACTCGGGTTCTTCAATGGTAATCTAGCTAAATCACGAATCTCATACTTTGGTAGAGAACTAAACACTGCAAGCTTTCGTTCAAAGTATTGAACTCCATCAAATCTCTTGATAGCAAACAGTTTTAGATCAGCATCAAAATACCATCCTATAATCCCTCTTCTTGCTATACGATTACCAGTAACATCAACTTCTGATATCAACTTCTGTGTTATGAATCTTCATCAATGTCTGATAAGATTCATTAACAGTAAGCAACTGATGTGCTAAAGAAATATTTTCAGCTAACAGCCGTGGAACTGATGCCGTCATTTTCTCTAACTCCTTCACTCTAGACTCTAAGGATGTAATCCTTTCAGCATCAATCATAGGAGTCACTGAAATCGTCGATAGTCTAGGCGGTGTCAACGAAGATATATGAGAACCACGAGTAAGTGGTGGAATGGCTTGAGATAAGGCTGTCGTGAGAAGGCCAGCTGCAAAGCGGCTTGCCTTGGTAGTAGGAAACTATGCTGAACGCACTAATTCCACAACCCCCTCCTTGATAACTTGTGAAACCGATTCTTATGCCGGTAACTCCGTCCTTGTCTCAACCTGTAAAGTTAGATACAAATAAAAAAGTAATTGTTACAGATAACTCTGTCTCAATCTCTAATTAATTATATAACACTTGTAGTACTAAATGTTTATCTCATACCTCAGATGGTACAAATGCTGGTTCAGTAACCACCGGTGTCACAGTCTCCACCTGCGGTGTATCTCGAGAAACTGTCATAGAATTAACTGTCTCAGTTGAACTCCTGATAAACAGCAAGTTAAGATTATCTAACTTTAAATAAAACTTACCATCTTGAATAATCAAGGTCCTAGAACGCTTTCTGCGTTGAGTAATCAGAGGGGTCTCAGCCACCTCAGGACCTGCATCAAGAATACTGAAGTCAGGATCGACTTCTTTAGCTTTACGCTTTTCCTTCACAACCGGATCAGGCATCAATCGTGAACCACAAAAAATTTGTCCAGTTGGAGGTGAAATGGGTCTGACATCATCAGAATCAGTAGAAGAATCTGATTCAATCTCACCATGTTTTCCACCAGAAGTACCAACAACAGTATCCTGAATAGTAAATATATTAAACATTTATGATTAGCTCTATCATACAAGTTCGATATATATGTAAGATTAATCTGATATATTACCTTCAGAGGTAAAACCTCAGATCTATCTTACTGTCCCTGCTCACCCTCAGGTCGTACAACCTCTGGGTCTGCAGTCTCAACTTTCTGTGTATAATCATATTTATGTTTTATGATTAGTAGAATAAACACCAATCAACTAAATATCTATATCATTATCATCATATAATTATATTATACTTTTATGATTAATAATAGAATCTATCAACTAAGTATCTATATTTTTATATAATATACCTCAGCAGGAGCAACATAATGCTCAATAGCCTGCAAAACAGGAACAGTAGCATCATCATGCTGTACTAACACCTTCTGCACAACCTGTGTAGCAACCTCTGCATCAACCTGCTGTCCCGGTTGATCAGCCTGAATAAGACATCTTCGAGCAACTCCTGTGGCTCAGGTTGTAGAACCACATCATCAGCATGCTCGGGAATAATAGCAACATCAACATCTAGCCAACCATTATTTGGTGACGTTATATAAGCAGGATCAGTAATGAAGCCTAACAGATCATGAATCTCCGGCTTAACATACTCTTCCCGTCGAATTGTCTGCTGAAACATAGCATTGTATCCTCTAAGCGCGATAGTTTCTACGCGTAAATGTGGCTCAGGGATAACAAGATCAGCAATCCGAGAATGGATGATCAGCATGCAGAACCTCAGGTAGATCAAAAATCGAGATCTCACAGTACTCGATATCTGGCGTACCAGTTCTCCTAAAATACAATCACAAAAACTGTATGGTTTATTATAAACCAGTGACAGCACGACCGATACAAGAGCAGGGCTTAACTCATCAAAACCGCCCTTCTTCGGTCCAAAAATTGTGACTATAACATGCCACAAGAATCTCCATTTCCCAATAACTAGTGCCTTGAGGAATTGACGTCCTCTTCTCTCACTCGTATACCCCATACGGCCTAACGCACTGTGACACCCGACGATTTAGGGTTATTGATTAACCTGCAAAAAACCCTAATACGTGTGTTTAGTTTAGTATTAGGCTAAATACTTACAATTACTTGTAACTACTTGTTTATTTATGAGAATATACACTCCCGAAATTGATTTATAATACAGTTGTAATTACGTGAAACAATCGGACGAATTCCGACACAATATGCGGCGTTGGTGAAAACATTTCTATAAATAACTTAAATCTATTTTTATAAGTTATTTATCATTATTTATTATTTTGTTAAAATAATACACGAAAAACCTAGACGTTTCGATTAAAACGCCTTAAACGCAACGAAAACGCGTGAATTTAATTCGGCAACCAAATAAACGCCAATAACTAAATTGACAAATTAAATTAAGTATTTTAAATAATACTTCAATGGAAAATTTCCCAAATTATATCGTTATTTTAAATAACTCGAAATTACGTTACGCGATTTAACGTTTAAACGAAATAACGAATTAAATAACACAGTACGCGAATACAGCCTAGGATTAAAATTAAATCACACAAACCACCATGGGGGACCCACCCATGGCTGGACCATGTGGTCACCACCAACTTGAACCACTTAAAACCCATGCAAAAATCATCATGAGATTCTTTTCCTACTAATCATCCATCTTTCATGCAAATCCTCATTTCCACACTCAAACTCATTTTCAACTTTTCTCTCCATCAATACTCTCTCTACTCCTTCAATTTCCATAAATTTTAACACCAAAAACCACCTAATATCATCACAAAAATGGTCCTCCATCATCATCCTCAAGAGCAAATCAAGAACATCAAAGCTAGGAACAAGAATCAAGCTCATTCTAACCATCACCTCTTGTTCTTTCTTTTATTTCTTGTAAGAATCCTTAAACAAATTGCTAGATTTTACATTTATATTAATGATTATGATGTTATATAGCTCCATCAAAAAGATTATGTTGTGGAACCTAATTTAGACTAGAAATAGTAGAAATCCTATTGCGAACTAAACTAACAAAACCGAAAATGTGAGATTTTGAAGTTTTAACTTGTATTTTATAAACCAACACTTTTGGGCATGTTAGAAATAGAAATAATGAATTTTTGGGACTTTTAAACATATATAAGAGTTTTGGGGAAAGTTTCGGGTCAAACCGGGTAAGTTTGACCAAGTCAACAAAAACGGCTCGGTTCCTAAAAACGACAAAAAATACTATTTTTAGAAAGTAACAACGAAAATGTGTTTGGGTGGCTTAATTAATGTCTTTGACCAAAAACGAGACTTGGAAAGTTTACCGAATTAGAAACCGACACATAAATTGATAAGTGACTCTATGGTTTGACCAGTTTTGACCGGGTTGACCAGGTTTGACCAGTTTTGACCGGGTTGACCAGGTTTGACCAATTTGATCAGTTTTGACCGGGTTGACCAGGTTTGACTACTTTGACCAGTTTTGACCAGTTTTACTAGTTTGATCAACTTTGACCTACGGTTTAAGACTTATACAAACCAAAATAATCTGTTTGCAACACACGATGTGTACTAATGTATAGTATACAACAAAACAAACTTGATAATGATGTCTAAATGGATAATATTACAAACTTTCACCAACGGGTCGTACGCGTCTTTGATAAACGAACTTGAACAACTTATTTAGACATAACTAGTTGAATGAGCTAGCTATAAGTGGACATTAACCTTCCACTTACATAGATGATCTTTCAAGAAATCTACTCATACAACCTTATACGTTTAGGACGTTAGAAGGTTGCACATTGGATCACACTTTACTTGCTATTTGACACTGCTTGCTTACTATTTGCTAGAATTCATGTGAGTTTCATAGCCCCTTTTTACTTATTTTAAATTGTTTGGGGGGAGAATACATACTACAACTGCTTTACACAACTACTTTAACTTGAACACATGTACAAACTTGCTATTTTACAGACTTACAGACTATTAATGTACAGAATACATACACACATGTTTATACAATTGCTTTTACCTGAACACATGTACAGACTTGCTATTTTATAGACTTACAGACTATTGATATACTGATTTGCATGAATTACAATTAATCCACTGAAGGCCTCTGAATCGTAGTTGTTAACTATCGACTTAAGCACGATTTTTAGTAAATGGATCCGTTTGGGACTGACCATCCCCGCCCGGGGTAGCACGCACTACCACGAACCGTATTGTATAAACGGGCGTTTCTTACTCGTTTCACATGAGTGTTTTTGGATTAGCACTCACGTGGGCAAATTTTCGGGTACTTGATTGTACTTTACAGACGTGTTAAGCTTCGACTATGATGCTCATGACAATTGTATATTCACTGCATTGCACTCGTGCAATATTTTAACTTGATTGTGTTCACAACTGTTTATTTACTGCAAACCTATGAACTCACCAACTTTATGTTGACCCCTTTTAGTATGTATTTCTCAGGTAACCCTCCGCAGTAGGAAGCTTTTGGAAAGCTTAGCTCGAGTCGTATTGTTTTCAAACATCAAGAGATTAGATTGCATTCAGCTGTGTTTTGTTATTCAGTAATGTATTAGATATCTCTAATCGGTTTATGCGAACTCCAAATACTTTTGTAAACTTTTGAATTATTGTAATGTAACTATTTTCAAACGTCTCATATAGAGGTCGTTTGCTTTAATCTTGGTGTTATGATATTTGATTGGTCGGTGCCCCCGTGACACCTCATCCTTCCGCTGCCACGTGTTTTCGGGGTGCGACAGATAGATATCAGAGCCTAAGGTTATAGCGAACTAGGATTGCATTAGTGACCTAGACTATGACCGTTAAGTTTGTATTTTTATTTGGTATGACTGGTTCAGCAATTGCATCAATTGAACTTAATTTAACATAGCCTGATCAACTATGTATAATTAATGGAGATTCGATGCAAGACCCGAAACGGTGATAGCAAATGAGAATACGGTAGTAACGTAAACCGAGGATAGAACGGGACCAACCTTATACGTGCTTATGTTCTAGGTTATTATATTTCTATATATAACCTTAACTTTTCATATACTAAACTCTTTGCCACTCTACATGGCAACCACTTCCACAACTATGTCACATGACATCGAACACGAAACACAAACCTCACTTACTACTATAGAGATACCCATGATACCCGCTCGCCCAACCGCTCCAGGCAACGATATAATCGAATACGACTCACTTTAGGAGAATCCACCAAAGGATTCGCCACCCAAATGAGAACACGTATAGAACTTAAACTGTACACCTACTTCCGTCATTACACACTCATCGCTCCCACCTATATCGTAGACCCATAGAGCATGTGTGCTACACACGATTAGAAGGACATGTACATCACTTCGAACTAGACCTTGTCCTATTCTTACCACTACTACCGATACTTCAACCTTAAGAACCGTCTTCCCACAGATGTCCGCCAATGAAATTGGCTAACCACAACACCAACACATTAAGAATAATATTTCCAACACCTGAAAGGATTCTAACAACTTACGCATAACTCGGTTTATGACTTTAACTACTCTGAACACAACTATCTTAATAACAACTAAACCATTTTGATCGCTGCCGCAATGAATGCTTGCAACCAAGGAGCAAGTCATTACACTTATTCCACCACCAAGTTCCCCTCAGGATTAGTTTATCTCTTGACATTGTAACCTGTTGGGGCGGGATGTGCCTAACTATCTATCTTTGTTAACTTTGTAAACTCTTGAACTAAGACCGGATGTAACACTGCCCGATATATTTTGAGAACCTTCTAAGTCTTGTAATCATTTTGAACTTGCACCTCAGTGTGGTTATAAAAATTTGCTTCCTTGTTTTACTTAATTATTTCGATGTGACATAAACACCTGTTTTACTTTCCTTTATACACCTGCAATGACCTTAAATCCTACTCAACGACATCTTACGTGCCTCTCATTTTCTTACTATTAGAATCATGGCACCGAAACGTCAAATGAGCTCCGCCGATATCGAGCGACTCATCAATCAGAGGGTACAAGCGGCCCTAGAAGCTGCCAGAAATGACCTTAACCCGAACCAAGGAAACCCTGGAGGGGCAGACAACAATCCACCCGTGCCAAAGCCCTGCACCTACAAAGATTTCACAAATTGTAAACCCCTTAATTTCAAAGGAACCGAAGGAGCCGTCGGTCTCATGCGCTGGATTGAGAAAATGGAGTCCGTTTTTCGAATAAGTAACTGCCAAGAGGAAAACAAAGTAAAATTCTCTACCTGCACACTAGCTGAGGGTGCACTCACTTTCTGGAACTCATACGCCCAAACCCATGGTATTGATGCTGCCTATCAAATATCCTGGGATGAACTCAAAAACCTGCTGAGGGAAGAATACTGTCCTCGTGAGCAACTCCAACAGCTCGAACAGGAATTCTGGAATCTCACAGTTCAAGGAAATGACATCACTAGCTACATAACCAGGTTCCACCAGCTTGCTCTTCTTTGTCCATCCATGGTGGACCCCGAATACAAACGTATCGAAAGATACATTTAGGGGCTACCTGATAAACTAAGATCGATCTAATAAACTTATTAGATTAACACAAGTTTTGAATTATTACTGAGAAGTTGCGGAATCACACTCAATAATATTATGAAGATCAATAATAAAATCAATAAAACAAAGTTACTATCAAAAACTTCAATCTTATTAATAATATAAGACGAATACACTGAACTGTATTAGGGTTACATAACCTTGAAGCTGCATAAAACTAATGTTAACCTAATCTAGGTTTCGGATCTCTATTTATATCCCATAGAGTCCTGCTAAACAATCTCCTATAATTATGGAAACCGTTGCACTCCATAATTATTCAAACTTTATCTTTTCCGCCTATTCTATACATAAACAGTGTTAACTACCACAACTATACAAACAGTGGTATTTCCTATAGAACAGTGTTAACACTTATACAATTTACTAGACTGTTGAGTCATATTAGTATGTCTGTCATTTGGTCTTGAGTCTGTAATAGCTTAGATTAAAAAATAGATAATTTTCTGTTTTGAGTGACACTTATCTAGTGTCGCATTCAGGCGACACTTAATAAGTGTCGCACTAGGGTTATGATCTGCGACACTTAGCAAGTGTCACAGGATCAATATGTTTGTATATATAGAGCCATCACGGCTCATTGCAAAGGTTGGACAAAACCTTTGCACAACTTGTCGACTAAAATCTCTGTAAACAAGCTAGTATTCGTTGGTTATTGAAATATAAAGCATTCTTATTCAATATCTCATTGTGTTGATTTATATTTCATGCTCGTTACTTCAATCAGTGATTCCGCCACACAATTGATTCTAGTCATTCAATCTAGATCCAAGGTTAAGGGACAACAAAGTGGTATCAGAGCCGTTGGGTTGTTTGTGACAGATTTGATCAGTTTCGAGTTTGTTTCGGTTGAAATTGGGAAGAAACTTGCTTATTTTCATTGATTAGAGAGTTTTTGGTCTTCAATTTCTTGTTATTAATGTGTTTTTGCAGGTATTGTTCATCTGGGAAAGAGAATTTTCGTTAGGTTTTACGAAAATTTGGTTTTTAGGGTTTTTGGGTTGCTGCTGCGCATTTCTGCGACACTCGTTGTGACACTTCTAGCGACACTTACCTCAGTGTCGCCTCTAGGGTTTTGTAACATTATCTTGCGACACTTCAAACGACACTTACTTCAGTGTCGCCTTAAGGATTTAGTGACACTCATTGCGATAGTAATTCCCGTCTTGCTAGAGACACTTGCTAGCGACACTTGATTGCGACACTTACATCTAGTGTCGCCTGTGGTTTAATTTTACACTTTCTGTGACACTTGTCTCAGTGTCGCTTGTCAGTTTGTGACAATTCCTTAGTGTCGCTTAAGCATTTTAAAATCAGTTTTCTTTTCAGTTTAATTTACAATGTCGATGCAAGCTTTTGCTCAAATGCTTAAAACCAGTAATGAAGCTGGTAGTACAAATAAGGCTCCAATTTTTACAGCTAATACAAATTATGTTGAATGGAGACAAAAATTTGAAGCTTTTATTTCTTATAATGAACCGGATATGATGATTCCTTTGCTTGAAAGGTATGAGCATCCGAGGCAAGAGGGGGTATTTGAGGGAATCGCACCTCCTAAGTCTATTCGTGCGTTGAATGCGGATGAAAAGAAATCTTGGGATATGGAAAGGAAAGTCCATTCAGCTCTTGTTATGAGCTTATCTTCTGATGTACTCAAAATGTTTAAACATCATGACATCGCATATGATATATGGCAGGCTCTTGAAAGACGATGCGGTGGTAGTGATAAATACAAGAAGAGTAGGATGGAGTTGGTCAAACGATAATATGAGTTGTTTGATATGTTAGAAAATGAATCCTTAAACGGTTTGTTTATTCGTTATTCACATCTAGTGAGTGAGCTGTCTAACGGGGGAGTGAAAATGCAGGTAGAGGATATTAACAAGAAATTGTTAAGTGCGTTACCAAAGAAATGGAATCATCGTGTGATGATGATGGAGGAAGACGAAGGCGTGATGTCTATGTCTCTAGATGATTTCATTGGATGATTGCAAGCATATGCACAAGATATGCAAAGGAAAGAAACAAAATCTAGTGCTCATATTCAGGATCCAAGCATTTATGGGAGTAAATCTTCATCTTCAGGGATTGCTCTTTTGTCTGGAGGAGGTTTGTCATCCGCCACTAAAACTTCAACTGCAAGTGGTGGTGCCTCCAGTGGATCATATACTTTTTCAGGTGGATCACTTTCATCATCTGGTGGATCCAAGGCTAAACAAGCTTCTCCAGCTACTGAGGAGAATGCTGCTGTATTTCAAGCATTTTTGAGTGCTTATGACAGTTTTCTATCCCAGAAAACTAGTTCCATTGATTTAACTGATGAGGATTTTGATCAAATAAATCCCGATGATCTCGAGAGAATGGATATTAGATGGAATTTCGCTATGTTAACTAGGAGAACAAAAAGATATTTGCGAAAAACTGGTAAAAAGAACTTGGATGATGATAGTGATTCGGGTTTGGGTTTTGATAAAAGTAAGGTTAAATGCTACAAGTGTCACAATCTTGGACACTTTGCTAGAGAATGTGAGAAATCTAAACAACCTCCTTCTGGTTTTTCAAAGCCATCTGCTTCAAAGAAGTCAACTGCTAAGGATGCTGATAAGCTTGAGGAATCTATCAGTGAAGCTCTTCTCCTTACTAATGATGAATATCATAACTGGAGTGATACAGAGGAGAACATTCATAACACAGCTCTTATGGCAGAGATTACGGATGAGGTACAAATTGATGAACCTCTTTCTTGTGTTAATTGTATCAAATTAACTGGTAAAATTAACAGATACTCTGAGGATAATGCTCGCCTGTATTCTGATTTAGATAAACTAAAACAGGCGAACCAATTGTTAAAAGAAAATGAAAAGATTTTTGACAAAAAGATTAATGCCACTATGACTGATAGAAAAGATCTAAAGGCTAAGATTTATTGTCAACAAGATGCTATTGACAGTTATCTTAAGAAAATTGTCGATTTACAAAAAGCTCTTGATGAATCGAAAACCGAGGTTATTGATCTTAATCGAAAACTTTCAAATTTCAGTACATCCTCCGTTGTTTTTGATGAGATCCTTCAAGCGCAAAGGATCAATACAAAAAGTAAGTCGGGGATAGGATACCAAGCGGTACCTCCCCCAGCTAACTATGAACCTATGCCTTCGAAGGATGACATTAAAAACTTTGTGCCTTCAAATGTTAAAGAAGGCAAGTTATCTTTTAAAGAACCAGTTATTTTGGTTCCATCTGAGAAGGGAGATAAACCTATCTCCCAAAAGAAAGCAAAAGCATTACCTGTACTTCCTACTATTGAGGAGGAAGTAATTGAAATTGAGGATGTAACTGATGAGATTGATACAGAGGTTCTTAAATTGGATGTAAAGCCTGAAAATTTTATAATTACAAATGAACCGTGTAGTGAAATCCCTTCACTAAAGGTTAAATCTAAGGCTATTTCTAAGGTTAAGAAGGAACCAAATTTTGCTGATAACAAATCAATTTCTTCTAAACCAATCACAACTAATTACAAAAGTAAACCAACATCTTTTTCACGTGCCAATTCACCTTGCACATTTCAATGTGCTTGTTCAGTAAATAGAAATATCAAATCCTCATCAGTTTTGCAACCTCAGTTTCAATCGGTTGTTGAGAGAAGATCCTGTTTCTACTGCAAAAAATAGGGTCATTTGATAAGTGTTTGTCCGTTGCTTTCTAGACAACGGTTTGGAAAGACAGTGCCTAGATCGTCATTTTACAGAAATTTTTCAAAATCCTCACCTAAGCACAGTTTCATGTCTCCCAAACCTGTCAAGAAAACTGACAAGATAATGTCGGTTACACCTAATCGGCAAACTCTTGTCAAAAAGCAACCATCTAAACCTCTACAGGTTTGGAAAGTCAAAGAGCCCAAAGAAGACTCTTCATCACATAATACCCCATCAGTTAAAGAGCCCAAAATTTTGAAAAACCATGTACTCACTGATGTGGTTATTATGAATGACTCTGGTAGACCCAAGTCCGTCAAGGCTTGGGTCTCACACTCAAACTAATTTCTCTATTTTTGTGTGCCTACAACCATCATAAGAAGTAATCAAGAGCAAATGGTATGTAGATAGTGGTTGTTCTCGGCACATGACAGGCAACATATCTCTACTCTCTGATGTTATACCTATTAAAGGAGGATATGTTGCATTTGCGGGTGATAAGGGTGGAGAAATTACTGGTAGGGGAACTCTCACTAATGGATCAGTGAGTTTTGACAACGTGAACTATGTGGAACAATTGCATTATAATCTTCTTAGTGTATCACAAGTATGTGACAAAAAGTTCACAACAGTGTTTACGGATACGGAGTGCTTAATACTCAAACCAGGCTTTCAAATAGCTGATGAATGGGTACTCATTCGAGCACCGGGGACAAAAGACACGTATGTCCTTGACATGAGTACTGTGTCAACTTCAACATCTGAACATACATGTCTGTTGTCCAAAGCTACTCCAAAGGATTCCCTTTTATGGCACAGGCGAATGGGACACATAAACTTTCGTAAGATGAACTATCTTGTAAAAAATGAGCTTGTTACTGGTGTGCCTAAACTCACATTCAGTTTGGATGATAACTGTGTTTCCTGTCTCAAAGGAAAACAACACAAGCAGTCCCATAAGTCGAAGAAGGTGAATTCCAATGCATCGCCCCTAGAACTATTGCACATGGATTTATTTGGGCCGGTTAATAAGAGGAGTATGGGAGGTAGTACTTATTTCTTAGTAGTCACCGATGACTACTCTCGTTTTTCTTGGGTTTACTTCATTTCTACAAAGGATGAAGTCCCTGAGATCTTAATATATCTGTTTGACAAGTTAGAAAACTTGTGTGGAAAGAGAATCAAGAGGATTAGAAGTGATAATGGAACGGAATTCAAAAACAAAACAATTGAGATGTACTGTTTAAGGAAGGGTATTCATCATCAGTTCAGCTCTGCTTATACACCTCAACAGAATGGTGTCGCTGAACGCAAGAACAGGACTCTTATTGAAGTTGCGTGTACTATGCTATCCGACTCTAAGCTTCCAATCACTTTTTGGGCAGAGGCGGTAAATACCGCGTGTTTTGTTTTAAATAGGGTTTTGACAGTTAAAAAGGAAAACAAAACATGCTATGAGCTGTTTAACAACCGTAAACCAAACTTACAATTTCTGGAGCCCTTTGGATGTCCTTGCACCATTATGTCACGAACTCAAAAGGACAAGTTTGGTGAAAAATCAATGGATGGAATATTCTTGGGATATTCTGTAAATTCTCCTAACAAGAGAGTTTATAATTTATCTACAAAGCGTATTGAGGAGCATTATGAAGTCAAGTGTTTATGCTATACGGCTCCTCCCGAAGGCAAAGGACCAGAAAATCTGTTTCAGTATGATAGTTTCTTTGACTCATTTAATATTCCGACCCCTGAGAATGTTGATGATGAAGAAACTATTGTCACTCTTCTACATGGTTTGGATATTAATGTAGATCACACTTCATCTGCACCACCTGTCCAACCTAATACATCTTCCACCTCAGCATCAACACCATCAGTTGATGCACCAATTCTAACAACAGATCCTCCATCACCTCAACCGTTAGATATGGCTTGTCCTTCAGAAGAAAATGTTGAAGCCAATGATCCTCCATCTGAGAACAATGCTACTGAAGGAGATCTTAATAATTTGGAATTACTTATTGTGCCTAACTCAATTCCACAGACTCGGATTCATAAGACTCACCCCACTGATAATATCATTGGTGAGTTAAGTAAAGGTGTTCAAACTAGACATCAATTGGCTGTGACCGACACGTCTGCTTCAACTTCTGAAGCATCTCCTACAGCCTCCTTGGAATGTCTTGTAACTGAAATGGAAGAATGTTTTCTATCTCAAGTTGAACCAAAGAAAACAGCTGATGCATTAAAGGATCCGCATTGGGTTGAAGCAATGCAAGAAGAACTGCATCAATTTGAGAAGCTGAAAGTTTGGGAATTAGTTCCTCTACCCAAGGGTGTCCATGCAATTGGAACTCGTTGGGTATATCGTGTGAAGAAGGATGACCGCGATGTAGTGGTTAGAAATAAGGCTCGATTAGTAGTTCAAGGATTTACACAAATTGAAGGATTGGACTACGATGAAGTATTTTCCCCTGTAGCTAGATTGGAATCTATTCGCATTTTTTGGCTTATGCTTCATTTAAAGGTATTCAGGTTTATCAACTAGACGTAAAGAGTGCTTTTCTTTATGGACAAGTTGTGGAGGAAGTCTATGTCAGGCAACCTCCTGGATTTGAAGACTCGGTACATCCGGATTATGTCTGCAAGTTAGACAAGGCTTTGTATGGTCTTCACCAAGCACCACGAGCATGGTGCGAGAGGCTGTCTACACATCTACTCAAGCATGGATTTTCCAGAGGACAGATTGACAGCACTCTTTTTACAAAAAGGTCCAAAAACGATTTGTTACTTGTGCAGGTATATGTGGATGACATCATCTTTGGCTCTACAAGTAATGCTCTCTGCAAGGAATTTGAGTAACTTATGAAGTCTGAATTTGAGATGAGTGCAATGGGAGAACTTAAATTCTTTCTAGGTTTCCAAGTTGAACAATCTGACAAAGGCATTTATATCCATCAGTCAAAATATGTCTTTGACATGTTGACTAGGTATAATTTGCATGATTGTAAGACTTATGGCACCCCCATTGAGGTATCTCACAAACTTGGACCAGCTGAGGAAGATGATGAGTGTAACGAGAAGGAATATCGTTCAATGATAGGTTCTCTCATGTACCTTACTGCTTCAAGACCAGATATTGTTTTTGCTGTTTCTTTGTGTTCCAGGTACCAAGCTCATCCGAAGGTTTCTCATATGAAGGCAGTTCAGCGAATTTTTGGGTATCTCAAATATAGACCCACTCTTGGTCTATGGTACTCAAATGAAGATGACTTCACTTTGACTGCGTATTCAGATTCAGATTATGGCGGATGCAACAAGGATAAGAAGTCCACATCTGGTGGATGTCAGTTTCTTGGACCGCGCTTAGTGTCATGGCAGTGTAAAAAGCAGACAACCGTTTCAACCTCCACAGCCGAGGCTGAATATATTGCTGCTGCCAGCTGTTGTTCACAGGTTCTGTGGATTCAGCATCAACTTCGCGATTATGGTTTCATCTTAACTCTTACTCCTATACATATAGATAACACCGCAGCCATATCTATCACACGCAATCCCGTACAGCACTCTAAAACAAAACATATAGAGATACGATTTCACTTTATACGGGATTGCTATGAGAAACACCTTATTGACCTTATCCAAATAGAAACACTCAAGCAAAAGGCTGATTTGTTTACTGAGGCCTTTTCCCGTTCTCGTTTTGATGAATTAGTTTCTATGCTTGACTTATGATTTTTTAAATCGTTACAGTGACGCTGACTTTACTTGGATTAAAAAAAAAAAATTTGCAAGAGCCACACTTTATACTTCTTAGTATTAAAGTAATGCATTATTGCTACATCTATAAAAAGACGTTGGGTTGTGTCTGTAAACAACTTGGGATATGATAGTACATGAAGTATCATTCACAAAATGCAAATGTTCACTGTTATATCTGATGTATCAGTAGGTTTATTTAATGTATTTATCATAAATTTCTTAACATACAGCTTCATCATATGATATGTTCATAGACAACTCTCTATTTGTTCTCGGAGATATTAAACAGTAATTTCAACTACTTGTTAATTTTATGTAGTAAACATCATATGACGTACGGCGGTGTGTCTTAATTCCTATATTTTATATGGATAATAATTATATTCTGAAATTTTATATCAACTTATTTGGGGGATATAGTATTGGTTTCCTTTGTTGTACGTCGGTACAGACCTGGTCTCTGGTACTATATCTTAAAAATTAAATGAAAGTGCCTAGCGCTTGGATCTAGATGACAATTGACCGTAATTGATAGGCGGAATCAATCAATTACACTTAATGTTAACAAACACAAACCGAAACAATGATATTCAATCAAAGAAAACTCGTTTATTAGCTTGTATTGAGTATAGGAATCAATTACAGAGGTACTAAGTCGACAAATTGTGCTAGGGTTTCGTCAACCCTAGCCTAAAACCCGTAGGTTTCTATTTATACTAAAAACACAGCCGACATGCGTCACTTATGTAAGTGTCGCATGTGGCCGCTTTAATGCGTCACTTACCTAAGTGTCGCTATGCGTCACTTAATCAAGTGTCGCTATGCGTCACTTAATCAAGTGTCGCTATGCGTCACTCAGGCAAGTGTCGCCTAAACCAAAACACGAGTGTCGCACTATACAAAAGCTATTTTTCTATTTAGAAACTAACGACACTAATTACAACTCGATAGACCAACTGACAGACACTCAAAGATGCATCAACAAACTCCCCCGTGTCTTCAGCTTGGTCTTCAAAATCTTCAAACTCTTTTAAGTCGTTTAATCTTCAATTCCAACCAGCAGGAAATACACCACCAGCATGTACTCCGTTGGCTACGCAAATATCAATAACCTTTTGAAATTTAATCGCTTCAGCTCTGTCTCTTTCTTTAAACTGAATCCTATTCTGATGTAATCTTTTCATATCATGTTCAGAGAGATTGATCAAACTCAACGGATCGAATACACAAAATATCTTTCTTTTAAGACCCCAAGTAGATTTTTTCTTAGGTTGAACAACATCCCATGCTGTTTTCTCTTCATCCTCCGATTCTACATTCATAATCTCCGAATCCGTATCTGGTTCCGATTTTGGAATAAACACAATTATAGCTTCACCAGTAATATCATCATATTCCCAGTACTCCAACCTATTCAAAAAATCTATCGGGATGATTTCTAGCCATCATTGACCTTGTCCATATTGACACCCTGAAATAAAATGCTGACTTATTCACTAAGGCTTTCTCTAGAGCACGATTTGATGAATTAGTCAACATGATCGGTCTTAGGTTCTTTACAACGAAAAAGTAATTTGTGACTTGGATATGTTTAAAGTAATGCTTTAAAAAAAAAAAAAAAAAAAAAAAAAAAAAAAAAAAAAAAACGCAACAGCCACTCCTTATACTTTCTAGTTTTAAAGAAATGCAATGTTGCTACATTTAAAAATAGACGTTGAAGTTGTGTCTGTAAACAACTTGGGATATGATAGTACATCGGGTGACATGCATGAAAATGGAATTTTTAAGGTTTATCTTTGATGTGTCAGTAGATTTATCTGACATATTAAAAACAGTTTTTATAAACATTATCTTCATCATACGATATATTAGTAGGCATGTTATACAAAACACTCTGAGAAGTCTTAAGAAGCTTAATCTATAATTGTCTATTTCAAGTGGTACACCTTTATTAGATGTACGACAAAAGTCTTAATTTCTTACTTATACTAGACATGTTTTTGTGAAAGATGTTTATATGATTTCATTTGGGGGTATATATTGACAGTCTCCTTTGTTATACGTAAGTATAGACCTGGTTTCTGTTAATATATACTTTAAAATTAAGCAAACACAAGTCAAAGTGCTTGAAAAGTCTTTAAAAATTAAGATACCTTACAAGGTCGCCAAAATGGTTTGACCAAGTTTGGTTTTGCTTAAACCTGGATCAAGTTATGTCGCTTTGTTGTACGTAAGTACAGACCTGTCACCGCTGACTTGATTCTTAAAATTGATTTTCTTATATTCTATCTGTCAATGGAAACATGGTCTATGTTTTAAGTTAAGATGTATATCTATGATGGGAACCACAGCGAAATAAACATACCAATAATAATAAAATACCTCTTAGTTGTACGTATAACATGTTTAAGTGGACAAATATACTAATAATCGTTTTGAAATAATTTTTATAAGCAGTGTTTTTTTTTTGTATGTCAAGTAAATTTAAAGAGGACAAAGATACTGATGATTGAAATAACACTTACTGTTCCTAATAAATGCATGTTATTCCGATATGATCCCTAATCAGACTTTATCAACTCCGTCATCAAAAAGAATGTGTTAATTCTCTAAGTGGTAAATTTAAATAAATAGAGTGAAGAGGTTCCCTTATCTCTGATCTAACGGATCGTTATATCAATACCTACATGTGGTAACTGTTATAAGAATAGTTGTTCATTTACATTTTCTTGTATATGTCTTATTTTCTTTAAGATTAGTGTAATTTTAATTATTATCCAAGTTACAGTTACATTTTCAAATTTAAGTACCGCAATCACAACGCGAAATCATCGAAGAAATCGCAAATTTTTCACTAAAAGTGAACTGTGCGTCACTTTCATAAGTGACGCTACCAGTGACGCATACGATATTGCGTCACTCACCTAAGTGACGCAGTCAGTGCCGGATTAGTTTCGCTATAAGTGCCGGGTTGAGTGTCGCATACAAGGGTCGGTGTATAAATACCCCTTCCCCACGACACTCTCACTCATCACTTTCAAACACTCATAGCGACACTTGTACTGACATACCGACACTCGTACTGTCTTTGCGTCACTTCCGCTGTGCGTTTCTCCTTCGATTGATTTGTGATCTCTACGGCTGTCTTGTGCATTCCATTGATACATCTTTGTTCCCCTCACTCCTACGATCTATTTGGTACTAATTTTAACTTTTTCCCTTCTCTATTCTTGCTGTAATTTTAGATTAGGGTTACGGTTTGGGTTAAAGTTTGAAATCGTTCGATTCAATGCTTGTATGTTTGTGTTTTGATGTAACACATGGTGTGTTTTATTCGTTTATACCTAGCGCACACCACGGTTACTTTATTATTGAAAACCCCTAATTTTTAATTCTGGGTATGAACAGTGCACGATGATCTTCATCGTTGCGACACTTCCTGCGTCACTTACCTTAAGTGACGCTCTTTGGTAATTTGGTAACATATACCGTCACTTCACAAGTGACGCTTACTTTTGCGTCACTTCTTAAGTGACTCATGTAGTGACGCATATACTTGTTTTAATTGTTTAAACCGTCACTCCTACCAGTGACGCCTTTACATGCGTCACTACTCCAAGTGACTGTCTAAGTGACGCTTCTTTATATCCGTCACTTATACCATCACTTCTTAAGTGACTGTCTTAGGATACCGTCACTAGTTTAAATGTCGCATGTTCTTCACCCGTCACTTTGCAAGTGTCGTATCATTTAAATCACTAAATTCAAACGTCACTTACATCAGTGACGCTTGATAGCGTCACTTCCAATAAGTGACGCTACACATTGATTTCAATTTTATACACTGTATATTACGACACTTCTTCAGTGACGGTAGTGGCCATGCGTCACTTACCCTAAGTGACGCCTAAAGTCCAAAATTTATTTTTCAACCTTTCTGTGTTCGGGTTAACTTTCTAACCTTCTCGGTTACTTTTCTTTGTATTTTTAGCTTACAGATGGCCGAGTTACAGAACTATTACCGCCGCACGAACACACGTCACAATATCACGGCATTCTTGGAATCTACACATGCCAACTCGGCGCCGTTCAGGCCAATGATCGAGTTTCTTCGTCGATCACGAATTCATTATGCGATTACGGCCACGACTCCGGTATACATGAACCAAATTGAGGAGTTCTATGATCATGCAGTGATCAGGGTACAGGGTGACGTTCCTCGGATTGTCTCGAATATGTTTGGAGAGGAAATCGAGATTACTGAGAACTCGATTAGGAGGGTGTTACAGTTCAATGACAACTCCACGATGCCCACCATCTTCCCCACCACGTTTATCTACGGGGGACTTCAAAGGATGGGTTATCCGGCAAACCAACTCTCGGACTTCAGGAAACAGTACCTCTGCAGGGTATGGAGGTATCTGTGTCATATTATTATAGTTTGCTTATCTCCGAGAAAGGGAGGTTATGATGCGGCGAGCCATCTTACTCTGTCTCTCATGTTGGCCCTGATATACAATAAACCGTATAACTTCAGCGGTTATATTTTCGGCAACATGGTGGAGAATATACGCGCTGGAAAGGACAAATGGCTGCAGTATCCTCGATTTGTCCAGCTGTTACTGAATGATCTCAATCTTGAGATTGCACCAGATCAGCGATCTCTTCTTGTACCGACGCCGATGCTTCTGCGAGTCTTTAATGACTGCAAGCTCGCGCCAAAGGCACGTAGTAAACGAAAACTACGTTGCGCCGCACGATCATGGTTTTTTGGATGATGTCGTGCCTCCGGTAAACGAGGACGACTTAGTTGATGCCAATATCGCTCAGGACCTAGATGATATTGAGCACGTTGATCGGGTTGAGGTCGATTCCGATGATGGTGGGCCCACTCCTCCGGATTCTGAGGGTGATGTGCCACCACAATCAGCTTTAGATGGGATTCAATTGGCTGATCCCCAACGCTTTAAGCGTATTATGCGCCGGATTTCGGCTGGTCGGGTTCATATTCCGAGAAATCCTGGCAAGCGTCCTGCTGGGTCGTCGCCTTCTTATGCTGAGTTACCCTTACGTCGACGCCAGCGGACTTCGATTGTCCTTGAGGAGCCAACTCGTCAGCCTTCTCCTCAGCCTGCAACTATTTCTATTCAGCAGGTTTTAGCTCAACTGGAGCTTTTGTCCAAGCGTTTTGATGATCAACAGGCGATCATTGCAGCTCAAGCTTCACAGATAAAGGACTTAGAGATTAAAGCTGCCACAGTGGACTCTCTCCAACAACAGATAACGACTATGTCTTCTAGGTTGTTAGAATTAGAGTCAGTCACACTTGTTTCGGGGGAGGATAATTCTAGGGAAATAGAAACAAATGTAACTCCTTCCCCTGAACCAGAAAATGTACTTCCATCTTCTACTATCAATGAAAATATCAGTTTAGATTATTTCGTGGAGGTTCAAGGTCAGGCAAGACCTATCGCGGTAGATTATTCATTCGTAGATCTCACTTATTTGCAAAACTTGATGAATGATAATGATACGATGCCTGAGGAAGAGGAAATGAATGATCCTGTAGCAGAGGATTATTTCTTTGAGGAAAATGATGAAGTTGAAGTTGAGGGGGAGCAACTGCACAGTGATGAATGCTATGATGAAGCTCCTATTATAGAATCGGATTCGTCTGAAGATGAATCAGAAAAAGAGACGAACGAGCCATCAACTTCTACAACAAAACCAGATATTGTGCTCAAACCAATTATCGAGGTACCGGTTACGTGTAAAAGCTACAAAGTTAGATCTGATTACACGGGACTGATTAAGAGTTGGAAGTTCGATGAGAACAACTCTGTTTTTATGATAAAGAGAAGTGACGGCATTCAGTACTTCAATATGAAGTTTTATAAAATAAGTACTTTGCCGAAGTGTGAGCTTCAAAGTTTAGCTCAGATACCCTTGATCAACCGATCACGAGATTCACGAGCAGATTTCTTTCAGGTGATCATACGTCGAGAGATGAATAGTAAAAAATTTTACTTGATAAAGCCGACGTTGGGTATGCGATACAAGTTTAAGAAGAAGCTTGATCCGATCACTCGTCAACCTATTGTGAAGATGATCTATCCACCAGCAAAGTGTCTACAGAAGATACCTTTGGAAATAGAAACAAATGTAACTCCTTCCCCTGAACCAGAAAATGTACTTCCATCTTCTACTATCAATGAAAATATCAGTTTAGATTATTTCGTGGAGGTTCAAGGTCAGGCAAGACCTATCGCGGTAGATTATTCATTCGTAGATCTCACTTATTTGCAAAACTTGATGAATGATAATGATACGATGCCTGAGGAAGAGGAAATGAATGATCCTGTAGCAAAGGATTATTTCTTTGAGGAAAATGATGAAGTTGAAGTTGAGGGGGAGCAACTGCACAGTGATGAATGCTATGATGAAGCTCCTATTATAGAATCGGATTCGTCTGAAGATGAATCAGAAAAAGAGACGAACGAGCCATCAACTTCTACAACAAAACCGGATATTGTGCTCAAACCAATTATCGAGGTACCGGTTACGTGTAAAAGCTACAAAGTTAGATCTGATTACACGGGACTGATTAAGAGTTGGAAGTTCGATGAGAACAACTCTGTTTTTATGATAAAGAGAAGTGACGGCATTCAGTACTTCAATATGAAGTTTTATAAAATAAGTACTTTGCCGAAGTGTGAGCTTCAAAGGTTAGCTCTGATACCAGTTGAAAGTGCCTAGCGCTTGGATCTAGATGACAATTGACCGTAATTGATAGGCGGAATCAATCAATTACACTTAATGTTAACAAACACAAACCGAAACAATGATATTCAATCAAAGAAAACTCGTTTATTAGCTTGTATTGAGTATAGGAATCAATTACAGAGGTACTAAGTCGACAAATTGTGCTAGGGTTTCGTCAACCCTAGCCTAAAACCCGTAGGTTTCTATTTATACTAAAAACACAGCCGACATGTGTCACTTATGTAAGTGTCGCATGTGGCCGCTTTAATGCGTCACTTACCTAAGTGTCGCTATGCGTCACTTAATCAAGTGTCGCTATGCGTCACTCAGGCAAGTGTCGCCTAAACCAAAACACGAGTGTCGCACTATACAAAAGCTATTTTTCTATTAAGAAACTAACGACACTAATTACAACTCGATAGACCAACTGACAGACACTCAAAGATGCATCAACATTAAACAACTGCGAGTTAATCAGACTTGCAAAATCTTAGAGCTTCAAATACAAATACATACTTAAGTCAAGTTAAGTCGCTATGTTGTACGAACGTACAGACCTGTCACCAATGACTTGACGAAAATTGATTTTGTTTAAACCTGAATCAAGATAAGTCGCTCTGTTGTACGTAAGTACAGACCTGTCACCAATGTCTTGATTCTTAAAAATAAGTTTCATATAATTTTTCTTAATATAAAGATTAACCATATGTAGATGTTAGGGGCATGTCATATGTGTGAACTGCAAAAGATTGAACATATTAACAATAAAAGGTTATCTCTGATGAATGAAGGTTAGTTGTTTAAGCGGATAATGATATGAACAATTATCTTGAACTGTGTGTTATTAAATTTATTTTAAATATGTTATGTAAATTTAAAGAGGACAAGTATACTGATAATTGGAATAACAGCAAACATATGTAAAGTAATGTATGATGACTTAATATGATCCCTAACCAGACCCAAAACAATCCCGTCACCAAAAATAGTGTATTCGTTTTGAATTCTTAGTTAAGTTATACTTATTTTAATATTTTTTGTCTTACTTAAAGTCAAATGTCACTGAATAGCCAAAACCGAATCGCGAAAGAATTTGAAAGTGTTAGGAATTTTCAAAATTTTAAGTCTGTGACACTCACTGAGTGTCGCATCGAGTGTCGCTTCGAGTGTCGCCTATAGTATGGAGTATATAAATGCCACCGTGTGGCATTTATTATCACATTTACCTGCGGCACTCACATACCATTCTGCGACACTCGCTCTCGTTTAAGCGACACTTGATCTGTTTCATTTTTTGCTGTGAATTACTGCTCATTGTTGGAATTCTTTGTTCGATTTTTGTTCTTCTAGTGTATACGCACCTAAAGGTATAAATCTTTCTTCATATCATGATATATTTAGATCTAAATATTCTAGGGTTCATACGGTTTCGTTTTTTATTTTAATCGTTATTAATCTAGACTAGTTAGATGTTTGTTAGGTGTTACTTTCATGTGCCTGATACTCGATATACATGTATCTATCAAGTTTGTAACCTCACTCGACCTAATTTTTAATTTTATTAAAAATTTGAATTCTGGGTTTACGGTTTCTGGGTTTGTGTTCATCTTTGAGACACTCGCAGCGACACTCGCCTTAAGTGTCGCAACTTGGTAATTCGAACACTAACTGCGGCACTTAACTTGAGTGTCGCCTTTTACCATGCGTCACTTGATTAAGTGTCGCCTTGTCTCTTGCGACACTTACTTTAATTTCCGCCTTTAAAGGAACATCAATTAGTTGCGTCACTTAATTAAGTGCCGCCTTGTCTTTTGCGACACTTACCTTAAGTGTCGCCTACAGTTGTCCTTAAGTGTCGTCTTATATATTGTGTGCACTTATGCGACACTCAACTGAGTGTCGCCTCTTGATTTGCAATGCTGCGACACTTACCTTAAGTGTCTCATGGTGATTTTTAAGGCTTCTGAGCGACACTTCTTAAGTGTCGCCTAAAAGTAATTTTGAAAGAACGGTTTATACTTTATTTGTACTAACGGTATAACTTTTCTTTGTGTATTATCTATGTTTTATTTTTGTGCATATGGCAAACTTAGCTATTTATGCTCGCCGCACGCAGCCACGACATAATGTGGTGGCTTTTCTCGATGATACGCATGCCAACTCAATTCCGTTTCATCCGATGATTCAGTTTTTGCGTCGCTCGAGGATTCACAATGCTATCACCGCTTCGTGTCCAATCTACCTGAATCAGATCGAGGAATTTTATGCAAATGCTGTGATTAACACAGAAGGCGAATATCGAAGGATTTTATCATCTGTTTTTGGTCATCGTATTGAAATTACGGAGGATATGGTACGAGAAGTGTTGGGATTTGATGACAATTCTGAGTTTCCAACTCAGTTTGAGAACAGTTTTATCGCTGGTGGTCTTCAGCGTATGGGTTATCCGGCTATTCCTCCAGATCAATACAGGAAACAACATTTGAGCAGAGTCTGGAGGTACTTAGCACACATTATCATTGTGTGCCTCTCGCCAAGGAAGGCGGGATTTGATGGGATGAGTTATGGTACGATCTCCCTGATGCTGGGTTTGGTTTACAACAAACCTTTCAACTACTCTGGATACATCTTTGGGCATCTAGTGGATAATCTACGAGCTGGCGATAACATGTGGTTTATGTATCCACGTTTTTTGCAGCTGATCCTGAATTCCCTGAATCTAGGGATTCAGCCTGACCCAAGGTCGATTCTGACCTTGACTCCGATGCTGGTCAGGGTATTTGGGGATTGTGCAACACCCCCAAAGGGTCAGGCAGTTCTGCCTGATGTTCCGTTATTCGGCCACGTGATTGATGAAGAATATGTGGCTCCGCCGGATAATGGGTTTCTTGATATTGCACCTCCACCTCCGCAAGTTGATGAAGCGGTTTTGGAAGAAGTTCTAGTTGACATTGAGAATTTTCCAACTTCTACACCTGCTGCTGCTGCTACAACCTCCGCTGCTGATAAGGGCAAGCGGGTTCGGGATTCTTCAGACACAGAATCCGATGATGTTCCTCAACAACGTCGTCAACGAACCTCGACTGCTGCTTCTGATGACCTTCAGCCACAGCCGGAATTTTTGAAGAAACTGATGGATGATATGGCGCAAATGAACCAGATGCTTCAAGATCAACAGGCTCTCATTCAGGTTCAAGCGTCAAGAATTTTGGAGTTAGAGTCCACGGCTGCTCGTGTACCGGATCTTGAGCGTCATGTGTTAGATTTGTAATCTCTGGCTGTGGTTCCGGGGGAGTTAGATCCTGAAACCACAGGCCATGATAATGTAAATGTAATCAATGATTCTGAGATTAATGAAAATATTAATTTGGATTACTTTGCGTCGTCAGCTCACGTACCTGGCCAACCAGTACCATTAAATGTAGATTACTCGCATGCTAATCTTGAAGATCTACAAAGTCTTGTATTTGGAACAACTACAAATGTTGAAAATGAGGGTCCAAACATGTTTGCCGATGATGTTCAATTTGAACCTGATGAGGTTTTTGATGAAGATAAGTTCGAGGATAATCCATATGAGGAGGTAGAATCAGATGATGATACCGTTCCTGCTGCTTCTTCTGCAGAACCATCTTCCCATTCTGCTGGTACTTCAACATCCACTGCTCAACCTAGAAAGTATCCAGAATGGATTTTGCCTCCAACGCCCGAGTTGAAAAGATGCCGAGCATATTTTGTTTATGGAGACTTATCTGGGCTTATAAAAAGCTGGAAATTCGATGCTGACTTTCGATTGTTTGTCATCAAAAGGCAAGATGGCATTCAATATTTTAAGGCAAGGCTAGATCATTTGACTACATTACCGAAGGTTGATCTAAATCGACTAGCTCAATTGAATATGATAAATCCCACTGATAATCGAGAAGCTGAATTCTTTCAGCAAATACTGCGTCGAGAAATAAATACGAAGAAATTTAAATGGATTCGACCAGTAATGGGAATTAGATTTTCAAATAAGAAGAAGTTGGACCCGAGGACGCGCCAACCCATATACGGTTATCATTATCCTCCAACCAAGAATCTTACCCAAGTGCCATTTGAAAAGTTACCATTTGATGTGCTGGGAAATTTTAGGTTCTGGTGGTATGACACAGTTACTAGTGAGGCGGTTATTGAATATTTTTCTCAAAAGGGACCGGGACGTGATGCTAAAGAATGGAAACATGTTACTGGCTACACTCTTAGAGTTTTTGATCCTCTTAGCCTGATTAACATGTCAAAGAATGATCTTCAAGTTCTTCACAGTAATAAATTGCAATTTGATATGATTGATCAAGAAGATGATGTGAGGTTTCAGAGAGTTGTGGATCTCTGCATTGCTAAGGGAATTCATGCTGGTGGGAATCTCCCGACAGACTGGATCTGATATTGAAGATATTTTTAAAGACCAAGTTGAAGACACGGAGGAGTTTGTTGAGTCATATTGGTGTGTCTGTCATTTGGTCTTCAGTCTGTAATAGCTTAGATTAGAAAATAGATAATTTTCTGTTTTGAGTGACACTTATCTAGTGTCGCATTCAGGCGACACTTAATAAGTGTCGCACTAGGGTTATGATCTGCGACACTTAGCAAGTGTCGCAGGATCAATCTGTTTGTATATATAGAGCCATCACGGCTCATTGCAAAGGTTGGACAAAACCTTTGCACAACTTGTCGACTAAAATCTCTGTAAACAAGCTAGTATTCGTTGGTTATTGAAATATAAAGCATTCTTATTCAATATCTCATTGTGTTGATTTATATTTCATGCTCGTTACTTCAATCGTGTGATTCCGCCACACAATTGATTCTAGTCATTCAATCTAGATCCAAGGTTAAGGGACAACATAGACTTACCAACCAACAGTGGTAACTAGCCTAAACAGTGTTAACTGTTGTAAACCAGACTAACAGTTGTAACACTCTAACAGTTGAAACTATTACTAACAGTTGTAACTCTTGTCTTCACTTCAATCTTTAATAACAGTTGTAACATCTGATAGCAGTGTTAATCTTCACTAACAGTAGTAATCTCCCAAGACTTCAGCCAACAGTTGTAACTCTGAAGACAGTGGTAACCATTAACCCTACCAGTGTTAATATCAGTAGTAACATTAACACTAACAGTGTTATTGCCTTGTGCATTCTTCAATCAACAGTAGTAACAGTAGTAACATCAATTCCCAACAATCTCCCCCTAAACTTAATCTGTCCCCAACAGTATTAAGTTTCTCTATATTCTTCATGTTGACCTCTTTCAAACTCTTTCAAACCAACTATCTATGATCTCTATGCCTCCTCTCATACTCTTCTTTCTTGTTAATCTGATTCAATATCATATATACCAAATTCTCTGCCAAATCATTGTTGAATGAGACAGATAACTTGGCATGCCTTAAGCTTCTCAATAAACTCAGACTCATATCATATTCCCTGTCTGTTAACATCCAAAGCATAGTAGCATCATCCAATATCACTTGATGAATATCTGAATTGCTGTGATAAATCCATTATCTTACTGTCTGAAAAGTGTTGAACTCAAATGGAAATCTATATGGTTCAAACATCATTGAAATCCATGACCAAGTACACAACTCATATACATTATCAAACTTCTTGGTACTTAATCCTTTCTCAGACCCAATCTCATACATCCTAACCAAATCTTCCTTTGTAATCACCCTGATCAACTCCTTAAAAGACCTCCAAAATGATATGGAAGTATCTTCTCTTTCAATTCTGATTTTCTCACACTTAACAGGAATTGAAAATTGTTCAATGGACCAATCAATTATTCCAGGCAAGTTGTCAGGTGGAAGTTGTACCTGAAGGGGTTGCACCACAATCACATCATTCAAATCAATTTTATTTCTTGGTAGATCAGGAATTGATGCATATTCCTGCCTTAATTTCTCTTTAAACTCAGCACTCAATCTTTCCCATTCTTTTTCTTTTTCCATTTCTTTTTCAATCCTCTCTTTTTGTTTCTTTTCACTATCTGCCTTCTTCTTGGCTTTCTGCTCTTCCTCTGCTCTCTTATCTGCCTCAGGATTCAGAAATGTATCTCTGTTCCATATCCTCTGCAGACTTTCAAGTGACATAGCATTCAATCTAGAAGTTGGAATATTCCCTCCTCTTAACTTTACAATCAAATTTCTTCTCTGTTGTGCTCTTGTTAGAGGTTTATTCCTTTTCTCAGCAGCTTTTGCAGCTCTGATCTTTCTCATCTCAGCAGCTTTCTTTCTCTTAACCTGCTCTACCAAAAACTCAATGTCATCTAACTTCTGCTCTTTCAACTGAGCTTCATCCCATTCATCTACCTGAGCTTTGGTCATCTTAACAAACTGACCTGGTTCAACTTCTACATCAATTAATTCCTCCTGAAGAATATCAGCATTAATTTCTGCATGTAATCTTTGTGCATATTCATCATCATTAACTGTAGCTTCATGAGGCATTGATCTCTGCTTTTTCCTTTTAGGCCCTTCTTCCAGAATGCCCTTACCCTTATCCTTTGGATCAATTTTGGGTAAATTTTGAGCAGTAGTAGTAGTTGCAGTAGGTTCTCTGATCTGAACAGGTGGTAAAGTTGTCTTTGTAGGAACATTTTTAGGCACATTCTCAGCTGTAGCTTCATCATTATTCACATTCTCATGCACATTTTCATCAGCATTCTCATTTACACCAGCATCATCATTCACATTCTCATTAACATTTTCCATCTCAATATCCTCATCCATCTGTTCAGAAACATTATCACCATCATCAACATGAACATTCTTTTTATCACCCTTATTAGTCCAAAATTTCTCCCCCTTTTTGAAAGCATCCTGTGGAGAATCACCTTCAACCAAGACATACTCCTTGCCCTCTTTCAATACTTCGACCACAAGATTTTCCAACTGAGTAAGCCTATGTTCCAAATTTGCTATCATTGCATCTTTTTCTCTATTCTTCCTTCTTTCCACCTTTAGCTTCTCCCAAACATAATCAATCATTTTCGTTAATTCCAAGTTAGTTCTAGCCTCATCACCATCAGAATGTGACTCCCTAGGCGAATCATTGACATGTGCATCAAAATCTTCCTCATACCTGGTATGATCAGAAAATTCCCCTCTTTTCTTGGTACTGGGACCACCAAAATCATCTACATGAGTATAATCATCTTCTGGAGTTGCCTCTGCTTGGGTCTTATTAATGTTACTTCTATCCTGCTCTGTCTGTGGACTAGAAGCAGTAGAAGCAGCCCTTGCAGAATGGTCACCCCACTCCTTATGGACCACATGCTGTTCATGACCCCTATCATTTGACTGAGATGCCTGAGCAGCATGAGCCTTAGACACCTGATGTGTAGCCTTTTTGGCTTTTCTGGTGTAGGTTGTGGTAAATTTGTTCCCTTGTTTTTGTACATTACCCCCAATTGCTGTGGGTTGAGAAGGAGTATGTTGTTCCATTCTCTCAGCAACTGGTTCAGCTTCAGTTGGTGGTATAGAAGCTGTGGTGGAGGGTGCAGGAAGCATTGTTGGAAACAATGCTGTTACCCTCCCAGAAAACATTGTACCTTTAATTGAGGTATCTCTCTTCATATTTGAAAACACTTTTGGTTTGAAAGAAGAGATACCTATAATTCTATCCAGGGCAGGCAAGTCAGCAATTTGTTCATTTAAAAACAACTATACAAACCTTGGATACATTAAAAATTTGAGTTTAGGTTGGTTTAAGTTTCTAAGCATACCAGCAAAAATAAATTTTGAAAAATTAAAAAGTTGGCCAGTAGCTAGACATACCAAGGCATAGCCTACATTACTACTAAATTGTTTAAAAGATGAATGTTTTGAAGATAGACAATGTAGTAATGTATGAATTAAAAATCGCCATTGGTAGGAAAACAAAGTTTTCTGGAAAACAAACCCACCCAGATTTCCCTCATATCCCATTCGTTGTAAATTGGTATATAAAACTTGATCAGATATTGAAGTAATACCTTCTTCATCTTCAAGATGAAGAGAAAAGCGAATGGTTGCTTCTGTAATCACCACTTGTTTCTCATCAACAGTAGAAACAATTCTTTGAATGCCTGCTTCTTCTTCAATCCTAGCATTCACCCAGAACTCATTGATATAGTCGTGTGAAATTCTGGGGGCAACAGTTAGCGCATAGTATATAGATGAATTGCGCAGAAAATCAATGATTTCAACATAATCATTGGCGGTTATAGGTTTAACAAGAAAAGCGATCATGTTATGATCTTTGCCAAGTGAGAGTTGAGGTGTAGTTGACGAAGAAGAAGCCATGAATGATTTGTATAAGGATTTGCAAAAGCAGTGATTACAGGGTTTATGAAAGCAGTGTTTAAGAAAGTGTGAAGAAAATGTACAAGTGATGGGAGAATTTATAATGTTAATTTCAAAGACCTAATTTTGAAATAAAATCCCCAAATTTAACATTAACAGTGGAAACAATTTTAAAATAGTTACTGTTTTAAAACAGTGGAAACTGTTCGATAACCTAATTTCAAAACAAAATCCCCAAAGTTAACATTAACATTGGAAACTATTATACAATAGTGATAACTATTTTAAAACAGTGGTAAAAAAAAGAAATAACAATACTTATACATTCATGATAATAATACTAACAGTGTTACAACTAGTTGATGGAAATAACTCCTGACCAAAGGAATTATAACTCAACACTAGTGACTGTATTAGTATTACTAACAGTGATATTTTTTTTAATGTACCTGCAAAAGGAAAACGGAAATATAAACAGTGATAGTGAAAAATTACAACTTGATAGTATAAACAGTGGTAACTGAAATACTAACAGTGGTAAAAGTTACACTAACAGTGGTACAAACAGTTATAGTAGCAGTGGCACTGAAGGTTATAAGTGAATAGTGAAAACAGTGGAAACTGTTTACACTAACAGTGATGGTTGCTTAACTGACAGTGATAACCTACAAAGGGTTAGTTTAACAAAAACAGTGATAAAAATAAAACTAACAGTGTAAACAAAACAAAATACATATACAGTGGTAATTGAATAATAACAGTGATAATTAAGAAAGCAAAATAGTTGTAACTAAGACTATTATCACTGTTAGTATCAATTACATCTACCAGCATCTAATCCTTAAGCATTATAGAGATGTTTTACAAACTAGTTATGGAGAAACAATTTAAGAAGATTTAATCAGACCAATACTTGTAATCAGAAATGTAAATCTGCCCACATCAAAGGCTTTGGTGAACAGATCTGCAAGTTGATTGTCAGTATGGACTTTTATAATCTGAATAAGTCGTTTTTCATTACAATCTCTGATGAAATGATACCTAATCTCTATATGCTTAGTTTTAGAATGTTTAACAGGATTATTGATGATGCTGATAGCAGAAGTATTGTCAATAAAAATAGGAGTGTTTAAGAAAGTTAAACCATAATCAAGCATTTGATTCTGAATCCATAAGACCTGAGCACAACAATTTGCAGCAGCTACATACTCAGCTTCAGCAATGGATGTTGATACAATTGTCTGTTTCTTACATTGCCATGAAATTAACCTCTCTCCTAGAAATTGACAACCTCCTGACGTTGACTTCCTGTCCATGCTAGCTCCCCCATAATCACTATCTGAATATGCTATTAAGTCAAAAGAAGAATCTTTTGGATACCAAAGGCCTATATCAGGTTGTCCCTTTAAGTATCTAAAAATTCTCTTTACAGCATACAGATGTGATTGCTTTGGACAAGTCTGGAATCTGGCACAGATACATACAGCAAACATAATATCTGGCCTGGAGGAAGTTAGATACATCAATGACCCTATCATAGACCTGTACAGATGTATATCTACTTCCTCCCCCTCAGGATCTGCAGATAATGGCTTGTGTGTCTCCATAGGTGTGCTAGCCACTTTTGTTTCAGTGTAGCCAAATTTGGTGAGTATGTCTTTAACATACTTGCTCTGATGGATGAAAATGCCATCTGATCTTTGTTTGACTTGAAGTCCCAAAAAGAAATTGAGTTCCCCCATAGAACTCATTTGAAACTTCTGATGCATTAACTTCTCAAATTCCTTGCATAACCCATCATTTGTAGATCCAAAAATGATGTCATCAACATACACTTGTATCAATAAAATATCATTGTGATCCCTTTTGATGAACAATGTCTTGTCAATGGTACCCCTTTTAAAACCATTCTCCAAAAGATAAACAGATAGAGTCTCATACCAAGCTCTGGGTGCTTGGTGCAGGCCATACAGTGCCTTATCCAATCTGCAAACTCTATCTGGATATGTAGGATCTTCAAATCCAGGTGGTTGACAAACATACACCTCATCATCAATTGTGCCATACAGAAAGGCACTTTTGACATCCATTTGGTATACTGTGAAGCCTTTATATGAAGCATATGCCAAAAATAATCTTATGGCTTCTATCCTTGCAACAGGAGCAAACACATCATCATAATCAATACCTTCTTCCTGAGTATATCCCTGTGCCACCAGCCTGGCCTTATTCTTGATTACAATTCCCCTCTCATCCTTCTTGTTCTTGAATATCCATTTAGTACCTATAGCCCTTTTTCCCTTTGGTAAATCAACTAAAGTCCACACATTCTGTATTTTGAATTGCAACAATTCTTCCTGCATTGCCTCAATCCAACTAGGGTGTTTAAGAGCTTCTACTGACTTCTTAGGTTCAACTTGAGAAAGAAAACATACATATAAAGAAGTATGTATCTCCTCTTCATTGATAGTAGACTGATGTCTAGTTTGTACAGCAGAGTCAACATTCCCAATTACCTTTTCTAGAGGACGATCTTTGTGAACATGATAAGTAGATGTTGATGTCTCTGGAATGTTTGCTTCTAAGTTGGTAAGATTGCCTTCTTGTCCAGAACTCTCATTAGATGATATATCAGTAGATTCTTCTGTCTCAATTCTCTGAGAGGACTGTGGTTGATCAGAGGAAAACACCTCTGGTGGATCAGGAGTCCAGATTGGAAATACAATGTATTCCAATGAGTCTTTATTCTTTTCTGTGGACATTCCTGATACTTCCTCACTTGCTTCATCTGTTGTCCCTGTGTTGGTACCTATACTTGTACCTGCACTAGAATTTATAGTTGCATATCTAAAAGCATAATTAAGAGCATCAATATCAAACAATGACTTTGGACCTATCCCATCAGGATTAATGGTATTCTCATTAAAAGTGATGTTCATTGATTCTTCTATTACCCTGGTCCTTTGATTGAAAACCCTATATGCCTTACTTTGGATGGAATACCCTACAAAAATACCCTCATCTACCTTGCTTTCAAACTTTCCTAAGTGATCCTTGGTATTCAGAATGGTACATGGACATCCAAAGGATTTTAAGAAACTGACCAATGGTTTGTTCTTAAACAGCAATTCATATGGGGTTTTGAAATGAGGCTTAACAACTGTTACCCTATTCTGAACATAGCAAGCTGTGCTAACTGCTTCTGCCCAGAAAGACATAGGTAATTTTGCATCAGCTAACATAGTTCTAGCAGCCTCAATTAGTGTCCTATTCCTTCTTTCAGCTACTCCATTCTGTTGAGGAGTTCTAGGAGCACTAAACTCTCTCTTAATGCCTTTTTCATCACAGAATTTATCCATCTCATGATTTTTAAACTCTGTTCCATTATCACTCCTGATGATTTTAACCTTTTTATCTAATTGATTTTCCATCTTAGTTATAAATGATCTAAGTATTTCACCTGTCTCATCCTTTGTTCTAAGAAAGAAAACCCATGTAAATCTAGTATAATCATCAATTACTACAAGGCAGTAAGATTTTTTTCCCATACTTCTTATACTTGTTGGTCCAAATAAGTCCATATGTAACAAGTGTAAAGGAGTACAGTTTGTATTCACAGATTTGGACTTAAAAGAAGTTTTGTGTTGCTTTCCCTTAAGGCAAGAAACACAGTGATCATCACATGAATATACCTTTTCAGGTAAACCTCTAACAAGCTTATTTTTGACAAGTTTATTAATGCTTTTATAATTCATGTGACACATCCTTCTATGCCACAAATTAGATTCATTCAGATTTGCTTTTGAAATTAGACAGTTTAAATCAGGTTGAGGTGCCATATTTGCTAAGTCACACTTATATACATTATCTTGCCTAGGAATTCTCATTAAAATCATGTTTTCTGGAATTTTGAATTCCTTTGACAAAATAAGGCATTCAGTGTCAGTAAAATGAACTGGGTTCTTTTTATCTGTAATTTGACTCACACTTAGCAAATTATACCTCAATGGTTCCACAAAATAAACATTTTCAAAACTTAGCTTGGCACTCTGAACAGTTCCTTTGCCTGTATTTTTCCCCCTTTGGGATTGCTTCCAAATGCTACATATCCACCATCAAATGATTTGAAGTTCTGTAGCTTTTCCTTATCTCCAGTCATGTGCCTTGAGCAGCCACTATCAATATGCCATAGGCTTCTTGGTTTGCCCTGCACACAAACAAACAAAAAGAAAAATTAATTTCTCTTGGGAACCCAAACCAATTTGGCTTTGGGTTTCCCATATGTATCAAAGTAATCAACTTTCTTGAAGATCATTGATTTTGATACATTGTTGGATTTTGGACCTCTGGGTAAGTTAGATTGAAAAGGTGTCCAAATCCAACTAATTTTAGACTTAACAGTGGGTTTTGGTCTAACGGTTTTAATTGAAGGACCAAAGTTATAATGCCTAACAGTGTTAAACTTGTTATAACTGTTGTTATGTCTAGCAGTGGTAAAATAATTAACACTGTTAGTATTCCTTACAGTGTTATTTACTCTACCAGTGGTAACTGTTGAATTAACAGTCCTAACAGTTTTAAAAGATTTACCACTGTTTACTTTATATTCTTTTGCCACTGTTTTAGCCTTATTACTGTTGGCTAAATCTGTAACTTTTGTTCCTGCAGTGGAAACCTTTGCAGCAGCCTTAGATTGATTTGCCTTATAATTCATCTTTCTGACAGAAGCAATATGATTAACTTTAGATTTAAAATTTTATTTGTTAATCATATTAGCTGATGTCCATGGTTGTTTTACATTCTTTTAAATAGATTTTGGATTATGAAAACAGTCATGTTGAAGATGATTATTCCTGCCACATATAATGCATAACTTTTCTCTAATCACTGTAACATTATTTCCCAGTTTTTGAGTTACAATTTGATTCCAATTTCTTTGATTACCTCTGGGAATATGTTTTTGAAAATTTTGTGATTTAGAGGAGTTATCCTTACATTTGCAATTATCACATTTATTCAATGCAGATGTATTACATACAGAAACAGATGATTTCACTGCATTCCTAACATTCCTTTGAAAATTTCTAGGTGTGTTAGGTGTGACTCTCACATGTTCTACCTGATGTTTAGCCTTCTCCACAAACATTTTCTTACCCTCTTCTAGTTTATTAACCTTCAGTTCTGAAACTAGATCAGTAACACTATTGCTGCTCTCACTTGTTGACTTAGATGAGTGATTTGTCAAAGTATTCTCACTTTCAGAAGTATCATTATCCTCATCATCTTCTTTACTCCAATCTCTAATTTCAACTTTATCAAAGTTCACATCTTCTTCTAAAATCTTAACAGGGTCAGCCTTTTTAACATCAACATTCATTCCTTCTTTAAGTGAATTGATATCAATATCAGTTTTAGAAGGAAAGTAGTTGTTGTTATAAGGAGGAGGTACATTACTGTATCCTAACCCAGTCTTAAGTTTATCATGAATCTGTGAATTGATAAGTTTATGAACACTCTTAGATGCATTTTCTAAGTTACTTACATTAAGTCTTATGCTGTCTCTTTCACATGTGACCTCAGCAAGTTTCTTAGTTAATAATTCTACCTTATCTTTAAGAGTATCTCTCTCCCACCTAGCAAATTCAATATCATACTTAAACTGTGTTGCATTTTCTTCATATGCATGAATATGTTTTTCTAGATTTTCTATTACTGATATTGTGTGTTTACTCTTGATTTCACATTGTTTTAATTCATCACACACTTTCTGATTATGATCCCTATAATGTTTAACTATTTGTTTACACACAGTAGAACATAATTTGATTTGTACCTCATAAGGAATCTCTGACTGTTTGTCAGATTCAGCAGTAGCCATGAGACACTGATTCTTAACTTCATGCTCTTCTTGGTCACTCCAGTCCCAACCACATCCATCCACATATACAAGAGCATTTGATGAAGTACCCTGGATTGGTACAGACCTTGTTTGGCTCACATTTCCTCCACTCACCATTCCATCTATCATTCTGCTCATTCTTTGGACTTCTGCATTCCCTAGCAAAATGTCCCGTTTTGTGACAGTTGAAACATTCAACTTTGCTCTTATCAAACCAACTTGCATCATTCCTCTTCTGTGCAAAGTTGTTCCTGCCAGTTCTTTGCATAAACCTTTTTGCCCTTTGAGTGATTAAGGCAATTTGTAACTTAATATCCATTTCTTCTAGATCATCTGATTCAAATTGATCTAAGTCTTCATTAGTAAGTGAAGAGTTCACATTACTAGCAAAGAAAGATTCTAAGATTTGATCATTAGAATGATTTGATGATGATCCACCTCCACCAGACCCATAAGAAGAACCTTTCTGACTTGATTTTGCCTTAGTTCCAGCCATTGACATAAATGCAGAATTGTTGTTGTTACTTCCTGAGCCAATCTTCTTGCTCTCCACTCCAGCTTCAAAGTTTCTCAGATCATTATATATGTCTTCCAGCTCTTTTGATTCCAGATCTGCACTTTGTCTTAACCCAACTGTGTAAATTGTCCATTCATCTCCCAAAGATCTCAAAAATTTCCTGTTTAAATCATCCCTATCAATCTTCACTTGATGATTTTCCAGATCTCCTACTAACTTTGAAAACCTATCAAAGGTTTGAGTCAAAGTTTCTGACTTTGCAGAATTAAAATTCTCATATTGTTGTTTCAACAAAGATCTTTTATTCTTTTTGGTGTTATCATTACCACCAAATCTCTTCTCTATAGCTTCCATGAGAACTTTAGCATCTTGACATGCTTCAAATCGTCTCTGATATTCATTGGGAATAGATAACAATAAAGTACTTAGAGCTTTGTACTCTATAGATCTAACCTTTCTTTCAGCCTCAGATGTTGGTGGTAATCTTGCCTGTGCAACACCATCACTATTAAGGGTCACTAGAGGACCATTAACAACCACTTCCCACATCTGATAATCTGTGAGAAGCATGTATTGTCTGATTCTGTTCTTCCACAGATCAAACTCATCAGGTCTAAGCATGGGTATTTTAGTGACCTGAATTCCTTCATTGCTTTCTGCCATTGATTTAATAAAAAGATATTGAAAATAATCAATCAAATAGTGATCCTAGATCTTCTTGTATTCAAAACTTAACCAAATGCTCTGGTACCACTTGATAAACCAAGATCGATCTAATAAACTTATTAGATTAACACAAGTTTTGAATTATTACTAAGAAGTTACGGAATCACACTCAATAATATTATGAAGATCAATAATAAAATCAATAAAACAAAGTTACTATCAAAAGCTTCAATCTTATTAATAATATAAGACGAATACACTGAACTGTATTAGGGTTACAAAACCTTGAAGCTGCGTAAAACTAATGTTAACCTGATCTAGGTTTAGGATCTCTATTTATATCCCATAGAGTCCTGCTAAACAATCTCCTATAATTATGGAAACTGTTGCACTCCATAATTATTCAAACTTTATCTTTTCCGCCTATTCTATACATAAACAGTGTTAACTACCACAACTATACAAACAGTGGTATTTCCTATAGAATAGTGTTAACACTTATACAATTTACTAGACTTACCAACCAACAGTGGTAACTAGCCTAAACAGTGTTAACTGTTGTAAACCAGACTAACAGTTGTAACACTCTAACAGTTGAAACTATTACTAACAGTTGTAACTCTTGTCTTCACTTCAATCTTCAACAACAGTTGTAACATCTGATAACAGTGTTAATCTTCACTAACAGTAGTAATCTCTCAAGACTTCAGCCAACAGTTGTAACTCTGAAGACAGTGGTAACCATAAACCCTAACAGTGTTAATATCAGTAGTAACATTAACACTAACAGTGCTATTGCCTTGTGCATTCTTCAATCAACAGTAGTAACAGTAGTAACATCAATTCCCAACACTACCTGACTCCATCCAAGGCAATGTCACCTCTTCTAAACCCGGAACCATCCAAAGTGCCGTCCGCATGGCACACGAGCTAATGGCCCAAATTGTCCGTCGAGGAACACCTACTGAGAAAAGCACCAAGGACAACAAAAGGAAATGGCAGGGAGACAACAACAGCCATCAGCAGCAGCAGAAAAAGGCCAAGACTATTAAGGCCTATACATCCGGACCTGGGGAAAAGAAAGGATACGCCGGAAACAAGCCCTACTACTCTAAATGCAGTCTTCACCATGATGGCTCATGTCCTTGCACCAAATGCAAGCGATTCGGGCACTTGGCCAAAGAGTGCTGAACAACCCTAACCGGTGCCAACACCAGTGCACCTAAAACCTGCTACGAGTGCAACGGTACCAGGCATTTTTGGAAGGACTGCCCAAAACTGAAAAACAAGAACAACACCAATGCCCGAGGCAGAGCTTTCGTACTCAACTCTGGGGAGACCTACCAAGACCCGAATTCGGTCACGGGTACGTTCATCTTCAAACAACTTAATTACTTCTATATTGCTTACTTAAATGAAATTCGCTAAAAATTACTTGACGTTTCACCTATTACCTTAGATATTAGGTACGCGATAGAATTGGCAATCGGCAAACTACACGAGGCCATAGTATAATACCCAGTTACACTATGAAATTGTCAAACGAACTCTCTCCCGTTTACCTCACACCTGTTGAGACCGGGAACCTTGATATCATCGTCTGTATGAATCGACTGTCTAAGCACCGTACCGTGATCGTCCATTCTTAGAAAACCATCCACACCTCTACCATCTCGAATAAAGTCAAATCGTACAAACAATAGTATCGAATATCATGTGTTAAAACTTGTAGTGGATATAATTCATTTTGTTTACAATATATATATATATATATACATGCCATCAGAGAATAACTATAGTTATCACAGAAACAGTATTTTAATAAGAACGTTTACTTCGTAGGAAATGACAAATCACTCCGTTAATGGTCACATGTCGGATGACAACCAACTCTGTGATGGACCAACGACATTCCCATATCTACTCACCCTAGACGAAGATACGAGACTATTGGGTGATGAGCAATTGGAGGTGACAACGCTTGAGGAAGAATCTAAGGAATCACCCCCTAACCTCAGCGTTACTACACCTACTACAAATCTCATCACTGCTGCTTTCGCCACTACCCCATTCACTGCTAATGCACCTACTAATGTTAATATCGGCACGGAAAGTACCCATCTTATCAATGACACCCTCACACTTTGCGCAATCGACTGGCTGAGGCACAGATGGAAATCACTGAACTACATCACATTGCTTATCAGAATGAAATGCGCGCCCTCGAACAAGGTGTATACATTATAGCTATGGAAAACACTATAAGCCAATTGATAAACCTTTACCCGATCACCGGAAATACAAACCACGGGATGCGTAACCCCATAACACAAGTGGCTCAACATGGTAAAACTACCCAAGAAGATACCAGGACAAAAGCAACGAACTATAAAAGAAAATTAGGAGAAAGTTCCAACCACAGTCTTCCTCAGCCGAAATCCAAAAGGGAAAAAACAGTTCAGACCTACGCTGCCGAACCCAAAATGAAAACTTATAAAGGAAATAAACCCTTTTGTTCTCCATGCAACTGCCACTACACCGGGCCATGTGGCGCCCCTCGCAGCCAATGAAAATGTTATGGACACCAGACCAAGGATTGTAAGGTGAAAACTTGTTTCGAGTGTGGGAACGCTGGACATTTCAGGATTAAACGTCCGAAGCTGAACAACAACTCCCGACAGAACCCATAACTTTGTTACGGGTACGTTTCTTTTTGATCACCTAACAACTTCAGATCTTATTCCCTACCGAACAAGTTTAACCCATTACACAAACTTACGCTAGAAACACGCACTTACTTTCCCTAAGGTCCCACACAAACTACGACTAAAAACAAATTTCGGGACGAAATTCTCCTAACAGGGGGAGAATGTGACACCCGACGATTTAGGGTTATTGATTAACCTGCTAAAAACCCTAATTACGTGTGTTTAGTTTAGTATTAAGCTAAATACTTACAATTACTTATAACTACTTGTTTATTTATGAGAATATACACTCCCGAAATTGATTTATATTACGCTTACGCAATTAATTGTAATTACATGAAACAATCAGACGGATTTCGACACAATATGCGGCGTTGGTGAAAACATTTCTATAAATAACTTAAATCTATTTTTATAAGTTATTTATCATTATTTATTATTTTGTTAAAACAATACACGAAAAACCTAGACGTTTCGACTAAAACACCTTAAACGCAACGAAAATGCGTGAATTTAATTCGGCAACCAAATAAACGCCAATAACTAAATTGAAAAATTAAATTAAGTATTTTAAATAATACTTCAATGGAAATTTTTTCCAAATTATATCGTTATTTTAAATAACTCGAAATTACGTTACGTGATTTAACGTTTAAACGAAATAACGAATTAAATAACACAGTACGCGAATACAGCCTAGGATTAAAATTAAATCACACAAACCACCATGGGGGACCCACCCATGGCTGGACCATGTGGTCACCACCCACATGAACCACTTAAAACCCATGCAAAAATCATCATGAGATTCTTTTCCTACTAACCATCCATCTTTCATGCAAATCCTCATTTCCACACTCAAACTCATTTCCAACTTTTCTCTCCATCAATACTCTCTCTACTCCTTCAATTTCCAGATATTTATAACACCAAAAACCACCTAATATCATCACAAAAATCGTCCTCCATCATCATCCTCAAGAGCAAATCAAGAACATCAAAGCTAGGAACAAGAATCAAGCTCATTCTCACCATCACCTCTTGTTCTTTCTTTTATTTCTTGTAAGAATCCTTAAACAAATTGCTAGATTTTACATTTATATTACTGATTATGATGTTATATAGCTCCATCAAAAAGATTATGTTCAAAATAATTGTTAAAATACGTTTTTATAATTTATTCATGAAAGATACATAATCTGTCTACAAAAACACAGCTCACTAAAAATGTCATATCTTGAGTTCTAGGAGGAGTTAGAAGATGCATTGTGTTTTCAAATATGCGTATTTGAAAGATCTACAACTTTCATGGTTTACCTTTTTACCAGTTACGTATGTGTTTTTCTCTATAATCTGATTTGTGGGACTGATCTGTATGAAATCAGAATCTGAGATAGGAACTTTTGTGGATTTAATTTATATACTTAGATGACCTTTAAAATGGTTAGAAAAGTTATGTAATGGTATAGAAATGTAGAAAATCAGTTGGTTAAAGTTGTGGAACCTAATTTGGACTAGAAATTGTAGAAATCCTATTGCGAACTAAACCGACAAAACCGAAAATGTGAGATTTTGAAGTTTTAACTTGTGTTTTATAAACCAACACTTTTGGGCATGCTAGAAATAGAAATAATGAATTTTTGGGACTTTTAAACGTATATAAGAGTTTTGGGGAAAGTTTCGGGTCAAACCGGGTAAGTTTGACCAAGTCAACAAAAACGGCTCGGTTCCTAAAACGACAAAAATTACTATTTTTAGAAAGTAACAATGAAAATGTGTTTGGGTGGCTTAATTAATGTCTTTGACCAAAAACGAGGCTTGGAAAGTTTCCCGAATTAGAAACCGACACATAAATTGATAAGTGACACTATGGTTTGACCAGTTTTGACCGGATTGACCAGGTTTGACCAGTTTTGACTGGGTTGACCAGGTTTGACCAATTTGACCAGGTTTGACCAATTTTGACCGGGTTGACCAGGTTTGACCACTTTGACCAGGTTTGACCAAGTTTGACCAAGTTTGACCAGTTTTACCAGTTTGATCAACTTTGACCTACGGTTTAAGACTTATACAAACCAAAATAATCTTTTGCAACACACGATGTGTACTAATGAATAGTATACAACAAAACAAACTTGACAATGATGTCTAAATGGATTATTATTACAAACTTTCACCAACGGGTCGTACGCGTCTTTGATAAACGAACTTGAATAACTTATTTGGACATAACTAGTTGAATGAGCTAGCTATAGGTGGACATTAACCTTCCACTTACATAGATGATCTTTCAAGACATCTACGCATACAACCTTATACGTTTAGGACGTTAGAAGGTTGCACATTGGATCACACTTTACTTGCTATTTGACATTGTTTGCTTACTATTTGCTAGAACTCAGGTGAGTTTCATAGCCTCTTTTTACTTATTTTAAATTCTTTTGGGGGAGAATACATACTACAACTGCTTTACACAACTACTTTAACTTGAACACATGTACAAACTTGCTATTTTACATACTTACAGACTATTAATGTACAGATTACATACACACATGTTTATACAATTGCTTTTACCTGAACACATGTACAGACTTTCTATTTTACAGACTTACAGACTATTGATATACTGATTTGCATGATTTACGATTAAGCCACTGAAGGCCTCTGAATCGTAGTTGTTAATTATCGACTTAAGCGCGAGTTTTAGTAAATCGATCCATTTGGGACTGACCATCCCCACCCGGGGTAGCATGCACTACCACGAACCATATTGTATAAATGGGCGTTTCTTACTTGTTTCACATGAGTGTTTTTGGATTAGCACTCATGGGGGAAAATTTTCGGGTACTTGATTGTACTTTACAGACGTGTTAAGCTTCGACTATGATGCTCATGACAATTGTATATTCACTACATTGCACTCGTGCAATATTTTAACTTGGTTGTGTTCACAACTGTTTATTTACTGCAAACCTATGAACTCACCAACTTTATGTTGACCCTTTTAGTATGTATTTCTCAGGTAACCCTCCGCAGTAGGAAGCTTTTGGAAAGCTTAGCTCGAGTCGCATTGTTTTCAAACATCAAGAGATTAGATTGCATTCAGCTGTGTTTTGTTATTCAGTAATGTATTAGATATCTCTAATCGGTTTATGCGAACTCCAAATACTTTTGTAAACTTTTGAATTATTGTAATTTAACTATTTTCAAACGTCTCATATAGAGGTCGTTTGCTTTAATCTTGGTGTTATGATATTTGATTGGTCGGTGCCCCCGTAACACCTCATCCTTCCGCTGCCACGTGTTTTGGGGGTGCGACACGCACCCTCAACAAAATCCATAGGGTACTCAATCGGACCATCTTCTTGGTCTACTGTCCCAGTCGTAAAATCTGACGAAAGTCAGATGCAGAAAAGACAACTGGTCTCTGATTGACCATTGTACGTATCACTGGTGGGTTGATGGTCTGATCATACTGAATATCCATCCAAAAATCATTCAGTATCATCTGAGAGATCAGTGGAGACTCTGTAATCGCATAACGAATGCATGAACGTGCAAAAAATGTAAGCACCTGAGCTACTTTGCTAGCTCCTCGTGCACTGAGATCTAGATCAACAAGTATGTTGTGACCTTTATCAAACGAACGTGCCATATTTGTATAAAGCACAAATGACAAAAATAATTAATGCACGTTAACAACATTAACTAAATTTTAAACTATAATGTATTATGAATCAAAATTCATCAAACATCTTAGGTCTAAATTTAGAATATATAACTTGTTACATAAGTGTCTCAAGTCTTATATAAAATATATTTAACTTATTACATGTTAGTCATAAATTATATATAACTTAGAATTATCAAATCCAAAGTCGTATATATACAATATATGTTATTACGTGTTAACCTATAATTCTCACATCGAAACATATATTAGTAAACTTTTAAAGTCGTAAGATGTAATTAAATATAATTGAAAGTGCCACTTATTACATTATAAGTTGAAGTTGCAAGTTACGAATTAAAAAGAAAAATTTAGTTAATGTATGTCAAACTGAACTCGCTACTGGATTCGCATGTATGTCAACTCGCTAAGCAAGTCAATTTGCAGGTCAACTCGCAAGTCGATCCGCAATCCTACTCACTCCGCAGGTCAAAAAGTCAACGAACCAGGTTTCAACTTGCAATTCCAGGTGCTACGAACTGAGATGAATCTCAACTCGCACGATCCTCTGCCGTTGCGAAGTGAAATCAAAAATCGATTATAATGCCATTTTTAACACGATCAATCGATTGATTTATGTTCATTAAGGTTAGAATAATATTAACCACAAGGATTCTTGTTCGATATGTCCATTATTCTACATAAATCGTTCAAAATTCAAACCAAAATCCTAAGTTTATAAAACTTTTGAATTCAAGTTAATTACACGGTTAAACATGTTGGTTTATACCTCAATGTGTTCGCAATACGGAAGTGTATAAAACCTATGGGCTCAAAAACCCGTTCCCGTGCTTATAAAATGGAAATCAAACGAAATCTCTGTTTCGTCTCATTTCGCCAAATGTCGATTCGCAGGGATGAAGTGAGCTCGCAAATCGTATGTGGGTTCGGTGGAAAGTTTGACTCGTTTGACCTTCACATTTATACCCTGTACTCGATTCGCAAACTGTATCTCGATCCGTAGGTTTGACTAGTCAAACTCGCAGAATTAAATAAAAAGTGCAAATTAAATTCTAAGTATAAATTAAAACCCATGTACACTTATATAGTTAACTCTGTAACTATGTAGCCTAAACATTTTAAGTAAAATGTCTTTGCATAATTTTTCCTCAATGATAATCTTCTTATATATTAACCGACTAAACCCGTGATACAGTTAATCTTGTATAAAGAAAATCTTGAGCTAAAATTATTTACTTATATACCTTACGGTCTTAAGTCTGTACACAAGTCTAAAATAAATAAATTATTTTTCACTTGTAATTGTTACGATTGTTCAACACGGATATAAAATAATCAGTTTAATTTAATTCCAAAGGGTAAACACATATCAAAATAAAAACTTTTACTATTAAGATAAAATTAAAGATAAGATTAAACAATGAAATAAACGAACAGTGGTATCAGGTACCATTTTATTAATCATTTAAACATAAAATAAATAAATAAATAAAATACATAAATTGTCGCACCCCCAAATTTGTTATTCGTGGTTAGCGGAAGCATTAGTATAGTCGGGGGTGCTGACGTTAATGCTGGACAATCACGCATATCAGAGCATATGATTATTGCTGAACAGTAGTTAAGATGTCATCCTATTTTGTCATGGGTCTCTTAGTTTCATATGCATGCAGTCTTACTAGTCCTGCTAGTTTCCTGAAAGACATAGCAAAAGTCAACAAAAATATTGAGTGAATTCACAGGTTTTAAGTTTATGAGTATAGTTTGTTAAACCAGCTTGTTTGTAAGTTTGTTGACACAAAAGTCTAAATAATGTCAAATAAGGTTTCATTTTGTTGGAACGTTATCCAAAAGTGTCGTTTTGTTGGGATGTCACCCAAAGTATAGTTTAGTTGAATCACTATCCAAAACGTAGTTTCGTTGGGATGTTACCCAAAATACAGTTTAGTTGGATCACTATCCAAAAGTATCGTTTCATTTTCGTGATGTCAACACATCGTTTTGTATACGTTTGGAAAACCAATCCAGTTGTATAAATAGTAGGAACGCATTCCTATGTAGTCAATCGTAGGAAAATGTTATTTCTCAAAAAGTATGTAATAGTAGTAGGGAAACATAGACGGTGATCCCTCAAAGGTTAGCTAGACCTTATAAGTTAAAGTAACGACCCCTAGTGCTATAACCAATCCACGACGTTTTTCGTTTTTTGCCACAGTAGCATTTTAAATATACGCTCCTCGTTACGACTGCCGTCGTGCGGTTGGCGCGACCAACAAGTTATAATAGTGGGAGGGCTGTCAACTCGATAGTACTATCCGTATATCTAGTGGCTAGAGTCACCTAGCTAATGGTTATAGGCTGCGTACACTGGGACTTTTGTGCACACAACTACCTCTCGTAAACCTAGGTCCGTACCAAGATTCGTTGTCATGTTCCCAAAATAGTGTGAAAAGTCATTTCGTAAACAGTTCAAGTAATAGTATGAAAGCATTTATAATAATCGTTGTACGCTTGTATCAAAACAGTAAAGTAGTAGCTATGTCCTTCACCCCTGTTAGAGAAAAGTATTGAAAACAGTAAAAGTAGGGGCTATGAACTCACCTGTGGTTGCTAGTGTCTCTAATGCAATTATGTTTCGAGTAAATAATCCCCTAACGTCCTAAACGTATGAGATTATAAGTGTAAGTATGTGGATGTCGTATTTCACCATCCATGTTAGCGTTCATCAACTAGTTATGTCCAAATAAGTTGTTCAAGTTCATTTATTAAAACATGTACGACCCGTTGGTGAAAGTTTGTAATAATAATTCATTTAGACATTATTATTAAGTTTGTTTTGTTGTATACCATTTATTAGTACATATCGTATGTTGCAAACAGATTATTTAGTTTGTAAAAACCTTAAACCGTTGGTCAAAATTGGTCAAATTGGTCAAAGGTGGTCAAACTTGGTCAAAGTTGGTCAAACTGGTCAAAGGTGGTCAAAATTGGTCAAAATTGGTCAAAGTTACCAACTAAGTCACCCAAACCCATTTTTGTTACCATTTTCCAAAAATAGTATGTTTTAGAAATCGAGCCACTTTTGTTGACTTGGTAAAACTTACTCGGTTTGACCCGAAACTTTCACCCAACCCATATATCAGTTTATAGAGTCCAAATAAATTGTCGGTTCATGTCGGAGTTTACCAAAAGTGTCAGTTTTTACAATAGTTCCAAAACAGTCCCTAGTTATGTTTTCGGTTTGTTTCGCCATAGTTCTTACTAACTTTTTGTCCAAATCAAGCCTCACAAATTTTATCAACTGATCACCATGGTTTCTAGACTAACATATAACTTTTATAGCAACTATAGTGTCCATTTACATAGGTAATTAATTTTGCTAAGGAATCGAACTCGGTTTTCGAAAACCTTCAGACCAGGCTCAAAGATCTGGTTATATATAAAAATTCGTACATTTCTGGAAATAACCAAAGAAGAACTTTTTGTTGATCTTTTCAATACGCAACTTTTAAAAAAAATTCATTGTCTAAATCTTCCAATAACTCCAGTTATGGTCGATTTTGTAAGCTGTAACATTCTAGACAGAATCATCACTTTTATATAAAAACTTCAAAAACGTATTTTAACATATATCTTGGACATAATCTAGTTAATGGAGCTTAAAAACATGAAAATGACAAACATGCAATCAAATCTAAAGAAAGAGAGTTGGTGTTCTTACTTATGAAAATGATGAGAGAAGGAGGTGATGATCTTGTGCTTAATATTATTACAAAAAGTTAAGTATTTTGTTGGTGAAGCTATGGTGGTTTGTGGTGGTTTGTGGTGGTTGAATGGTGATGAATATGGTGGTTGGGGGCTGATTTCTCCAGATTTTAAGAGAGAGAGAAAGTTTTAGAGAGAAGTTAGAGAGAATTTGTGAAAGAGTGAAAATGTGAAGAATGAAATTATGAGATAAAACTTGCATGTTATTTGAATGGAGGATGGTGGGAGGTGGCACATGGGCTGGTCTTGGTAGGTCCCCCATGGGTGGGTGTGTGATTTAATTCCTGTTTTCAGACTGTGTTACGTATTTTGGTTGTTTACACGTTATTTTCGTTAAATCGTCTAACGTTATTTTGTGTAGGTTTAATTAACAATATGTTTGGGATTATTTTCCATTGAAGTATTCTTAAAATACTTCATTTTGAGTTACCGAAATATTTATCGAGTTTCATTTGATTGCCTAGTTCGATTCGCGCGTTTTTACTGCGTTTGTTTAGTTTTAATCAAAACGTCTAAGTTTTAATGTACTATTATATGAAAATAATAATATAGGATAAATAACTTCTAAAAATATATTCAAGTTATTTATAGAAATGTTTTCACTAACGTTCGTATTTTTGTCGGATTCATTCCGAATATTTTGTACGTAATTATAACTAATTACGAATTATGTAATACTAAGCGTATTAAATTTTTGAGGGGTGTCACATTCTCCCCATGTTAGAGAAATCTCGACCCGAGATTTAAATCGTGTCGGCGTTAGACGCGTGTGTTTCCAAGAAGTCGTGTTGTAACCATAGTAGCTTTAGGTTGTTGTAAATGTTCTAACGGCTTAAGTATACTCGTCATATAGTTCAATAAGTTATATGTTCAACAGCAGTCCATGTTCACTAAGCGCTAAATTCAAGACGTTCGAATAATGTAACGTTAAAGAGTAGTAGGAGTTTACTAAGATGTATCGATGTTGACGTAGGGATCCGGTTGTGTACCCTTTGATTTAAGAATGTTCGTGCATCCAGGAGCTGTTGGAACGTTAACGTTGCGGTTGTTGTTTAAAATGAACAAACAGTTGGCAATTCAAAAAGGTTAAATTGTTGTTCATATCGTGGTCAAATCATGACAGGGTAGTTGTTTAAAACAGTTGATAAACTTACTTGTAAATCTTTTGTTGTTTAAATATAAACAAGTTATGTATAAATCGTTGACATTCAATCGGAATAGTGATCAATTCGTATATGTTTTAGAAAATCATTTCAGTGTATAAATAGTAGTGTTCGTTTGGAAATCAATCCGGTGAATAAATAGTAGGAAAACCTTCCAGTATAGTTGTTTGTTGAAATAACCGTTTCAAAATATAATTTGTAGGAAATTATCCTATAAGGTTTGCTATTCGTGGGAGAATTTGTTCCGCATAGTACTTAAGAAGGCTTGTTACTCCGATACGTATCGCGATTTCCATTTGTTTCATCCGTCCATTCGTTTGATGAGTTGTCGGTTCTAATCGTTAAACTAGTATGAATTCGCTGGGTCCGTTCGAGAATAAGAGTTTGTTTACACAATAGTCAAGCAGAATAGAGTAGTCGTTCAGATAGTAGTAAATGCCAAAGTAAGGAATGTGAAGAATGAAGTCTCACATGTTTCTATTATCGAGCATTAAGAAGAATTAGCGATATCCCCATCACGTATCTTACGACTATGAAACGCCCATATGTACTTAGTATTATATAATCACGTTGGCCAAGCGTCATTATATGATGCCAAATACATACTTCTTTTCATCAACCGTTCAATACGATCAGGTTCACACGAAGTCAAAGCAGGAATGAACGAATGAAAGTAGTATGGTTCAAAGAATACAAGGTAAAACCAACTATACATTTATTACACAAGAGTTGAAAATGTCGTATAGTGAATAAATAGGTTGAGTGTATGATAGAGTCGTGCGGCGGGTTCTCGTGTGCCGATGTGTCATGATTAACATAGGCGTGACGATAGTTGTCGTATAGCGAGTTAGACGTATGCAAGTGTATGTACGCATGAGTGTCCTAGCCAAGGCTATAGTCTAGGTCTCTAAGGTCTCTAGGTCACTTAAAGACTTTTAGTTCGCTATAACCAATGGCTCTGATACCAATCTGTCGCACCCCCAAATTTGTTAATCGTGGTTAGCGGAAGCATTAGTATAGTCGGGGGTGCTGACGTTACTGCTGGACAATCACGCATATCAGAGCATATGATTGTTGCTGAACAGTAGTTAAGATGTCATCCTATTTTGTCGTGGGTCTCTTAGTTTCATATGCATGCAGTCTTACTGATCCTGCTAGTTTCCTGAAAGACATAGCAAAAGTCAACAAAAATGTTGAGTGAATTCATAGGTTTTAAGTTTATGAGTATAGTTTGTTAAACCAGCTTGTTTGTAAGTTTGTTGACTCAAAAGTCAAATAATGTCAAATAAGGTTTCATTTTGTTGGAACGTTATCCAAAAGTGTCATTTTGTTGGGATGTCACCCAAAGTATAGTTTAGTTGAATCACTATCCAAAACGTAGTTTCGTTGGGATGTTACCCAAAATACAGTTTAGTTGGATCACTATCCAAAAGTATCGTTTCATTTTCGTGATGTCAACACATCGTTTTGTATACGTTTGGAAAACCAATCCAGTTGTATAAATAGTAGGAACGCATTCCTATGTAGTCAATCGTAGGAAAATGTTATTTCTCAAAAAGTATGTAATAGTAGTAGGGAAACATAGACGGTGATCCCTCAAAGGTTAGCTAGACCTTATGAGTTAAAGTAACGAACCCTAGTGCTATAACCAATCCACGACGCTTTTCGTTTTTTGCCACAGTAACATATTAAATATACGCTCCTCGTTACGACTGCCGTCGTGCGGTTGGCGCGACCAACAAGTTATAATAGTGGGAGGGCTGTCAACTCGATAGTACTATCCGTATATCTAGTGGCTAGAGTCACCTAGCTAATGGTTATAGGCTGCGTACACTGGGACTTTTGTGCACACAACTACCTCTCGTAAACCTAGGTCCGTACCAAGATTCGTTGTCATGTTCCCAAAATAGTGTGAAAAGTCATTTCGTAAACAGTTCAAGTAATAGTATGAAAGCATTTTTAATAATCGTTGTACGCTTGTATCAAAACAGTAAAGTAGTAGCTATGTCCTTCACCTCTGTTAGAGAAAAGTATTGAAAACAGTAAAAGTATGGGCTGTGAACTCACCTGTGGTTGCTAGTGTCTCTAATGCAATTATGTTTCGAGTCAATAATCCCCTAACGTCCTAAACGTATGAGATTACAAGTGTAAGTATGTGGATGTCGTATTTGACCATCCATGTTAGCGTTCATCAACTAGTTATGTCCAAATAAGTTGTTCAAGTTCATTTATTAAAACATGTACGACCCGTTGGTGAAAGTTTGTAATAATAATTAATTTAGACATTATTATTAAGTTTGTTTTGTTGTATACCATTTATTAGTACATATCGTATGTTGCAAACAGATTATTTAGTTTGTAAAAACCTTAAACCGTTGGTCAAAATTGGTCAAATTGGTCAAAGGTGGTCAAACTTGGTCAAACTGGTCAATGGTGGTCAAACTTGGTCAAAATTGGTCAAAGTTACCAACTAAGTCACCCAAACCCATTTTTGTTACCATTTTCCAAAAATAGTATGTTTTAGAAATCGAGCCACTTTTGTTGACTTGGTCAAACTTACTCGGTTTGACCCGAAACTTTCACCCAACCCATATATCAGTTTATATAGTCCAAATAAATTTTCGGTTCATGTCGGAGTTCACCAAAAGTGTCAGTTTTTACAATAGTTCCAAAACAGTCCCTAGTTATGTTTTCGGTTTTTATCGGTTTGTTACGCCATAGTTCTTACTAACTTCTTGTCCAAATCAAGCCTCACAAATTTTACCAACTGATCACCATGGTTTCTAGACTAACATATAACTTTTATAGCAACTATAGTGTCCATTTACATAGGTAATTAATTTTGCTAAGGAATCGAACTCGGTTTTCGAAAACCTTCAGACCAAGCTCAAATATCTGGTTATATATAAAAATCCGTACATTTCTGGAAATAGCCAAAGAAGAACTTTTTGTAGATATTTTCAATACGCAACTTTTAAAAAAAAATCATTGTCTAACTCTTCCTATAACTCCAGTTATGGTCGATTTTGTAAGCTGTAACATTCTAGACAGAATCATCACTTTTATATAAAAACTTCAAAAATGTATTTTAACATATATCTTGGACAAATCTAGTTAATGGAGCTTAAAAACATGAAAATGACAAACATGCAATCAAATCTAAAGAAAGAGAGTTGGTGTTCTTACTTATGAAAATGATGAGAGAAGGAGGTTATGATCTTGTGCTTAATATTATTACAAAAAGTTAAGTATTTTGTTGGTGAAGCTATGGTGGTTTATGGTGGTTTGTGGTGGTTGAATGGTGATGAATATGGTGGTTGGGGGCTGATTTCTCCAGATTTTAAGAGAGAGAGAAAGTTTTAGAGAGAAGTTAGAGAGAATTTGTGAAAGAGTGAAAATGTGAAGAATGAAATTATGAGATAAAACTTGCATGTTATTTGAATGGAGGATGGTGGGAGGTGGCACATGGGCTGGTCTTGGTAGGTCCCCCATGGGTGGGTGTGTGATTTAATTCTTGTTTTCAGACTGTGTTACGTATTTTGGTTGTTTACACGTTATTTTCGTTAAATCGTCTAACGTTATTTTGTGTAGGTTTAATTAACAATATGTTTGGGATTATTTTCCATTGAAGTATTCTTAAAATACTTCATTTTGAGTTACCGAAATATTTATCGAGTTTTATTTGATTGCCTAGTTCGATTTGCGCATTTTTACTGCGTTTGTTAAGTTTTAATCAAAACGTCTAAGTTTTTAATGTACTATTATATGAAAATAATAATATAGGATAAATAACTTCTAAAAATATATTCAAGTTATTTATAGAAATGTTTTCACTAACGTCCGTATTTTTGTCGGATTCATTCCGAATATTTTGTACGTATTTATAACTAATTACGAATTATGTAATACTAAGCGTATTAAATTTTTGAGGGGTGTCACATTCTCCCCATGTTAGAGAAATCTCGACCCGAGATTTAAATCGTGTCGGCGTTAGACGCGTGTGTTTCCAAGAAGTCGTGTTGTAACCATAGTAGCTTTAGGTTGTTGTAAATGTTCTATCGGCTTAAGTATACTCGTCATATAGTTCAATAAGTTATATGTTCAACAGCAGTCCATGTTCACTAAGCGCTAAATTCAAGACGTTTGAATAATGTAACGTTAAAGAGTAGTAGGAGTTTACTAAGATGTATCGATGTTGACGTAGGGATCCAGTTGTGTACCCTTTGATTTAAGAATGTTCGTGCATCCAGGAGCTGTTGGAACGTTAACGTTGCGGTTGTTGTTTAAAATGAACAAACAGTTGGCAATTCAAAAAGGTTAAATTGTTGTTCATATCGTGGTCAAATCATGACAGGGTAGTTGTTTAAAACAGTTGATAAACTTACTTGTAAATCTTTTGTTGTTTAAATATAAACAAGTTATGTATAAATCGTTGACATTCAATCGAAATAGTGATCAATTCCTATATGTTTTAGAAAATCATTTCAGTGTATAAATAGTAGTGTTCGTTTGGAAATCAATCCGGTGAATAAATAGTAGGAAAACCTTCCAGTATAGTTGTTTGTTGAAATAACCGTTTCAAAATATAATTTGTAGGAAATTATCCTATAAGGTTTGCTATTCGTGGGAGAATTTGTTCCGCATAGTACTTAAGAAGGCTTGTTACTCCGATACGTATCGCGATTTCCATTTGTTTCATCCGTCCATTCGTTTGATGAGTTGTCGGTCCTAATCGTTAAACTAGTATGAATTCGCTGGGTCCGTTCGAGAATAAGAGTTTGTTTACACAATAGTCAAGCAGAATAGAGTAGTCGTTCAGATAGTAGTAAATGCCAAAGTAAGGAATGTGAAGAATGAAGTCTCACATGTTTCTATTATCAAGCATTAAGAAGAATTAGCGATATCCCCATCACGTATCTTACGACTATGAAACGCCCATATGTACTTAGTATTATATAATCACGTTGGCCAAGCATCATTATATAATGCCAAATACATACTTCTTTTCATCAACCGTTCAATACGATCAGGTTCACACGAAGTCAAAGCAGGAATGAATGAATTGAAAGTAGTATGGTTCAAAGAATACAAGGTAAAACCAACCATACATTTATTACACAAGAGTTGAAAATGTCGTATAGTGAATAAATAGGTTGAGTGTATGATAGAGTCGTGCGGCGGGTTCTCGTGTGCCGATGTGTCATGATTAACATAGGCGTGACGATAGTTGTCGTATAGCGAGTTAGACGTATGCAAGTGTATGTATGCATGAGTGTCCTAGCCAAGGCTATAGTCTAGGTCTCTAAGGTCTCTAGGTCACTTAAAGACTTCTAGTTCGCTATAACCAATGGCTCTGATACCAATCTGTCGCACCCCCAAATTTGTTAATCGTGGTTAGCGGAAGCATTAGTATAGTCGGGGGTGCTGACGTTAATGCTGGACAATCACGCATATTAGAGCATATGATTATTGCTGAACAGTAGTTAAGATGTCATCCTATTTTGTCGTGGGTCTCTTAGTTTCATATGCATGCAGTCTTACTGGTCCTGCTAGTTTCCTGAAAGACATAGCAAAAGTCAACAAAATTGTTGAGTGAATTCACAGGTTTTAAGTTTATGAGTATAGTTTGTTAAACCAGCTTGTTTGTAAGTTTGTTGACTCAAAAGTCAAAGGTTTCATTTTGTTGGAACGTTATCCAAAAGTGTCATTTTGTTGGGATGTCACCCAAAGTATAGTTTAGTTGAATCACTATCCAAAACGTAGTTTCGTTGGGATGTTACCCAAAATACAGTTTAGTTGGATCACTATCCAAAAGTATCGTTTCATTTTCGTGATGTCAACACATCGTTTTGTATACGTTTGGAAAACCAATCCAGTTGTATAAATAGTAGGAACGCATTCCTATGTAGTCAATCGTAGGAAAATGTTATTTCTCAAAAAGTATGTAATAGTAGTAGGGAAACATAGACGGTGATCCCTCAAAGGTTAGCTAGACCTTATGAGTTAAAGTAACGAACCCTAGTGCTATAACCAATCCACGACGCTTTTCGTTTTTTGCCACAGTAACATTTTAAATATACGCTCCTCGTTACGACTGCCGCCGTGCGGTTGGCGCGACCAACAAGTTATAATAGTGGGAGGGCTGTCAACTCGATAGTACTATCCGTATATCTAGTGGCTAGAGTCACCTAGCTAATGGTTATAGGCTGCGTACACTGGGACTTTTGTGCACACAACTACCTCTCGTAAACCTAGGTCCGTACCAAGATTCGTTGTCATGTTCCCAAAATAGTGTGAAAAGTCATTTCGTAAACAGTTCAAGTAATAGTATGAAAGCATTTTTAATAATCGTTGTACGCTTGTATCAAAACAGTAAAGTAGTAGCTATGTCCTTCACCTCTGTTAGAGAAAAGTATTGAAAACAGTAAAAGTATGGGCTGTGAACTCACCTGTGGTTGCTAGTGTCTCTAATGCAATTATGTTTCGAGTCAATAATCCCCTAACGTCCTAAACGTATGAGATTACAAGTGTAAGTATGTGGATGTCGTATTTGACCATCCATGTTAGCGTTCATCAACTAGTTATGTCCAAATAAGTTGTTCAAGTTCATTTATTAAAACATGTACGACCCGTTGGTGAAAGTTTGTAATAATAATTAATTTAGACATTATTATTAAGTTTGTTTTGTTGTATATCATTTATTAGTACATATCGTATGTTGCAAACAGATTATTTAGTTTGTAAAAACCTTAAACCGTTGGTCAAAATTGGTCAAATTGGTCAAAGGTGGTCAAACTTGGTCAAACTGGTCAATGGTGGTCAAACTTGGTCAAAATTGGTCAAAGTTACCAACTAAGTCACCCAAACCCATTTTTGTTACCATTTTCCAAAAATAGTATGTTTTAGAAATCGAGCCACTTTTGTTGACTTGGTCAAACTTACTCGGTTTGACCCGAAACTTTCACCCAACCCATATATCAGTTTATAGAGTCCAAATAAATTTTCGGTTCATGTCGGAGTTCACCAAAAGTGTCAGTTTTTACAATAGTTCCAAAACAGTCCCTAGTTATGTTTTCGGTTTTTGTCGGTTTGTTTCGCCATAGTTCTTACTAACTTCTTGTCCAAATCAAGCCTCACAAATTTTACCAACTGATCACCATGGTTTCTAGACTAACATATAACTTTTATAGCAATTATAGTGTCCATTTACATAGGTAATTAATTTTGCTAAGGAATCGAACTCGGTTTTCGAAAACCTTCAGACCAGGCTCAAAGATCTGGTTATATATAAAAATCCGTACATTTCTGGAAATAGCCAAAGAAGAACTTTTTGTAGATCTTTTCAATACGCAACTTTTAAAAAAAATTCATTGTCTAACTCTTCCTATAACTCCAGTTATGGTCGATTTTGTAAGCTGTAACATTCTAGACAGAATCATCACTTTTATATAAAAACTTCAAAAACGTATTTTAACATATATTTTGGACATAATCTAGTTAATGGAGCATAAAAACATGTAAATAACAAACATGCAATCAAATTTAAAGAAACAGAGTTGGTGTTCTTACTTATGAAAATGATGAGAGAAGGAGGTGATGATCTTGTGCTTAATATTATTACAAAAAGTTAAGTATTTTGTTGGTGAAGCTATGGTGGTTTATGGTGGTTTGTAGTGTAATTTGAATTGAAAGTAGGAGGTGTCTCATTGTAACCTAATCCAGACTTATCCTTTACACTTCGTTGAGCATCAAGCATCTTATCCATCTCAGTGGTTCTGTAATTTTCTATCTTTCGGTTTTGCTCAACTAGCTTCAACTTACAATTAGCTAACTCTTTCTCCTTATTAGCAATTTTCTGATTTAACTCTTTTAGATTTATATAGAGACCATCTATGATAACAGATTTTTCATTAATGGTATCTCTAAGTGCAATCCTATAAGAAGCATCCGATTTAATTTAATCTTTTAAGTCCTGTTTATCGTCACTTAACCTACGCACATCAATCTTAGCTAGTTCAAGTTTAGATCTAACAGTCTTATTAGATTCATTAATCAAGTTAACTTGAGAAGACAGATTTTTGTTTGATTCAGTTAAAACACTAACCTGTGACTGTAAAGCAGTAACTAAGTAACAAACATCAGCAAGAGTAAGAATATCAATACATACCCTTTTCTTGTCTGTTTGAACTTCAGCCATGCGTGCTACAAAATCTTCGTGATTCATATTTTCAGTTGAATCCATGTACAACACATCTTCATCACTTGCTTTCACTTCAACATCAGGCACCTTTACATCACACTCTGCATCAGTAAGCATATAGGATGTAGACTCATCAATCTTAGCCATGAAAGCTTCCTCAGACTGAGCTTTCCATTCATAAGAGCCATCCAACTGTTTCACAACCAAGGCTTTGGAAGCAAAAGTGCTTCCCGAACCTTGTTTCCCATTGCCAGCTTCTACCTTAGGTCTTTGGCATTCTCGAGCAAAGTGTCCATAACCCTGACAGTTAAAACACTTGATCTTGGTCATATCAAACCCTGACCGATTGCCAACTACCTTTCTACCAGTTTTCTTCAAGAAATTCTTTACTCTTCTCGACAACATAGCAAGTTGATCCTGAAGTTCTATTTCTTCAAGATAATCAGGGTCTATTTGATCATAATCTTCATCAAACATAATTGGATCATTGATTTTACCCTGAATGTAGTTTTCATACGAAGCTACAAAAGAAGCAAGAACAGATAATTGATGTTCAACAGATTTTACACTCATAGGCATCTTTTGATGCTCCTGAGGTAACTTCTCAGTTGGTTTTCCCTTTGCTTCACTACCAGATGATGTAACGAGACACAATTCATCAATAATCATTTCACCCTTTCCATCAGCATTACCAACAAATAAAGCAGTGGTCGAGCTTGAGGAAGCAGTAGAGGTAGTAGATTTTCCAAGGTATAGTCCCGGATCCTGAGCCTGATCAGAATCAGTATCTCTAGTCTTCTTAGTGAAATCATAACCTCTGAGCTTATCAATAGCCTGCTCTAAGGTCATAGTTGCATACCTCTCATCATTGTCTTTAAGCATTATGCCATGCATTTCCCACTTAGATGGTAAACCCTCAATAAACTTGTCGGTTTTCTCAGTCTCAGTAGTTACAATCTCATGGTCATCTAGCTCACTCAGCAAATGGTAGTACCTTGTGGTATAGGCATCAAGATCTTCTCCTTTCAAAGCTTTGAACATGGTAAACTGCTTTTTCAGGAATTCCTTTTGCCTGCTTTAACTTGTTGACTACCTTCACACCTCTTCTCAAGAGTTGTCCACAAAGTTCTAGCAGTTTGGAAGGACTTCAGTTGATGATTGAGTTCCTTAGGAAGAGTTATCTTGATTGAAGAATAAGCCTTGTTCTCAATCTCAAATTCCTTCTTTTGTGCTTCACTCATCTGTTGATAAGTGAGAACTACAATAGCATTCTCAACAGTTTGTGTAGGTGCCGTGTATCCATTCTTGATACACATCCAGATAGATAGATCATGGAATCTATAGTAAGATTCAAATCTATCCCTCCAGCTATAATAATCCTCAACTCTTAACAATTTAGGTGGAACATTAGATTTGCCAATCTCGTGTTCCATCTCAATCATTTTTCTAAGGTCAGACATCGTGAAGTTTAAAAGTCAAACTGTATTTGCGAATTCAGAAAAACTCAATTCGCAGGAACTCAATTCAACTCGCAATCTCAGCTCGACTCGCAAATCTCAGTTCGGATCGCAGTGATGTCAATTCGCAAGTGATCTCGGTTCGCAAGAGATCTTGGTTCGACTCGCAAAACACAGTTCGGATCGCAAGTTCAACTCGGTTCGCAGACAACACTGAAACCCTAATCTCAGTTCGTGAAATGGCTGAAAAACCCAAAAAATGAAAGTTTTAGGTATTTTTATGTTAAAATCAGTAAATTTCAACTGTAAACTATCCTAAAAACGTCCAGAGAGTGATTTTGATTGTTTTTGCACACTAATGCACGTCAAAACACTCCAATATCCCACGCGATTAACCCGAAAAACCTCGAACTTACTTGTATTTAGCCCGAAAGCTCTGATACCAATTGTAAGTCCCTAGTTCTAGGATCGATAACTTCGTTATCTATAGTATTAAGGCACAGAATTCCTCAATACACATTATCTTACTATAAAAACAAATAAGTTCGCGTTTAGGTTAACAAATACTTAGCTTTTACTATAAACCGTCAAAGCCTAGCCGTTAGTCTTTAGGTTATTCTCTGGATTGAATTCGCAGGTTGCCATTTTGTTGAGTCATATTAGTGTGTCTGTCAGTTGGTCTTGAGTCTGTAATAGCTTAGATTAGAAAATAGATAATTTTCTGTTTTGAGTGACACTTACCTAGTGTCGCATTCAGGCGACACTCAATAAGTGTCGCACTAGGGTTATGATCTGCGACACTTAGCAAGTGTCGCAGAATCGTTCTGTTTGTATATAAAGAGCCATCACGGCTCATTGCAAAGGTTGGACAAAAACCTTTGCACAACTTGTCGACTAAAACCTCTGTAAACAAGCTAGAATTCGTTGGGTATCAATATACTAAGCATTGTTATTCAAGATCTTATTGTTTCGGTTTATAGTTTATACTCGTTACTTCAATCGTGTGATTCCGCCACACAATTGGTTCTTGTAATCTGTTCTAGATCCTTAGCAACAGGGACAACAAAGTGGTATCAGAGCCGTTGGGCTGTTTGTGACAGATTCAATCGAGTTTTGAGTGTGTTTCGGTTAAAATTGGGAAGAATCTAGCTTACTTTCATTGATTAGAGAGTTTTTGGTCTTCAATTTCTGGTTATTAACTTGTTTTTGCAGGTATTGTTCAACTGGGAAGGAGAATTTTCGATTAGCTTTTACGAAAATTGATTTTTAGGGTTTTTGGGCTGCTGCTGCGCGTTTCTGCGACTCTTGACGTGACACTTATAGCGACACTTACCTCAGTGTCGCCTCTAGGGTTCAGCAACATAATCTAGCGACACTTGAAACGACACTTACCTCAGTGTCGCCTTAAGGATTTAGTGACACTCACTGTGAAAGTAATTCCTATCTTGCTAGAGACACTTGCTAGCGACACTTCATTGCGACACTTACATCTAGTGTCGCCTGTTTTTTTTTTAATTTTACACTTTCTGCGACACTTGTCTCAGTGTCGCTTGTCATTCTGTGACACTTCCTTAGTGTCGCTTAAGAATTTTAAAATCAGTCGTTCTTTTTAGTTTTATTTACAATGTCGATGCAAGCTTTTGCTCAAATGCTTAAAACCAGTAATGAAGCTGGTAGTACAAATAAGGCTCCAATTTTTACAGCTAATACAAATTATGTTGAATGGAGATAAAAATTTGAAGCTTTTATTTCTTATAATGAACCGGATATGATGATTCCTTTGCTTGAAAGGTATGAACATCCAAAGCAGGATGGGGTATTTGAGGGAATCGCTCCTCCCAAATCTATTCGGTCATTAAATGCAGATGAAAAGAAAGCTTGGGACATGGAAAGAAAAGTTCATTCAGCTCTTGTTATGAGCTTATCTTCTGAGGTTCTTAAAATGTTTAAACATCACGACATCGCATTTGACATGTGGAAAGCCCTTGAAAGACGATGCGGTGGTAGTGATAAATATAAGAAGAGTAGACTGGAGTTGATCAAACGACAATATGAATTGTTTGATATGTTAGAAAATGAGTCTCTTAATGGTTTGTTTGTTCGTTACTCACATCTTGTGAGTGAGCAATCTGATGGTGGTGTGATTATGCAAACTGTAGACATTAACAAGAAATTGTTAAGTGCTCTACCTAAGAAATGGGATCATCGAGTGATGATGATGGAAGAAGACGAAGGAGTAATGTCTTTATCTCTAGATGATTTCATTGGTCAACTACAAGCATATGCACTAGATATGCAACGTAAAGAAACTAAATCTAGTGCCCATGTTCAAGATCCGAGCATCTATGGGAGTAAATTTTCTGCTTCCGGAGTTGCTCTTTTATCTGGAGGAGGTATGTCATCCGCTACCAAAACGTCAACCGCTAATGGTGGTGGTGTTTCCAGTGGATCATATTCTTTTTCTGGTAGATTGCCTTCATCTTCCGGGGAATCCAAGAGTAATCCAGCTTCTCCAGCTACTGAGGAGAATGCTGCTGTGTTCCAAGCATTTTTGAGTGCTTATGATAGTTTTCTATCAAAGAAAACTAGTTCCATTGATTTGACAGATGAGGATTTTGATCAAATCAATCCCGATGATCTTGAACGAATGGATATTAGATGGAACTTTGCTATGTTGACAAGGAGAACAAAGAGATATTTGCGAAAAACTGGAAGAAAGAACCTGGATGATGATAGTGATTCGGTTTTGGGTTTTGATAAGAGTAAGGTTAAATGCTACAAATGTCACAATCTGGGACATTTTGCAAGAGAATGTGAGAAATCTAAACAACCTCCTTCTGGTTTTTCAAAGCCATCTGTCTCAAAGAAGTCAACTGCTAAGGATGCTGATAAGCTTGAGGAATCCTTAAATGAAGCTCTTCTCCTTACTAATGATGAATATTACAACTGGAGTGATACAGAGGAGAACATTCATAACACAGCTCTTATGGCAGAGATTACAGATGAGGTACCAATTGATGAACCTCTTTCTTGTGTTAGTTGTATCAAATTAACTGGTAAAATTAGCAGATACTCTGAGGATAATGCTCGCCTGTATTCTGATTTAGATAAACTTAGACAGGCGAACCAATTGCTAAAAGAAAATGAAAAGATTTTTGACAAAAAGATTAATGCCACTATGACTGAAAGAAAAGATCTAAAGGCTAAGATTCATTGTCAACAAGATGCTATTGACAGTTATCTTAAGAAAATTGTCGATTTACAAAAAGCTCTTGATGAATCTAAAACTAAGATTATTGATCTTAATTGAAAACTTTCAAATTTTAGTACATCCTCCGTTGTTTTTGATGAGATCCTTCAAGTGCAAAGGATCAATACAAAAAGTAAGTCAGGGATAGGATACCAAGCGGTACCTCCCCCAGCTAACTATGAACCTATGCCATCGAAGGATGACATTAAAAACTTTGTGCCTTCAACTGATAAAGAAGGCAAGTCATCTGTTAAAGAACCAGTTATTTTGGTTTCATCTGAGAAGGGAGATAAACCCATCTCCCAAAAGAAAGCAAAATCATTACCTGTACTTCCTACTATTGAGGAGGAAGTAATTGAAATTGAGGATGTAACTGATGAGATTGATACAAAGGTTCGTAAATTGGATGTAAAGCCTGAAAATTTTATAATTACAAATGAACCGTGTAGTGAAATCCCTTCACTAAAGGTTAAATCTAAGGCTATTCCTAAGGTTAAGAAGGAACAAAATTTTGCTAATAACAAATCAGTTTCTTCTAAACCAATCAAAAATAATTCCAAAAGTAAATCAACATCTTTTTCACGTGCCAATTCACCTTGCACATTTCAATGTTCCTGTTCAGTACACAGAAATATCAAATCCTCATCAGATTTGCAACCTCACTTTCAATCGGTCATTGAGAGAAGATCCTGTTTCTACTGCAAAAAACAGGGTCATTTGATAAGTGTTTGTCTGTTGCTTTCTAGACAACAGTTTGGGAAGACAGCGCCTAGAGCTTCCGTTTACAGAAATTTTTCAAAACCTCAACCTAGGCACAATTCCTCACCTCCCAAACCTGTCAAGAAAACTGACAGGAAAGAGTCGGTTACACCTACTTGTAATCAGCAAGTTCTTGTCAAAAAGCAATCATCCAAACCTCTTCTAGTTTGGAAAGTCAAAGAGTCCAAAGTAGACTCTTTATCACCAAATAACCCATCAGTAGAAGTGCCCGAAATTTTAAAAAATCATGCACTCACTGATGTAGTTATTATGGATGATTTTGGTAGACCCAAGTCCATTAAGGCTTGGGTCTCACAATCAAACTAATTTCTCTATTTTTTGTGTGCCTACAGCCATCTGAAGAAATTATCAAGAGCAAATGGTATGTAGACAGTGGCTGTTCAAGGCATATGACCGGCAACATTTCTCTTCTCTCTGATGTTCAACCTGTAAAAGGGGGATATGTTGCATTTGCGGGTGATAAGGGTGGAGAAATTACTGGTAGGGGAACTCTCACTAATGGATCAGTGAGTTTTGATAATGTGAACTACGTGGAACAACTGAACTACAATCTTCTCAGCGTATCACAAGTGTGTGATAAAAAGTTCACAACCATGTTTACAGATACGGAGTGCCTAATACTCAAACCAGGCTATAAAGTGCCTGAGGAATGGGTGCTCATTCGAGCACCAAGGACAAAGGACACGTACATACTTGACATGAGTACTGTATCAACTACTACATCTGAACATACATGTCTGTTGTCCAAAGCTACTCCAAAGGATTCCCTTCTATGGCACAGGCGAATGGGACACTTAAACTTTCGCAAGATGAACTATCTTGTAAAAAATGAGCTTGTTACTGGTGTGCCTAAACTCACATTCAGTTTGGATGATAACTGTGTTTCCTGTCTCAAAGGAAAACAACACAAGCAAGCCCATAAGTCGAAGAAGGTGAACTCCAATGCATCGCCCCTAGAACTATTACACATGGATCTATTTGGGCCGGTTAATAAGAGGAGTATGGGAGGCCGTACTTACTCCTTGGTAGTCACTGATGACTACTCTCGTTTTTCTTGGGTTTACTTCATTTCTACAAAAGATGAAGTCCCTGAGATCCTAATATATCTGTTTGACAAGTTAGAAAACTTGTGTGGAAAGAGGATCAAGAGGATTAGAAGTGATAATGGAACGGAATTCAAGAACAAAACAATTGAGATGTACTGTTTAAGGAAGGGTATTCATCATCAGTTCAGCTCTGCTTATACACCTCAACAGAACGGTGTCGCTGAACGTAAGAACAGGACTCTCATTGAAGCTGCGCGCACTATGTTATCCGACTCTAAGCTTCCAATCACTTTTTGGGCAGAGGCGGTAAATACTGCATGTTTTGTTTTAAACAGGGTTTTGACGGTTAAAAAGGAAAACAAAACATGCTATGAGCTGTTTAACAACCGTAAACCAAACTTACAATTTCTGGAGCCCTTTGGATGTCCTTGCACCATTATGTCTCGAACTCAAAAGGACAAGTTTGGTGAAAAATCAATGGATGGAATATTCTTGGGATATTCTGTAAATTCTCCTAACAAGAGAGTTTACAATTTATCTACAAAGTGTATTGAGGAGCATTATGAAGTCAAGTGTTTACGCTATACAGCTCCTCCTGAAGGCAAAGGACCAGAAAATCTGTTTCAGTACGATAGTTTCTTTGACTCATTCAATATTCCAACACCTGAGAATGTTGATGATGAAGAAACTATTGTCACTCTTCTACATGGTTTGGACATTAATGTAGATCACACTCCAACTGCACCATCTGTCCAACCTAATACATCTTCCACCTCAGCATCAACACCATCAGTTGATGCATCAATTCCAACAACAAATTCTCCATCTCCTCAACCGTTAGATATGGCTAGTCCCTCAGAAGACAATGTTGAAGCCAACGATCCTCCATCCGAGTCAAATGCTACTGAAGGAGATCTTAATAATTTGGAATTAGTTATTGTGCCTAACCCAATTCCACAGACTCGGATTCATAAAACTCACCCCACTGATAATATCATTGGTGAGTTAAGTAAAGGCGTTCAAACTAGACATCAATTGGCTGTGACCGACATGTCTGCTTCAACCTCTGAAGTACCTCCTACAGCCTCCTTGGAATGTCTTGTCACTGAGATGGAAGAATTTTTTCTATCTCAAGTTGAACCTAAGAAAACAGCTGATGCATTAAAGGACCCACATTGGGTCGAAGCGATGCAAGAAGAACTGCATCAATTTGAGAAGCTGAAAGTTTGGGAATTAGTCCCTCTACCCAAGGGTGTCCATGCAATTGGAACTCGTTGGGTGTATCGTGTGAAGAAGGATGATCGCAGTGTTGTGGTCCGGAATAAGGCTCGATTAGTAGTTCAAGAATTTACACAAATTGAAGGATTGGACTACGATGAAGTATTTGCCCCTGTTGCTAGACTGGAATCTATTCGTATATTTTTGGCTTATGCTTCATTTAAAGGTATTCGGGTTTATCAACTAGACGTAAAGAGTGCATTTCTTTATGGACAAGTTGTGGAGGAAGTCTATGTCAGGCAACCTCCTGGATTTGAAGACTCGGTACATCCAGATTATGTCTGCAAGTTAGACAAGGCTTTGTATGGTCTTCATCAAGCACCAAGAGCATGGTACGAGAGGCTGTCTACACATCTACTCAAGCATGGATTTTCAAGAGGACAGATTGACAGCACTCTTTTTACAAAAAGGTCCAAAAACGATTTGTTACTTGTGCAGGTATATGTGGATGACATCATCTTTGGCTCTACAAGTAATGCTCTCTGCAAGGAATTTGAGCAACTTATGAAGTCTGAGTTTGAGATGAGTGCAATGGGAGAACTTACATTCTTTCTAGGTGTCCAAGTTGAACAATTTGAAAAAGGCATTTATATCCATCAGTCAAAATATGTCAATGACATGTTGACTAGGTATAATTTACATGATTGTAAGACTTATGGCACCCCCATTGAGGTATCTCACAAACTTGGACCAGCTGAGGAAGATGATGATTGTAACGAGAAGGACTATCGTTCAATGATAGGTTCTCTTATGTACCTTACTGCTTCAAGACCAGACATTGTTTTTGCTGTTTCTTTATGTTCCAGGTACCAAGCTCACCCGAAGGTTTCTCATATGAAGGCAGGTCAGCGGATTTTTGGGTATCTCAAATATAGACCCACTCTAGGTCTATGGTACTCAAATGAAGACGACTTCACTTTGACTGCGTATTCAGATTCAGATTATGGCGGATGCAACAAGGATAAGAAGTCCACATCTGGTGGATGTCAGTTTCTTGGACCGCGCTTAGTGTCATGGCAGTGTAAAAAGCAGACAACCGTTTCAACCTCCACAGCCGAGGCTGAATATATTGCTGCTGCCAGCTGTTGTTCACAAGTTCTGTGGATTCAGCATCAACTTCGCGATTATGGTTTCATCTTAACTCTTACTCCTATACATATAGATAACACTGCAGCCATATCTATCACACGCAATCCCGTACAGCACTCTAAAACAAAACATATAGAGATTAGATTTCACTTTATACGGGATTGCTATGAGAAACACCTTATTGACCTTATCCAAATAGAAACACTTAAGCAAAAGGCTGACTTGTTTACTAAGGCCTTTTCCCGTTCTCGTTTTGATGAATTAGTTTCTATGATTGGCTTACGATTTTTTAAATCGTTACAGTGACATTGATTTTACATAAAAAAAAAATATATTTGCAAGAGCCACACTTTATACTTCTTAGTATTAAAGTAATGCATTATTGCTACATCTATAAAAAGACGTTGGGTTGTGTCTGTAAACAACTTGGGATATAATAGTACATTAAGCATCATTCATGAAATGCAAATGTTAAATGTTATATCTGATGTATCAGTAGGTTTAGTAATGTATTTATCATAAATTTCTTAACATACAGCTTCATCATATGATATGTTCATAGGCAACTCTCTATTTGTTCTCAGAGATATTAAAAGTAATTTTAACTACTTGTTAATTTTATGTAGTAAACATCATATGACGTACGACGATGTGTCTTAATTCCTATATTTAATATGGACAATTTTTATATTCTGAAATTTTATATCAACTTATTTGGGGGATATAGTATTGGTTTCCTCTGTTGTACGTCGGTACAGACCTGGTCTCTGGTACTATATCTTAAAAATTAAACAGCTGTGAGTTAATCAGACTTGCAAAATCTTAGAGTTTCAAATACAAATACATACTTAAGTCAAGTTAAGTCGCTTTGTTGTACGGAAGTACAGACCTGTCACCAATGACTTGACGAAAATTGATTTTGTTTAACCCTGAATCAAGATAAGTCACTCTGTTGTACGTAAGTACAGACCTGTCACCAATGTCTTGATTCTTAAAAATAAGTTTCATATAATTTTTCTTAATATAAAGATTAACCATATGTAGATGTTAGGGGTATGTCATATGTGTGAACTTCAAAAGATTGAACATTTTAACAATAAAAGGTTATCTCTGATGAATGAAGGTTAGTTGTTTAAGCGGATAATGATATGAACAATTGTCTTGAACTGTGTGTTATTAAATTTATTTTAAATATGTTATGTAAATTTAAAGAGGATAAGTATACTGATAATTGGAATAACAGCAAACATATGTAAAGCAATGTATGATGACTTAATATGATCCCTAACCAGACCCAAAACAATCCTGTCACCAAAAATAGTGTACTTGTTTTGAATTCTTAGTTAAGTTATAATTATTCTAATATTTTTGTCTTACTTCAAGTCAAATGTCACTGAATAGCCAAAACCGACTCGTGAAAGAATTTGAAAAACTTTAGAAATTTTTCAAAATTTTGAATCTGTGACACTCACTAAGTTTCGCATAGAGTGTCGCCTGTGAGTGTCGCCTATAGTATGGAGTATATAAATGCCACCGTGCGGCATTTATCATCACCTATTCTGCGACACTCACATACATTTCTGCGACACTCTCTCTCTTTTAGCGACACTTGCTCTGTATCGATTCTTGCTGCGATTTCTCGGTGATTTTTGATATATGTGCTTAGCATCTTCTTCTTCTACTTCACATGAACATTGAGGTACTCATTTCAATCAAAATCGTTCATTATTTAGTGATAATTTGTAAGTGGTAGTTATGGGTTTTAGGGTTTGGATGATTTCGAACGATTTAATGTGTATAAAAGGTTAATATAGTGTGCATTACTTTCGATATACATGTATCTTCCAAGTTATTACCCTAGCTTAGCTTAGTTTTTGAAATTTTGTAAAAATTTGAATTATGGGCTATATTTTCTGGGTTCGTGTTCATCTTTGCGACACTCGAAGCGGCACTCGCCTTGAGTGTCGCATCATGGTAATTTGAACCCTAACTGCGGCACTCAACTTGAGTGTCGCCTTTTTCTATGCGTCACTTACTTAAGTACCGCCCTGTCTTTTGCGACACTTACCTTAAGTGTCGCCTTTAAAGGAACACCAAGTTGATGCGTCACTTACTTAAGTGCCGTCTTGTCTTTCGCGACACTTACCTTAAGTGTCGCCTACAGTTCACCTTAAGTGTCGCCTCTTTATTTGCAATACTGCGACACTTACCTTAAGTGTCTCATGGTGATTTTTTGTGCTTCTGAGCGACACTCATCCAAGTGTCGCTACTTTAATTAGCGACACTACTGAAGTGTCGCCTAAAGGTAATTTTGAAAGATAAGTTCATTCTTTATTTGTTCTAATGGTATAACCTTTCTTTGTGTATTATCTATGTCTTATTTTCATGCAGATGGCAAACTTAGCTATTTACGCTCGCCGCACACAGCCATGACATAATGTGGTGGCTTTTCTCGATGATACGCACGCCAATTCGATTCCGTTTCATCCGATGATTCAGTTTCTGCGTCGCTCGAGGATTCACCATGCCATCACTGCTTCATGTCTGATCTACTTGAATCAAATCGAGGAATTTTATGCGAATGCTGTGATTAACACAGAAGGAGACTATTGAAGGGTTTTATCAACTGTTTTTGGTCATCGTATTGAAATTATGGAGGATACGATAAGAGAAGTTTTGCGTTTTGATGATAATTCTGAGTTTCCAACTCAGTTTGAGAACAGTTTTATCGCTGGTGGTCTTCAGCGCATGGGTTATCCAGCTATTCCTCCAGATCAATATAGGAAACAACATTTGAGCAGAGTCTGGAGGTATTTAGCACACATTATCATTGTGTGCCTCTCGCCAAGGAAGGCGGGATTTGATGGGATGAGTTACGGAACAATCTCCCTGATGCTGGGATTGGTTTACAACAAACCTTTCAACTACTCAGGTTATATCTTTGGGCATCTAGTGGATAATCTACGAGCTGGCGATCATATGTGGTTTATGTATCCACGATTTTTGCAGCTGATCCTGAATTCCCTGAATCTAGGGATTCAGCCTCACCCAAGGTCAATTCTGACCTTGACTCCGATGCTGGTCAGGGTATTTGGGGATTGTGCAACACCTCCAAAAGGTCAGGCAGTTCTGCCTGACGTTCCATTATTCGGCCACGTGACTGATGAAGAATATGTGGCTCCGCCAGATAATGGATTTATTGATGTTGCAGCTCCACCACCGCAAGTTGATGAAGCGGTTTTGGAAGAAGTTCTGGTTGATATTGAAAATTTTCCAACTTCTACACCTGCTGCTGTTGCTACAACCTCCGCTGCTGATAAGGGCAAGCGGGTTCGAGATTCTTCGGATACAGAATCTGATGACGTTCCTCTACAGCGTCGTCAACGAACCTCGACTCCTGCTTCTGATGATATTCAGCCCCAGCCGGAAATTTTGAAGAAATTAATGGAGGATATGGCGCAAATGAACCAGATGCTTCAAGATCAACAAGCTCTTATACAGGTTCAAGCGTCAAGACTTTTGGAGCTAGAGGCCACGGCTGCTCGTGTACCGGATCTTGAGCGTCGTGTGTTAGAATTAGAAACTATGGCTGTGGTTCCGGGGGAGTTAGAACCGGAAACCACAGGCCAAGAAAATGTAAATGTAATTAATGATTCTGATGTAAATGAAAATATCAGTTTGGATTACTTTGCGTCTTTTTCTCACGTTCCTGGTCAACCAATGCCACTAAATGTTGATTACTCACATGCAAATCTAGAATATCTACAAAATTTAGTATTTGGGGCATCTGCTGAGGATAGAGGTCCGAGCATATTTGATGATGAAGTGGAATTTGAACCTGATGTAGTCTCTGATGAAGATGTGTTCGAAGAAAATCCATATGAGGAGGTAGAATCGGATGATGATACCGTTCCTGCTGCTTCTCCTGCAGCCTCTGTCGAACCTTCTTCTCATTCTGCTGGTACCTCAACGTCCACCGCTCAACCTAAAAGGTATCCAGAATGGATTTTGCCTCCAACGCCCGAGCTAAAAAGATGCCGAGCATATTCTGTTCGCGGTGATCTATCTGGGCTGATAAAATCTTGGAAGTTTGATGCTGATTTCAGATTGTTTGTTATCAAAAGAAAGGATGGCATTCAATACTTCAAGGCAAGACTAGACCATCTGACCACATTGCCGAAGGTTGATCTGAATAGGCTAGCTCAGTTGAATATGATCAATCCCACTGACAATCGTGAAGCTGAATTCTTTCAGAACATCCTGCGTCGAGAAATCAACTCAAAGAAATTTAAGTGGATTCGACCAGTGATGGGGATTCGATTTTCTAACAAAAAGAAGCTGGACCCGAGGACGCGCCAACCCATATACGGTTATCATTATCCTCCAACCAAGAATCTTACCCAAGTGCCATTTGAAAAGTTACCATTTGATGTGCTGGGAAATTTTAGGTTCTGGTGGTATGACACGGTTACTGGAGAGGCGGTTATTGAATATTTTTCTCAAAAGGGACCGGGACGTGATGCTAAAGAATGGAAACATGTTACTGGCTACACTCTTAGAGTTTTTGATCCTCTTAGCCTGATTAACATGTCAAAGAATGATCTTCAAGCTCTTCACAGTAATAGATTGCAATTTGATATGATTGATCAAGAAGATGCTGTGAGATTTCAAAGAGTTGTGGATCTCTGCATTGCTAAGGGAATTCATGCCGGTGGGAATCTCCCGACAGACTGGATCTGATATTGAAGATATTTTTTAAAGACCAAGCTGAAGACACGGAGGAGTTTGTTGAGTCATATTAGTGTGTCTGTCAGTTGGTCTTGAGTCTGTAATAGCTTAGATTAGAAAATAGATAATTTTCTGTTTTGAGTGACACTTACCTAGTTTCGCATTCAGGCGACACTCAATAAGTGTCGCACTAGGGTTATGATCTGCGACACTTAGCAAGTGTCGCAGAATCGTTCTGTTTGTATATAAAGAGCCATCACGGCTCATTGCAAAGGTTGGACAAAAACCTTTGCACAACTTGTCGACTAAAACCTCTGTAAACAAGCTAGAATTCGTTGGGTATCAATATACTAAGCATTGTTATTCAAGATCTTATTGTTTCGATTTATAGTTTATACTCGTTACTTCAATCGTGTGATTCCGCCACACAATTGGTTCTTGTAATCTGTTCTAGATCCTTAGCAACAGGGACAACACATTTTCAAATGGCAAAAAGTCCTTTTTAGGTTAAACGAATCGAGTCTTTATATTCTAGTTCAACTCGCAGCCGCTGGGCCTGCGAGTTGACTTCGACTCGCAAAAGGCCCAAGCCCGGTTCATCTTGGCTCGTTGCCACTATTTGCATTCTGCGAGTTCAGATCTCATCTCGCATCGCAATGCCTTGCGACTTGAGATCTCGACTCGCTATAAATGTTTATTTCATTTTCGATATTCGTCTAACACTTTAATATACTAATATATTTAACGAATATTAATAACAAAATAAATATTCATTTACAAATCTAAACCAATATACAAACTTGATAACAATTACGCTAGTCATATCTCAAGCTAGATCTGTTGTCACAAACTATGTCTCAACATTATTATTATTATTATTATTATTATTATTATTATTATTATTATTATTATTATTATTATTATTATTATTATTATTATTATTATTATTTTGGTGACGGATTGTTTTGGGTCTGGTTAGGGATCATATTAGTAAAACATGCAATTATTAGCAAATAGTAAGTGTTATCTCGATTATCAGTATATTTGACCACTTTTAATTTACTTAGCATATTTAAAAACAACTTTTATAAAAATTATTTCAAGACGATTATTGGTATTGTTTAACCACCTAAACATGCTATATATGTGTTGTGGTGTTAAACCATTATTATTAGTATGAATAGTTCTCTGTGGTCCCCACCTTTGACATACCCCTATAATCTAGACAAGAACATAGGTTCCATATTTAGAGAAAATAAAAGAAGATCATCTTTAAGAATCAAGCCAACGGTGACAGGTCCACAGAGCAACATAACTTGATTCAGGTTTAAGCAAAACCAATCGCAGTCTAACTGATTTTGTGGCGACCTTGTTTGGTATGTGTAACACCCCAAAAAAAATTGAAGTAATATTGTAATGTACGTAAATGTTTTAATTTATAAGTTGTTGTTTAAGTTTACATATATTATTATTATTTGTCAAGTAATTAAATTTGCTTAAATAGTAAACTGGGAGGAACTATTTGAGTCTACATTTTTAAGTAAATGAGACTAGAGGGACTAGGGGTGTAGAAACCCAATTTAAATCACTAATTTACATTGAATAGATATATACAAGACCTAGATACATACGTACTCATTCATACATATCACTTTATCTTCAAAATTATCCTGTGACTTTCTAGAGAGAGAGAGAGAGAGAACCTACGGGACAGATGGAGGAGAGGGAAATCAGCTAGTAATTCACTAAATTAAACATCAAGGAGTTGGATTCAAGCAATAATCATCATCCCTAACCTAAAGTAAGTATGTATTCTTCTTAATTTGACCTAAGACTGAGAGGAGATGGTGAATTAAGGGTTGGGGGATGAATTGAATGAAATTAAGGGTGAGTTATATTCTATTAATTCTAGTTGAATGTAGAAATTATTGTTGTTGATTAGAAGTTGAATTGATCAAGTGTTCATCATAGCTCAAAGTGGGGTATTAATAAATTATTGTAAATTAAAGTTAAATCACCCATTTATTAGTTTAAATGAGTTGTTATGATGTTATTAGTGATGATTAGAGTGGTGCTAAAGATAATTAAACCATAAATTGAGTTATGACCTAAAGTGGTGAAATTGTGACTAGTTAATATTAAAAGCCAAATTGGTCCTATGAGGTTAAGGATGGTAATGGAAGTAAGAATAGTTATAAATGATGTTGTTTGACCCTTAGTAAGTTGGTTGTAAGATGTGTTGTGACTATATTGCAATTTGGGTCGTTTGGGTAATGTGGCCAAAAGTTGAAGTAAACCACTTTTGATGAACTTTGAGAGGTTGTAACCTTTTGTGTACATGGCCTTGATAAAAACTAAAAACAGGGGATGAAAGTATGGTCTGAAATCTTTAAATTGATATAAAGTTTTCTAAAATCGGATATGTGTAGGTGGTTCAAAAATGGGTCACAAATCAGCCCCTTAGTGTTGTTTGCTGAATTTTTAGCAGCAAAAATGGCTTTTCGCAATTTTCAGAGGGTCATAACTTGACGTGTATTGTATTTTATGAAAAGATGAAAGTTTTACATTAGAGTATGTTGGAATACCTTTGTAAGGGTATAATATATATTTATTTTGGGAAGGTTTAGAAGGCCCAAAAATGGTGCCAAAAATGGTGCCAAAAATAGCTAGTTGGAGCTGTAGTAAAGTGCATAAAGTTAGAATTAACTTGTAGTTATTATGAATTGATAGAGAGCATGAGTAATTTTATTTGTATGAAAGTTTATGTGATATGTGGTGATCGTTTAGGTGTAAAGGAATTGGAGTTTATGTTTTTCATGCTTTCTTTTAGCCAAGGAAAAGGTGATTTCCAAGATTCAAGAGATGACACCTACACATTATGTTTAACCGCTTATTAGGCTAAGAGGCTCAGGTGAGTAATATGGGGAATTAAATAAGTAATTATTGTATATACCGGAAAGGGTTACACAATTTGAATGAAATATGTTAAGAATGTCATTATTTGTCAGTTTATCGTGATAAAGTGTTATGTTTGACATTTATTGAATATTTCTGTGTGCTTATTGGCTGTATGTGCTCAGTTATTAGATGTGTCTATGATATAGCATGTAGATAAAGAATAAATGAAAGAATATGAAATAGTTGTGATATGTGAATTATGTGCTTTAAAGATTGTAGAGATCAGTTTCATGTCAGATTACAGGTACAGATAAAGGCGTGCAGAGCACGTGGTCATGTTATGCTTCCATGTAACACCCCTAAAATTTGTTGATTGAGTTTAGCGGAAATATTTAGTTAAGCATGGGGAGTGCCACAATACACAATACATACATACATATCAGAGCTTATGATTACAACAGAACATAATATATTAAGATGTCAAAAGTAATAGTTACAAAATTTACGATTCATCAAATCGTATAAGTTGAAAAGTAATTAAGTTACAAAAGTAGATTTCGTAAATATGACTAAACAGCTTAGTTATATAAAAGAAATCCAGTTGTCAAAAGTTGGCATCTTATTCCTTCGGGGGTCGCCTACGTTCCATGTGTGTAGGATGTCTTACATGCAGCTAATTCCCTGAAAAACATAGTAAAAGTCAACAACGAGGTTGAGTGAATTCACAGGTTTTATGTTTGCAATAGTTGAATCAAGTTTGTAAGCACAGTTGTTAAAACCAATACGTTCACAAATAGTTATTGCCATAATAGTTAAGTAAACGTTTTGTGAAATGTTATCCAAATATAGTTCGGTTGGGATGTTGCCCAAAATACAGTTTGCGTGGGATGTTACCCAAAATACCGTTTACGTGGGATGTTACCCAAAACACAGTTTGCAATACATTGATGGTCGTTCTCCAGCGTTTCCAAAACAGTACCGGTCATTCTCCAGTCTAAATATGCACGGGTCGTTCTCCCGTCCAACTCGGCCAGTCGTTCTCTGGCAATAAATACTGCTGGTCGTTCTCCAGCGAAACACAGTACCGGTCGTTCTCCGGTCAAAAGACACACGGGTCATTCTCCCATTCACTTGGCCAGTCGTTCTCTGGCACTAAAATACGTTGCTGGTCGTTTTCCAGCGTTTACATAAAAGTACCGGTCGTTCTCCGGTTTACCAAACAAGTTTTATCACATTTATAGTATGAAAATGTTGTTTCATAAATACCAGTATTGTTGTAAGGGTTCAACAGTTCAAAGTACTCATATCGTGCGAGAAAACAAGTATGATAAACAATCATGTAAGCAAAAGCGGTTATGGCAATCAATAAAGCAGATGACTATGTTTCTCACCTCAAGTTGAAAGCAGTAAAACAGTTAAAAGTGGGGCTGTGAACTCACCTGTTGAGTTAAGTATGTTCGAGTGCTAGCAAAGCCTAAATCCAAGTAGGTCACTAACGTCCTAAACGTAGGAATAATCATATAAGCGGTTGGCTAACAGTCTAACCATGTTACTCGTTTATTCATGAAAGATCCTTGTTTATTTTGTAAGTTCGACACGAGACGTTGGTGATAATTTGTGAAACATTTCAAGGTGTAATTTATTGTTTCATGATGTTTCATAAGGTATGAAATTGTGTATGGGGGTCCGGGGGTAGCGCCCCTGGTAGCGGGGTCCAAGGGGTGGCAACCCCTAGCGGGGTCCAAGGGGCAGAGCCCCTGGCTGGGGTCGAGCTGTAGTGAAAACGCATCCGGATTCTAAATTCGGAGTAAAATCAAGTGGTAAAATCTGGTTCCGACACTTAGTGAAAAACATGTGTTTTTAAGGTTCTGAGTTTTGCGACATAAGTACTGCGTCGCTAAAATGTTCTACGACACAAGGGTTTGTGTCGCATTCCTGCGACATCCGCAAATGCTGTGACATAAGTAGTTGTGTTGCAAGTATGCGACATAGGGTGATTTATGCGACATAAGCCGTTGTGTCGCATAGTGCGACGTAAAAATGGTACTGCGACACAAAAGCTTGTGTTGCACTACTGTTTTCGGTCTCGTGCGACACAACGAGCTGTTTGACAAAAATCTTAATTTTTCAACCCAAAAACGTTTAGATCTTTCATATAATGACTTGTAACATGATTGTACACTATATTAACAAAGGAAAGTGAAAGAAAAGTGATTTTCATACCAAATCGAGTGAAATCCGAAAGTTAGGTGAGTGGATGAAGATGGTGATGATAATGGTGTTCTTAAACTTGAATCTTGAAGATGAAGTTGATGATGAGTTTTGTTGTTGTTGTTATTCCGAAAATTCCAAGAAAATGGTGGTAATTTGGTAATTTTTGGTGAGTTTTTAGAGAGAGAATTGAGAGAGAATGGGGATGGAGTGTGAGAAAGGGAAAATGAAAATGAGGTGAAAATGAGGGTGGGGTGGGGGTGGTGTTGGCAGATTTTTGGGGCCAAAAGTGAGGGGTTTTTGTCCTAATTTGCGGTATTTAGCCCGTGTTCGTATACCCGATCGTTAAATGTTAAAATATTTTTAAACGATAGGTTTTTAAATATGTTTTCGATTATACTTTTAGTTGAAATATTTTATTTAAAATAATTTAGTTGAGTAATAAAATAATAACTTTATTTTATTTTAGTTTTACTTATATAGTTCAAGTCGTTTCAGTTTACGAAATAAACATTATTTGACACAAAATGCTTAGTAAATATTATCCACATAATATTTAATAAATGTTAATGTTAATTAATTATTTTATTTTATTAATAAATTTTGTTCATCAACGGTCGTATATTTTTGTCGCGTTGTTTAAATCGTTCTGTACATAATTACAACTAATTATGAATTGTAATACCATACGTATTAACTAGTTGGGCTTTGCTAGACTTATCTCTAAAATGTGTTATAAATTCACTCTAAGTTAGAATATTAGCCTAAGATGCGTGCAATTAACGTTTATAATTATGTTGAAATTGCGTAGTGTTACATTCAATTACTCAGGTAATTGAGTAGAAGGATATGTGGAGCCAAGGAGTGGTTATCATTGACTTGGAGGTATCCAAGTAATCACGAGGTCATTAGCTTGGTATAATGTTAATATGTATGAATTGGCATGTAAGATAGTTAAGGATCCTTAACAGTACAAATTATGTTATAGTACGCCTACCACTCAGAGGTAGGGTACTAGTCAGAAAGAAAAGTTCAGATGATCTCTACAATTACCTAAAAGTTATATAAATGAACAGAAACAGAATGAGCACAGATTATATGTTTATGTGAAATGTGAAAGTACATTATTTATTTAATTGTTCATATTATTCACTAAGCTTTGGCTTACCCCGTTCAGTTGTTTATGTTGTAGGTTATGGTTTGGTTGAACCAATGAAGTAAAGAGTTGACTATGCTTGCTAGAAATGACGTGGAGTGGAGCTTGAATGAAATGGTTAGGCAAGCTCCTATTCTTTTAAATTATCATTATGATAACATTGTATAAATCGCCCAGCCAATGACGTTTAAAGTCAAGGCGAAATGAAAGTTAAAGTTGACAATTTTAATTAATCGTGTACGTAATTGATTGGAGGGTCAAACTAATGGGACCAAGTTAGTCAAATATTTGTATGTATGTTTGACTGAAAAGTCAAAAAGATGATTCCACGTAATGATAATATATAATTCAAAAGTATACATGTTTGAATATAAATAATTACAAAAAAAATCAAGACGTTACAAGTTGGTATCAGAGCGATGGTTTGAGAGAATTAGGTAATCCACAGTGAGATTTCCTAATCTTAAACCGATATGAAATGCATGATTATGTATGCAGAGTAAGTGCAGTAGTAAAGTACAGTAGACAGAACTGATATGCTTCCCTGTAGTGAACAGTTTGATTATGGTTATGTGTTAACTTAGTAGCAGAATGTTAAAAGAGATGCTAATATATCGAATAGTTTTAGTTGAAAGTTAATATGCCTAACATGTTAAAGAAAATGTGAGTATGGTTAGGCAAAATAGAGAAAGATTTTATATGACTGTGCTTAGAGAATATGAACGAATGTAAATAGATAGTTGTATAGAAATATGTGAAAAAGTATGCTTAAGTGTTAGTTATGTGTAAAGGCCTAATTATGTCAAGTATACAGATAGGCTAACTTATGTTTGCCATATGTTCAGAGGTACAATTAATTGCTACTGTGTAAATTGGCAATGCGATACGAGTTCAGACGAAAGAATTACTAACCTAAGTTAGCTACAGTAATGTGATAAGTAAATGTTAAATATGTGTGCCGAATTCCAAATAATCAGAATACTTACTTAGGTCAGTTATAAAGTAAAGAAAGTTATGAGAACAGATAAAGTAGTAGAGGCGGTAATGAATGCCTCATAAAAGACTGTTGATTAATTATGTGAAATTAATTAATTGGTTATGTGAAAGTGATAAGGTGTAAAGTAACTTATAATTAAATTATTTTGTTACTAAAGTGTTATGTTATGTGTAAGAAAAAAATAGTCACGGTGAGTATTAATGATATGAAGTAACCTGATGATAGAAGTGTGAAAAACATAATCTAGCCACGTCTGATCACCGTAGCTATATTATGCTATGTCACCGGAAGTTATTGAGGTTACCAATTATTAGAGATACTTAATGTGACTAAGTATGTGTAAGTATAAGATATGTATAAACTCTTTATCGAGTAAAACAGAAATTCAGTCAAATGCACAGGTGTGCACGATTATGAGAATATGATGGTAGAAATGACACATTAAATAAGTAATGAAATAAAGTTATGAAATAGTATCTATATGGAATGTTGGATTAATTCAGCTTTCCTAGAAATGTCAGTCGTGACAATATTGATATGAAAAGGTTAAAAGTAAATGTTATGTAATGAAAATAGTTGTTAGTACCCTCAACGGGGTTGATTGGTACCTCATGTGGATTACTAAGTAATGTAAAGGATAAAGTAAGTTAAAGACAAGGCATGATGAATATTGTTGTAGCATTAGACCAATGTGTAAAAAATGAGAATGTGGTAAGATAGCAAATGGGAACTTTAGTCCAAATGAATGATGACATGTAGTCGTCACTTTGAAATGGTCAACGTTGAAGAGAAATGTAAATTAGAATGTTAATGAATGATTATGGTTATGGTAAAAAGGGGTAAAGATACCCAAACAGATTACTTGAGTATTATTAGTCTAAACTTGTTAAAGTATGAATACGTCAAGTAAATATATTGGTTTAGACTTAATGTTAATAATTAGAAGTAGTAGTTAAAGATTTGAAGTCGGAATTAAGAAAGTAAGTTTATAGAATTTAAAAGTGTTAAGTTTTGATGATATTGTCAAATGATGATGTTAGTAAGTTAGTTTGACTTGAATAAGTCAATTGAAGAAAAATAGATAAGAAAACGGATCAATATAGTCAATAGCCCAATGGGTCAATTTGATGTCCAAATGGGTCACCAATGAGATTTTGAGTTAAAATAAGTTAGACTCAAAGAAAGTCAAACATTTTGCACCAATAGGTTGCAATCATTATGTTGCAAATATGATAAAAGAGTTGAGGACAAAATTGGATTGATTTAGAAATTGGTATGTTAAGGAATTGGTCAAAATATGGCCTAAAATGAGTCAAGAGTCCGTTTTGAGATAAAACGTGAAAGTAAGAAAAGTTTGAATTGAGAAATGTTTAATTGGTCAAGTTATACGTGTCTGCAAAATTTTATGTTCCCATATGTTGTCGTTTAAAAGTTATGGGAGGTTTAATTTCGCCTTTTGGTAAAAATAAAGACTCTAGGTCTGATGTGCTATGCAGACCGGGTTACCCGGCGGGTAGCCGGGATACCCGGCGGGTAAATATGATGAGCCAGCGGCTCCAAAGCCCACCCGGCTACTCCTCTAGACTTTAAATGGCCAAATACTTCTGCTCCCTCAGAATTTAATTCACCCGGCTATTGCAGCCTAGGACCCGGCTGTTGTGAGCCTCTACCCGGCGGGTAGAGGGCTTACCCGACGGATAAGACATAATTTTAGCAGCTTTTTGTTTAAAGTCTTATGATATTATGTTTAAAGTTTAATTTATTAAAACAGATCAGATAAAAGAAACAAATATGTGCTAATGATATGATTAGTCGATGATTTCCACATAATATTAAAGTTGTCAGAAAGTGAAATTAGTTTCACTTGATATCTTAAAAGTTTGTTATGAGTACTAATATCGCGTAAAAAGTCACGTTTTTACCACCGATATCTCTCTCATTCTGGAGCAATACTTAACATTTGGACTCAAACAATGCACAAATCATTGATAATATGCTAAGAAGATCAAAACAAGGTTGCACGAGCAAAATCAAGCAAAACGGCCGAAAAACGAAGATTCCACGCACGTGTAAAGATTCAAGACATCAAAATGAGATTTCAAGGCAAAACTGCCCATCACCAACATCCATCATACCCAAGATGTTCGTTTTCAAATTACGAATCCAACAGAAGAAGAATCAATAAAAACGGACAAAGAATGAAGATTCTACGTACGCCGGAAGATCCAAACAATTCGTACGACACATCTAAAGTTCAGAGATGTATTTTTGGGATTTCTTTTCATAAAAAGCTTTGTTTTTTAATTACGAATCCAACGCAAAAAGAATCAACGCAAACGGACGCATAACGAAGAAAACACGAACGAATCGAGAAACGAGGCAACAGGCGACGAACCGGTGCGGGGGGTGCCAGCCGCCGCCGGCCAGCCACCCCACCATCTCCGTCCGCCACTCACCCGCATGGATCGCGCTTTTTTGTCCTTTCGTGTACCCGGTGCTAGACCTTTGCGCAACTTTACGTACCTCGTGCACCACCTTTACGCAACTTTACGTACCTCGTGCCACCACCTGCGCGTACCCGGTGCCACCACCTTTTCCACCTTTTGCTATTGTGAGCTACCACTTGCTAAAATGCACCAAAACTCTCCTATAAATAGGAGGCATGGGTTTCATTTGAACTGGCACCTACACACCTTCCACACCTTTCATATCTTTCTTATTTCTTTCTTTCTAGCTTTTATTTTCTTTTTCTCTCTACTTTCTCTCTAAGCTAATTTAATTAATTTAGTGAGAGATAAGTAGGAGATTAATTATGTAGTAGTTAGTAGTAGCTAGCTTAGCAATGTAACGCTTTGGAATATTCAGAAGTAATATAAGCATCGTTTTGCTCGCAATAATTACCGGTAATATCTATCATTTCTTTTATTAATTATTTGTAATGTTCTTGTTTGATGTTTACAATTTATTAACATTAGAAATGTCTATTGCCATGATATGCGAGTAGTTGCTTATATGTTTGCCAGGATTTAGATCGTTATAATGGGATGATATAAAATATTTTAAAGTAATATGACGGCCCCTATTCGATTGTTCCCGGATATAGTGCAGGAAACGCTTTATGCGGAGTACAAACGTATGGAAGTCTGGGACGACCGAAGGTAGTTATATTACGGATCAATATTATAAATGTGCTAAATGAATTTCTGTTTATAGTTTAATTATAATATTATGAACGAATGATGGCATGTTTGGCCAACCGCTTATGACCAGACTGCCCTAACTTATTCTGGTAGGGTAAAACCTGTTTATGCGACTATTTATTCAATAGATCATGCCATGATACGGACGTCTCTGACGACCGAGATTGGGGAATAGGATTCGAGGGTAGTCGTTGGCCGATATGTTCAGTACATTTGGGAGAACTTCCGGTGTATTGTAATTGTTTGTGTTTACTATCCATGTGACATATCTTCTATCTGATTGTAGACAACTCTACGTTAATTAGTTGATAGGATCTTAAAAACAACTCATTCCAACATAGTTTAAATTTATAAAAAGAAACTTATATGAATGGGAATTATTATACTTTGTTATTGTTTAAATATATATGACACTAGACCTAATTTATGGAGCACCCTTTCTAGTTATCCACGTGACTACAACTTAGATATTAGGGAGTCATGAACCTTAATCATGGTAAGTAGTTATCTGTACCCATGACGTGCAATAAGTAAGACACAGGAAAACCATTCGTTGTACATATTAGATTTACATTTCTGCACTGCTTTTTATTTAATTAGTTTAGAATGCCACTTTCACTGTCAATTACTCCTGACCGCACGTTAGACATAAGAGGCCGTGGAATTACTCTGTAGACACTGTTTATTACTGAAAGGTATGGTCTGCATATGAAACACGTTTTGACAAACTGCGAATAATCCAGGGATGTATAACTGTTTGAAAAGGAGAGGTCTAGGTCATAAATCAAAGCAATTAGAGCTTAAGAAAAGTATTAACCAGGTCTAGAAAGGAAAGTCTTAGTGACTTAGATACATGAACCCCCTAGATCTTACATATTTGGTTCTTTAAACATAGCAAGTTAATAATTAGATATACATTTAGAAGAACGCGAGATAAGCTTAGGTGTTAAGAACAGTCGGACCTATGAGACAATACGCTGCTTTATTCATGTACCTCGGTTTTTCACCAAGATAGGTTGCTTATCTTTCAACTAGGTAAGTATTGGGAGTTTAGCATATTGCTTCGATCAGAATCACGATAACCTAGTTCCTAGTGACATGCCAACGGGAATTTAATTGGTAGGGTTCTAGTGTTTACACCAAAGTCTGTTAAGCTATTAATCTGAAAATGTCCCCATCATAAACAACATCCCGGTATTATACTATCCCAAGTCATGGTGAACCACGTCTTCCCTATCCTTGGTTGTTCCATACGTGCTAGCTAACTTATTTTTAATTTTATTGTTAGTAGTTTAAATTAGATAAAAACAAAACAAAACCAACTATCTGAACCCCATCTTAAAGACTTAATTATCCAAACAAGCTCTGTTTCAAATTCGACCGTCTGGAGACGACCCTGATCATCCTTACCACGTACTAGTATCAGGTACTTGTACCCAGTACCAGTAGGTAGTTTGGAGGTTTAGGCCCCGAGCAAAATAAATTTTAAAAACACCCTAATCGCCCCTCAGTCGTTACAACAACACCAACGACACTGACGATTGGGGTCGCATCAAGTACAAATGTTGAAAGGTGATATGATTTGTAAAAAGAATAGTAACAAGAGTCTAAGTAGGGGAGATTGAATTGTTATAAAAAGATAATTATGATGTCACGAGTTGAGTAAAGGCTTTAATAGCCGAATAGTTTTTAAAGAAATGATGATGACAATGAAAATGTAAATGACACGTTTTGTGTCTAACAATGGGATATTTCACTATATAAGTGAAACCAAATAAAGTGAAGTAATGTAAATTCAAATTTCGTTCCTGTAAATAGTTCGCAAGTTAAGATATGTAGTATTTATGATTGCTGACTAGTTGTAAAGATAAAAGTAATTATATGATATGACGGTTCTAGCATGTCGCTAGTTTCAAAAGGTAAAGATTATCAAATGTGATTATGTCCTAAGATATGTAAGGGTTTAAGCATAAGTAACAAATGTAAATGTGTTGCTCCAAACGGGTCAAGTACAGAGACAGTATATGAATGTAAATAAAAGTAAATGAAATGCACACTTTGAAGGTGCATGTAGAAAGAATTAAAAGTATATGTTTAAATATATAAGTTGCTCACAATGTGTAATGAATGCTATATGTATTAGCTGTTAAATAAAAAGATACATTCAGTGACAAGAAAGAAATGATTAATATTGCACTTGTGCTGGTTATAGCACTTGGTGCCAGTGAGAAAGTTAAAGGCACACGGATTGTGTACAAGTAAAGGGCGCAGAATGCACTTTTTGTGCATATAATGATAAAGTTATGTGTATAATTGTTATATGTACTCTTAGAAAAGATTCGGAAAATGTTATAAATGCACAAACTATTATATGATTAAAATGAGAAAAGTAAAGAAATACGACAGATATGTAAGTAAATAAAGAAATATGCACGTTAGTGCATGAAGTTATTATGTGACATGTGTAAAGTTTGTGCGTTGAAGCATTATCATATATATATATATATATATATATATATATATATATATATATATATATATATATATATATATGTACTACTTAAATTGATATTTAGGTAGTAAAGCTGATACGTAATATGCGTTCAAAGTTGAATAAGATATATGTTTAGCTGAAAAGCTACTAAAGTTAATGAGACAGGTTAACTTTATTGTAATGTATGTATTAATTACAGAAATTTCAGACTCATGGCGAGTGCTGTTAGTAGTTTACGTAAAATGTTACTCAGTGAGTAAATATGATTGGTATAGATCTATGCCCATACGGATTAAGTGAGATGAGATAAGAATATAATTGAGATAGGTATAATGCATGTACAAGTATATGTTTCCGTTGAAAAAGAAACTGTTAAGATTAAACAAATACGAATGACATTCGTGAGGACATGAATGGAATAAGTGGGGGAGAGTTGTAACACCCCAAAAAAATTGAAGTAATATTTTTATGTACTTAAATGTTTTAATTTATAAGTTGTTGTTTAAGTCTACATATATTATTATTAGTTGTCAAGTATTTAAATTTGCTTAAATAGTAAACTGGGAGGAACTATTTGAGTCTACATTTTTAATTAAATGAGACTAGAGGGACTAGGGGTGTAAATACCCAATTTAAATCACTAATTTACATTGAATAGATATATACAAGCCCTAGATACATACGTACTCATTCATACATATCACTTTATCTTAAAAATTATCCTGTGACTTTCTAGAGAGAGAGAACGTACAGGACAGATGGAGGAGAGGGAAATCAGCTAGTAATTCACTAAATTAAACATCAAGGAGTTGGATTCAAGCAATAATCATCATCCCTAACCTAAAGTAAGTATGTATTCTTCTTAATTTGACCTAAGAGTGAGAGGAAATGGTGAATTGAGGGTTGGGGGATGAATTGAATGAAATTAAGGGTGAGTTATATTCTATTAATGCTAGTTGAATGTAGAAATTATTGTTGTTGATTAGAAGTTGAATTGATCAAGTGTTCATCATAGCTCAAAGTGGGGTTTTAATGAATTCTTGTAAATTAAAGTTAAATCACCCATTTATTAGTTTAAATGAGTTGTTATGATGTTATTAGTGATGATTAGAGTAGTGCTAAAGATAATTAAACCATAAATTGAGTTATGACCTAAAGTGGTGAAATTGTGACTAGTTAATATTAAAAGCCAAATTGGTCCTATAAGGTTAAGGATGGTAATGGAAGTAAGAATAGTTATAAATGATGTTGTTTGACCCTTAGTAAGTTGGTTGTAAGATGTGTTGTGACTATATTGCAATTTGGGTCATTTGGGTAATATGGCCAAAAGTTGAAGTAAACCACTTTTGATGAACTTTGAGAGGCTATAACCTTTTGTGTACATAGTTTAAATTTATAAAAAGAAACTTATATGAATGGGAATTATTATACTTTGTTATTGTTTAAATATATATGACACTAGACCTAATTTATGGAGCACCCTTTCTAGTTATCCACGTGACTACAACTTAGATATTAGGGAGTCATGAACCTTAATCATGGTAAGTAGTTATCTGTACTCATGACGTGCAATAAGTAAGACACAGGGAAACCATTCGTTGTACATATTAGATTTACATTTCTGCACTGCTTTTTATTTAATTAGTTTAGAATGCTACTTTCACTGTCAATTACTCCTGACCGCACGTTAGACATAAGAGGCCATGGAATTACTCTGTAGAATACACTGTTTATTACTGAAAGGTATGGTCTGCATATGAAACACATTTTGACAAACTACGAATAATCCAGGGATGTATAACTGTTTGAAAAGGAGAGGTCTAGGTCATAAATCAAAGTAATTAGAGCTTAAGAAAAGTATTAACAAGGTCTAGAAAGGAAAGTCTTAGTGACTTAGATACATGAACCCCCTAGATCTTACATATTTGGTTCTTTAAACATAGCAAGTTAATAATTAGATACACATTTAGAAGAACGTGAGATAAGCTTAGGTGTTAAGAACGGTCGGACCTATGAGACAATACGCTGCTTTATTCATGTACCTCGGTTTTTCACCAAGATAGGTTGCTTATCTTTCAACTAGGTAAGTATTGGGAATTTAGCATATTGCTTCGATCAGAATCACGATAACCTAGTTCCTAGTGACATGCCAATGGGAATTTAATTGGTAGGGTTCTAGTGTTTACACCAAAGTCTGTTAAGCTATTAATCTGAAAATGTCCCCATCATAAACACCATCCCGGTATTATACTATCCCAAGTCATGGTGAACCACGTCTTCCCTATCCTTGGTTGTTCCATACGTGCTAGCTAGCTTATTTTTAATTTCATTGTTAGTAGATTAAATTAGATAAAAACAAAACAAAACCAACTATTTGAACCCCATCTTAAAGACTTAATTATCCAAACAAGCTCTGTTTCAAATTCGACCGTCTGGAGACTACCCTGATCATCCTTACCACGTACTAGTATCAGGTACTTGTACCCAGTACCAGTAGGTAGTTTGGAGGTTTAGGCCCCGAGCAAAATAAATTTTAAAAAACCCTGATCGCCCCTCAGTCATTACAACAACACCAACGACACTGACAACTGGGGTCGCATCAAGTTTTTGGCACCGCTGCCTGGGACGGTAGTACGATTTGGAGCCTATTTAGATAAGTTAGTTTTTAAGAGATCCTTTTGACGGGGAATCACCATCCTTATCAGAAGTTAATTTTTTTCACGTAGTTTAGTGTAGTTAGGATTACCTTAGTATTAGTTTAGATTAAGTTCCCTTCTCATCCCCGACTTTAATTCTGAAACCTTCTCCTTATGCCGTCTTTTCTAATCCCATGGGAAATGTTAACTCAAGGACAACAATTAGATCAAATGCAAAGTCTTATTAATTCAATTGAAAATAGATGTAGGATGTGCGGTAATGCCCACTTAGATGGAGAATGCCAAAGCCATAGTTTGATGTTTTCGGATAACGTAGGGTACTTAGATCCTCAAACACAATATCAATATGACCCCAATGTTGTCCAACCACATCCATACCAACTTTTTTATCCCCAATCATTCGAAATCTATCCACACTCACCTTACCCTATATGTGAACCACAACCTTACAAGCTTCCTAACTTGAGAGATACGCCTTTTGCCTATCTCAGCAGTAATGCTGCTTTCTCGTCTCCTTCCGACCCACTTGAAGAAATGATTAAAGAACAAGAAGACATACTTAGGAGTTTTACTTATAATGTGTCTAAAATCTTTACTAAACTATCAATACACGCCCAAGAGAGTAGTGAGGAGAATAGGAATCAAGCTAGAGCCAACTCTAGGATACAGAAAGTTGAGAGACACACACACTCCACATCTATTACACCCGACACAGACTTACATTCTCATAAGTTCGGTTACAATATCCCTTCAACTTCCACACCAACCCAATTTTCTAAACCTTCACATTCACCTATTCCTGACCTATCAACGTCAAAGACCGACGGAGGGTTTGTTCTAGAAGAACTTTTCGAACCACTACAACTCGAAACTTCCGGACAGAGTGATGAGGATGATGAAGTAGATGAAGAGATCAAGATGGAAAGCCCGAATTTGGAGATTTACATAGAAGACTCAACTTCACATGAACTGAAGGAATACATACCGACTCTGAGTAACGAACTCATTCAGACTGATATGGTTGAACATATCCCACAACCAGTTGTGGTTGAACGTATCCCAAAAATCTCTTTGATCGATTCACTTCCTGATCTAATAGACTTCACTAGTACCTTAGAGGAGACATTCACCCAGGTATTTGATGATAACGTTGCTACAAGATTGGAGACACTAATGGACACTGTCCCACCTCCATGCCCAGAGTACAACATTATCGTCCAACCAAAGGCTTTAGGAAGCAAGGTGGGTTTTGCATCAAGAGCACCCCACAAACCATCTCTCCATTACATAATGACGTACACGTCATGGAGTGATGAGGACCTCTTTGACCAACCCGAACAACCCAAAACTCAAGAGGTAGAAAAAGTCGAGAGCTTTGTTTTACCTCAAATAAAACAAATCACTCACTTTACCGTGCCTCTTCCACTGATCGGACACACCCTGACCATAGTCCACTTTAATCCCCTAGGTATGAACCAATACTTCTGCTTGTATCTACTGATGGATGCAAGGGAGCCCCCTAGATTTCCCATGAAATAGGTTTGGAGTCAAGCTAGTGACTCGAACAAAAACAAGCGCTTCTCGGGAGGCAACCCGTCTCTAACATAGGATTATCAGTAGTAGTTAAAGTAGTTTAAGTAGTGAATTAACCCCCATAAGTAGAAATGAAATCCTAAAATGAATGTTCCAAGTTTTCTATCTTTGTGAACAAAAAATGGATGGTTTGCGAAATTACGTCGTTAAAAGTCAAATTTTTGTACTTCCTACTCCCAGTCGTTTGGAATTTATTGCAAAATCTGTTTTTCACCATTTTCTAAAGTTCTTGTTATCTCTTTCACTCACAAAAATGGAAACCTACTAGGAGTTAGGAGCCTAAGTCATTCTAAACACCCACTGACATGTTTTGAGTATTTGAGGTACTTACATATATTATTGTGAACACACATGAGATACTAATGCTTAATCTGATAACATGATTTGTATGTCAATATGTGTATTATGCTCGAACTCGCTTAAAAATATGTGCTTTGGATATCTTTATACTTGGCTACCTGATTCAGCTGATAATACTGGTATTTCCATGTCTGCTATTTGTGCTACGGTGAAATTATAGGCAACTAACACTTTTTGTATAAGATTAAACTCAAAGTCATACACTGGTTTGTTTCATCTACAAATCACTCACTTTGATAGGTTCTTAGCAAACCAGTGAATCTATGATTTGGAGAATAATCACTTGTTTGTTGGATCATGTTTATTTGATCTACTTGTAACAGACAGGGACTAACGCCTATGGATAAAGAATCTCTAAGGATAATGGAAAGACGACAAGAGGAGCTTACAGTTCATTGAGTATGGGAATCTTTGGAGCATTGCTTTGCAAGGGACAAGAGATGACACTTCTAGATACGAAGATGATTTCTAGTTGTCTATGACTAGTTCATCAAGTTGATCAGCTCAATACTCATCATATGTGCCCACAAATTCCAAATCCTATAGCTAAACCTTGCCACATAATGGAACCCAAAACTATCATCACCATATCCACCCACATTCACCCATCCATCCACCCCTTCACATACAACCATCACCCTCGGGGACTATTCATACAAAGGAATAGATACGGGAACAATTTGGAAACTAGAGATCTCAGTCGATAAAAGAACAACATCAGATTCATTACATCAGTTGTCGGCAAAAGATCTCGGGTAATAAAGATTCATGGTCATTGGATTCAACACTTTCAGATCATTAGGAGCAATTGAGTTACAGCAGCGGCTCTTGAAGATTAGGATCTTTGTCCAGTGACTACACTGTATTGGTTTAATTTAACATAGCCTGATCAACTATGTACAATTAAAGGAATACGATGTGAGATCTGAAAGGAGTCATGGCTGAACAGGATACACTAGTGGACTCTGACCTCGAGAGAACCGGGACTCAAACACGTCTGTGCTAGACACACTAGGCTATTATGTGGTATATATATATATATACATAGATAGGCCTCGCTCCCGCTCAATATCTTAGGCTATATTATATATGTATTATATGGATATAGGCCTCATTCTTTCTAACGCTTTATCTCAGAATGGCAAATACACCACCCAATTCATCACGCTCTCATCCGTATGGATCACGAAACCCAAGAGTGGCTAGGAGGGACCCCAGGTCGCCTCGGGCTAGCCCATATCCTGCTCACCTTACTCTACCGAATTTAGCCGCTAGAGTACACCACCACGAGCAACGACTTAATGCTATGGATATCAAACTCCAAGAAACCAACGAAAACTGGAGACTCACTTCACTCGAAGGAATCAACCAAGTCTCCGAAGATCACGAAAATACCATCAACCACATGGACACCCTTGACAACCATCTGGGTGAAACCATCGAAACTATGGAGGTTGTCCACAACCATGTGATTGGCAACCGAAATGAAATTTCCGTCCTACAGTCAAGGCTGAATCAGTAAGAGACAAGTCTAAGGGAAACCGAAGACGCCCTCCAAATGGTTAGCAGACTTGCAGAATCTGTAGACCACCTCAATGCACTGCTGCCACAACTCAACCTAAGCCGGAATTAGCTTAGGCTGAATCTGTATTCTATTATGCTTTTGTAGGACCTATGTAATTCGACCGGATGAAACAATTCCCGACATCTTTTGTACTCATTATATTATGTAACCCTCTAGAACTCATGCCTTGTATCTAATCTAATTATCTAATGAAATATGGTTATCACGTCAATCTGTTCTCGTATATTCCATAATATACACATGAGATATATCATAAATTCGTACAAATCTCTTATTTCCCTTTTCGTGGTCTCCTTGTTCAGCATCATGCCTCCCCGATGCCAGGTCACCCTCAGCGAAACGGAAATAGCGGATCTAATTGCTCGCAGTGTGGTCCAAGCCTTGGCTACCCGGACACCTATTCCTAGTAGCGAAGATACAGCTACCAATGGGCCACAACCCAAACCCTGCTCTTACAAAGACTTTCAGAACTGCAAACCCTTGAGCTTTGCAGGTACCGAAGGAGCAATCGGTCTAGTACGCTGGATCGAGAAAATCGAATCTGTATTCCTTATATGCAACTGCACAGAGGGAGACAAGGTCAAGTTCTCCGCCAGTACATTTTCTGACACCGCTCTCACCTGGTGGAACACCTATGCCCAGACTGTGGGTATTGCAAATGCTTACAAACTCTCATGGGATGAGTTAAAGCAGATGTTGAGGGGCGAGTATTGCCCCAGAGATGAATTGAAGCAGCTGGAGGTAGAGTTCTGGAACCACAAAATGCAGGGTGATGACATCACGGGTTACACCAACCGTTTTCACCAACTGGCACTTCTGTGCCCATCCATGGTCGATCTCGAGTATAAGAGGATCGAGAAATACATAGATGGACTCCTCGACAAACTTCAAGACCTGGTGACTTCATCCAAACCGGGTACTATTCAGAGCGCCATTCGTAAGGCTCACGAACTAACGGCCAACTCTGTCCGCCGTGGCACAACTTCAACCCCAACAACAAACAATAAACGCAAGTGGGAAGGAAATCCCAACTCATCCAACCAAATCACCAACAAAAAGCCTGAGTCTGTTAGGGCTTATTCATCAGGATCTGCAGAAAAGAAAGGGTATATCGGGAACAAACCCTACTGTCCCAAATGCAACCGCCATCATGACGGTTCTTGCCCGTGTTCCAATTGCAAACGGTTCGGACACCTAGCCAAGGATTGCCGAGCCAACATTCCTACCCTTAACACCAACGCACCAAAGACCTGCTTTAAGTGTGGAAATCCTGGGCATTTCAAGAGTAATTGCCCTAAACTGAAAAACAACAACCCTGCTCGCGGCAGAGCGTTCGTTATCAAGGCTGGGGAAGCCAGACAAGACCCGAACGTGGTAACAGGTACTTTCCTTCTCAACAACCTTACTGCTTCGATATTATTCGATACCGGCGCTGATAGAAGCTTCATTGTTGAGAAATTTAGCCCTTTGCTTGACACCACTCCTACTGCCTTAGATACTAAGTACATTGTAGAGCTAGCTAACGGCAATCTGATTGAGACTGATAGCATTATACATGGTTGTACACTAAACCTCTCGAGCGAACTCTTTTCCATTGATTTGATACCTGTAGAGATCGACAGCTTTGACATTATCATCGGTATGGATTGGTTATCCATGCACCAAGATGAAATCGTCTGTTATGACAAACTCGTTCGTATACCTCTCGTCTCCGGTGGAACCTTAATTCTACAAGGGGAGACCGGTAGACAGAAACTGAATATCGTATCGTGCATGAAAACTAGAAAGTACCTACGAAAAGGGTATCAAGCAATCCTCGCACATGTTATGGAGAAAAAGTCGGATGAGAAGCGACTTGAGGATGTGCCTATTGTTCGAGATTTCCCAGATGTCTTTCCTGAAGACTTGCCTGGCCTCCCACCACCTAGACAAGTCAAATTTTCTATTGATCTTGTGCCCGGTGCAGCACCTGTGGCACGAGCACCTTACCGACTAGCCCCATCCGAACTTCAGGAGTTGTCTACTCAGTTACAGGAACTCCTGGACAAGGGATTTATTCGACCAAGTTCCTCACCTTGGGGAGCTCCGGTCTTATTCGTGAAAAAGAAAGATGGATCATTCCGCATGTGTATCGATTACCGAGAGCTGAATAAGCTAACCATAAAGAATCGGTATCCACTTCCTAGATACGATGACCTATTCGATCAACTTCAGGGATCGAGTGTTTACTCAAAATATGACCTACGGTCAGGTTACCACCAACTCCGAATTCGTGACGACGACATTCCAAAACCAGGGTTTCAAACACGCTATGGGCATTACGAATTCCAAGTGATGCCATTCGGCTTAACCAATGCACCGGCAGTATTCATGGACCTTATGGATCGAGTGTGCAAACCATATCTTGACAAGTTTGTCATTGTGTTCATTGATGACATCCTGATCTACTCGCGCAATGAGCAGGAACATGCTCAGCATCTGAAAACCGTTCTGGAACTTCTCAAACACGAAGAGTTATATGCCAAGTTCTCTAAGTGTGAGTTCTGGATTCAAACTGTTCAATTCCTTGGGCACGTCATTGACATCCAGGGAATCCATGTTGATCCCGCCAAGATTGAAGCAATCAAAGGCTGGGAGTCATCAACCACTCCAACCGAAGTGAGACAATTCTTAGGTCTCGCTGGGTATTACCGTCGATTCATTGAGAACTTTTCCAAAATAGTTGTCCCTTTAACGACACTGACTCAGAAAGATAAGAAATTCGATTGGACCGACAAACAAGAGTCAGCCTTCCAACTACTGAAACACAAACTCTGCAGTGCACCGATCCTGTCCTTACCCGAGGGTACCAATGACTTCGTAGTTTACTGCGATGCCTCACACCAAGGACTTGGTTGTGTGTTAATGCAACGAGAAAAAGTCATTGCCTATGCCTCACGACAACTGAAAATTCATGAGAAAAACTATACGACACACGACCTAGAATTAGGTGTCGTGGTATTCGCGCTGAAAATCTGGAGACATTACCTCTACGGTACGAAAAGTACTATCTTTACTGATCACAAAAGCCTCCAACACATATTCGATCAGAAGGATCTAAACATGAGGCAACATCATCGGGTCGAGTTACTTAGTGACTACGACTGCGAAATCAAATACCATCCAGGCAAGGCGAACGTAGTTGCCGATGCCTAGAGCCGAAAAGAACGAGTGAAACCCCTTCGAGTCCGAGCTCTCAGTATTACCATCCATAACGATCTCATCACCCAAGTTCTTGCTGCTCAACTCGAAGCACTCAAACCTGAAAACATCATCCATGAAGACTTACGGGGCATGGATAAACAATTTGAAATCAAACCTGATGAAACTCGGTACTTCTCTAACCGGGTATGGTTACCCAAATTCGGAAACTTGCAAGATTTGGTGATGGCTGAAGCTCACAAATCTCGATACTCAATACATCCTGGTTCTGACAAGATGTATCACGACATCAAAGGATTGTATTGGTGGCCTAACATGAAAGCTGACATCGCCTTGTACGTCAGTAAATGCTTAACTTGTTCCAAGGTCAAGGCCGAACACCAAAGACCTTCAGGATTACTCCAACAACCTGAAATTCCTCAATGGAAATGGGAGCAAATCTCTATGGACTTTATTACCAAACTACCGAAAACTTCCAACGGTTGCGACACCATTTGGGTGATTGTGGACCGTCTCACGAAATCTGCCCATTTCCTCGCCATCAAAGAAACTGACAAGATGGAGCGTCTGGCTCGCATCTACATCAAAGAAATTGTTTCACGACACGGTGTACCTATCTCGATTATCTCGGATAGGGACAGTCATTTTACTTCCAACTTCTGGCAATCATTACAAAAATCTCTCGGTACTCGTCTGGATATGAGTACTGCTTACCACCCGCAAACTGATGGCCACAGTGAACGAACTATTCAAACACTGGAGGATATGTTACGTGCATGCGCAATTGACTTTGGTAATTCTTGTGAAAACCATTTACCACTGTGTGAGTTCTCGTACAATAACAGCTACCATACCAGTATTAAGACTGCACCCTTCGAGGCACTCTACGGACGTAAGTGTCGATCACCTATCTGCTGGACCGAGGTGGGAGATACCCAACTCACTGGTCCAGAAATCATTCACGAAACCACCGAGAATATCGTTGGTATCCAAAACAAACTCAAAGCTGCACGTGATCGTCAGAAAGTTATGCTGATGTGAGAAGCAAACCACTCGAGTTCCAGGTTGGGGATCGAGTGCTACTCAAAGTTTCACCTTCGAAAGGTATTATCCGATTCGGTAAACGCGGGAAGTTGAATCCCATATACATTGGACCATTCGAGATCCTCGAGAGGATAGGTCTAGTGGCACATCGATTGCATCTGCCATCCGAGCTCAGCAGCGTGCATCCCACTTTCCACATTTCAAATTTGAAAAAGTGTCTGTCTGACGAGACACTTATCATTCCACTCGATGAAATCTGGGTTGACGACAAGCTTCATTTTGTTGAAGAACCCGCCGAAGTAATGGACCGTGAGGTCAAACAACTCAAACAAAGTCGTATTCCCATTGTCAAGGTCAGGTGGAATTCACGGCGTGGACCGGAATTCACCTGGGAACGGGAAGACCAAATGCGACTCAAGTACCCTCAGTTATTCACTTAAGCTACTTCAAACACGACTACGAACTAAATTTCGGGACGAAATTCTTCTAACGGGGGGAGAATGTGACACCCGCCAAATTAGGACTAGTGGTTAGTACCTAATCAGTTATAATACATCTAATTAGTTCTGTGTTAGGCTAATTAATGTATCAAGAAATATATATTGTTGAATATATACAATCATGCGATTTGATTAAATCGTACAAGTTTCACATCAAATGTAATTCGGTTCAATTAATACGGACGTTGGTGAACTATTTTGTTAAATAATATAATATTATTTAATAATACAATTATATCTAAAATATTATTTAGATAATATTTCAATTCAAATTTGTATCGTACAAACAAGGACTACACGATTAGATTATTAAACGCGCAAACAAATCGGAACAAGTTAAAGTTATATTTTATAACGCAGCCATTAAGTATTTGGTAAAATACTTCAACAAAAATATTGGGTAATTATTCGTATTTTAAAACGTATATTTAAACGTATAAAATAAACATTTAACGTTTAAACGAACGGGAGAACGAACACCGCACGGAGCGCGATTGCGGGGACTGAAAAAGGTGAGGCTTTCACCTACACCCCACCTCTCTTTCCCTCTTTCTTTCATTTCCATTTCAACAAAACACACACACCTCTTAAATTCTCTCCCAAAATTTCCATCAATTTTCGGATTTGCAAACCAACCAACAAAAGTTATATTTTCGGAATCACCATCAAGCAAAGAACAAGATTTACAAAAGCATCATCATCATTTTCGGCCTCCTCTAGCTTCGATTTGCGATTGTAAGAAAAACTCTAAAATCTTAGATTTACTCATTTTGATGTTATGTTTTGATGCTAAATTGTGTACACAACTTAGTTATGCCTAAATAAAGGATTAGGACATGATTTCATAGCCTAAAAATGAGTTAGATTTGTGATTTGGGTCGGAAAAGCGCGACAGGCGCTGTTTCTGGGCTGGTGTTCATCTTTGCGACACAAGCCTTGTGTCGCAAGGTTGTGTTGCATAAACCCATTGACGTCGCATCTTATGTCGCATCAACCCTTGTGTTGTAGACTTTTCGACACAACGATTATGTCGCACCTTGTGTCGTTTACCCTATTGATTTAGCACCGAAAGCTTATGCGACACAACCTTTGTGTCGCTAAGCTCTTGTGTCGCATACCTGACCTTTGTGTCGCATATTGTGTCGCTAAAAACAGAGAGTTTAAAACTCATTTTTCACTAAGTTTTGAGACTCAAATTTGACACCCAATTTTACCCAAATTCAAATCCCCAGCTTGACCCCAACCAGGGGCTCAGCCCCTTGGACCCCGCCAAGGGTTGCCACCCCTTGGACCCCGCTACCAGGGTTGCTGCCCCTGGACCCCCGTCATTCCAGTATACGATAATATAAGAACAACAATAATACTTTGGATTTATTATCACAACCGTCACCAACGGGCCAAACATGTTTTCTAAAGACAAACGATTACAAACACATAAACAAACATTGGACATACTAGTTGTGTACAACTATTCTAGGTGGTCTTGCGGGACATCTACTTACTTAACATTATGTGTCTAGGCATTTGAAGGATTTGGGTTCGGAGAACCTACGATTGACATTACTTACGATTTCTCGTTTATTGGTATAAACGTAACTTGCAAAGGCTCAGGTGAGTCTTAGAGCCCCACTTTTACTGTTTTACTTACGGGGTGAGATACATTGCTTACTTTTATTGAACACAAGTACGAACAACTTATTTTACTATACGGGATTGCATGAGTTACTTACTTTTACTGAAGTCTCTCCATCATATATCGTTAGTTATGGACTTAAGCGCGAACACTAGTTAATGGATCCATTAGGGAAATGACCCTCCCCGCCCGGGGTAGTAGCGCTACCACGAACCGTTCTGTATAAACGGGCGACTATTATTCGTTACTTATGCTTGCTCAATTACGAGCATGTCACGGGAGCAACTTATTACTTACGGGTTAAGCTTCGATTATGAGCCTCATGGCAACGGTATAACTTACTTACTTTACATTTGCGGGATTGCAAATACCTGATTTACGCCTGCGGGCATTACTGATGAAATCTTGTGTTCAAATACTAATACCATTTACAAACCTGTGAGATTCACCAACATTCGTGTTGACCTTTTTAGCTCTGTATCTCAGGTACACATACGGAGTAGGATTCCCTCAGGATACTAGCTAGAGTCGCATGATTTCTACAACTGCATTTAACGGAGATTCTTAGCATTATCTTTTGTATTTATTATGATTATGTAATAGAATCTCCCACTTTACGCGCGGACTCTAGGGAACTTCATTTTGTAACCCGAAACTCTATGTTTCAAACATTTTACGTATGGAAATGTAACTATTTTACAAACGTTGCATATAGATGTCGTTTGCTTTACTTTTGTGCTGTGATATTTGATTAGTAGCACCCCAAAGCTTGCTTCCGCTAAACAGTGATTTTGGGGGTGTTACAGTCAACCACTCAGATCCTTAGCTCACAGTCGTATAGACGATAAGGGAGTTCTGCGTTCCTTTCTCTAGTTTATTTATCTGTTTTTACAAAAATTATATCGACCTATATCCCATTCCAAACACTAAGTGTGGGATCCTTGGACTCCACGATATACTAAGAGATATTTTTCATAATTAGTAGAAACTCTAAGTATGGGATACTTCGACAAGAGGTACTCAATGCATAGATTCGAACATTAGGGACAGTGTTCCTCTAAGTGTGGGATATACGGTCTGCAACCGCAAGTTTAACCTCTTGTCCATAAGTCAAACAATATTTTCATTAAAAGGCTAAAAATGGATAAAAATTAAATTTTTTAGATTCAAAAACATCGTTCTTAGAAATCATATCTTTCAAAATTATAAATTACAGCAAGAAACGAGTTTTGACAACGAAACAAAACTGTTTTAGAATAAGATACGGACGAAAAGGGCAACACATGGCTAGGCACACATTGACCAAAACATTCGATTTGTGAGGATTGAGCCCATCATTAGCATTCATCTCTAAAATGCTTCACTTTTCGTTTCATATGTGCGCCGATGTATGCATTTGAATTAGAACTTGCTCTTGTAATGCATTTCGAGATCACACCGATGAATGCCATACGTGGCATAAGTACAACCCATCTTGATAACTTCTAAGAAATCCAAACGCCCTTCCACCATCAAACATCCACCCACTCAACCTTCACTCTTAACACCCAATCAAAACCTCCTAATATTCGTCCCGAACCTACAGAAGTTTCATTTTCCGACGAACTCTCAAAGATACTCTTGATTTTCCAAGACTTTTGCAGCCTAATACAAAGCCATAAAGTATATCGGAGCGTTCCCCAAAGGATGAGCATCATCCGTAAAAGGAGCTCCAAGAAAAAGAAATTCAGCAAAAGCTGTCAGAAAAAACCTAAAAGCCCATGGATCAAGTAAAAGGGCCAAGAAAAGAAAAATTCCAAAGAAAAAGAAAGAAAAAGGCTATGTAGTTCTTTCAAAATCTGAGAAACTCCAAAGAAACTCTCTCAAGAAAAGTTTCGAGAAAATACAAGGAAAACCCTCACACCTTCTTCAACCCAAAATATCTTATTCCTTTCAAGATATCTCGAAAGGTTAGTACCGTCCTCATCAAAAGTGATGGAGATCTGATTCTCGATCAAGCCTATAACGAGAATGCTGCATGACAGGCTATCTAAGTGATTGACACTAGTAAGTAGGAAACCCTAGACACTTGAGTGATTTGAGTGACCCACTTGTGAGGATTGCCTAGTCATGATCATCATTTATGTTGCTCGAAGAAGGTATCAAATTCTATAAACCCTTAGTTTCCGGTGAAAACTCTTTCATAATTGTAACTTTATATTCTTTGGAAAATGGTATCTCTAAAAACTAATGCGACTAGAATCCTTCCAGAAGCTTTTTAAGAATGAGTTTCCTTGAGGACAAGCAAAGTTCTAAGTGTGGGATACTTGATATCGCGTAAAAAGTCACGTTTTTACCACCCACATCTCTCTCATTCTGGAGCAATACTTGGCATTTGGACTCAAACAACGCACAAATCATTGATAATATGCTAAGAAGATCAAAACAAGGTTGCACGAGCAAAATCAAGCAAAACGGCCGAAAAACGAATATTCCACGCACGTGTAAAGATTCAAGACATCAAAATGAGATTTCAAGGAAAAAGTGCCCATTACCAACATCCATCTTACCCAATATGTTCATTTTCAAATTATGAATCCAACCGAAGAAGAATCAACAAAAACGGACTAAGAATGAAGATTCTACGTACGCCGGAAGATCCAACCGATTCGTACGACACATCTAAAGTTCAGAGATGTATTTTTGGGATTTCTTTTGATCAAAAGCTTCATTTTTGAATTACGAATCCAACACAAAAAGAATCAACGCAAACGGACACATAACAAAGAAAACACGCGGGAATCGAGAAACGAGACAACAGGCGACGAACCGGTGCGGGGGTGCCAGCCGCCGCTGGCCAGCCACCCCACCGTCGCCGGCAGCCACTCACCCGCACGGATCACGCTTTTTTGTCCTTTCGTGTTCCCGATGCTAGACCTTTGCGCAACTTTAAGTACCTCGTGCACCACCTTTACGCAACTTTACGTACCTCGTGCCACCACCTGCACGTACCCGGTGCCACCACCTTTTCCACCTTTTGCTATTGTGAGCTACCACTTGCTAAAATGCACCAAAACTCTCCTATAAATAGGAGGCATGGGTTTCATTTGAACTGGCACCTACACACCTTCCACACCTTTCATATCTTTCTTATTTCTTTCTTTCTAGCTTTTATTTTCTTTTTCTCTCTACTTTCTCTCTAAGCTAATTTAATTAATTTAGTGAGAGATAAGTAGGAGATTAATTATGTAGTAGTTAGTAGTAGCTAGCTTAGCAATGTAACGCTTTGGAATATTCAGAAGTAATATAAGCATCGTTTTGCTCGCAATAATTACCGGTAATATCTATCATTTCTTTTATTAATTATTTGTAATGTTCTTGTTTGATGTTTACAATTTATTAACATTAGAAATGTCTATTGCCATGATATGCGAGTAGTTGCTTATATGTTTGCCAGGATTTAGATCGTTATAATGGGATGATATAAAATATTTTAAAGTAATATGACGGCCCCTATTCGATTGTTCCCGGATATAGTGCAGGAAACGCTTTATGCGGAGTACAAACGTATGGAAGTCTGGGACGACCGAAGGTAGTTATATTACGGATCAATATTATAAATGTGCTAAATGAATTTCTGTTTATAGTTTAATTATAATATTATGAACGAATGATGGCATGTTTGGCCAACCGCTTATGACCAGACTGCCCTAACTTATTCTGGTAGGGTAAAACCTGTTTATGCGACTATTTATTCAATAGATCATGCCATGATACGGACGTCTCTGACGACCGAGATTGGGGAATAGGATTCGAGGGTAGTCGTTGGCCGATATGTTCAGTACATTTGGGAGAACTTCCGGTGTATTGTAATTGTTTGTGTTTACTATCCATGTGACATATCTTCTATCTGATTGTAGACAACTCTACGTTAATTAGTTGATAGGATCTTAAAAACAACTCATTCCAACATAGTTTAAATTTATAAAAAGAAACTTATATGAATGGGAATTATTATACTTTGTTATTGTTTAAATATATATGACACTAGACCTAATTTATGGAGCACCCTTTCTAGTTATCCACGTGACTACAATTTAGATATTAGGGAGTCATGAACCTTAATCATGGTAAGTAGTTATCTGTACCCATGACGTGCAATAAGTAAGACACAGGGAAACCATTCGTTGTACATATTAGATTTACATTTCTGCACTGCTTTTTATTTAATTATTTAGAATGCCACTTTCACTGTCAATTACTCCTGACCGCATGTTAGACATAAGAGGCCGTGGAATTACTCTGTAGACACTGTTTATTACTGAAAGGTATGGTCTGCATATGAAACACGTTTTGACAAACTGCGAATAATCCAGGGATGTATAACTATTTGAAAAGGAGAGGTCTAGGTCATAAATCAAAGTAATTAGAGCTTAAGAAAAGTATTAACCAGGTCTAGAAAGGAAAGTCTTAGTGACTTAGATACATGAACCCCCTAGATCTTACATATTTGGTTCTTTAAACATAGCAAGTTAATAATTAGATACACATTTAGAAGAACGCGAGATAAGCTTAGGTGTTAAGAACAGTCGGACCTATGAGACAATACGCTGCTTTATTCATGTACCTCGGTTTTTCACCAAGATAGGTTGCTTATCTTTCAACTAGGTAAGTATTGGGAGTTTAGCATATTGCTTCGATCAGAATCACGATAACCTAGTTCCTAGTGACATGCCAACGGGAATTTAATTGGTAGGGTTCTAGTGTTTACACCAAAGTCTGTTAAGCTATTAATCTGAAAATGTCCCCATCATAAACACCATCCCGGTATTATACTATCCCAAGTCATGGTGAACCACGTCTTCCCTATCCTTGGTTGTTCCATACGTGCTAGCTAACTTATTTTTAATTTTATTGTTAGTAGTTTAAATTAGATAAAAACAAAACAAAACCAACTATCTGAACCCCATCTTAAAGACTTAATTATCCAAACAAGCTCTGTTTCAAATTCGACCGTCTGGAGACGACCCTGATCATCCTTACCACGTACTAGTATCAGGTACTTGTACCCAGTACCAGTAGGTAGTTTGGAGGTTTAGGCCCCGAGCAAAATAAATTTTAAAAACACCCTAATCGCCCCTCAGTCGTTACAACAATACCAACGACACTGACGATTGGGGTCGCATCAAGTACAAATGTTGAAAGGTGATATGATTTGTAAAAAGAATAGTAACAAGAGTCTAAGTAGAGGAGATTGAATTGTTATAAAAAGATAATTATGATGTCACGAGTTGAGTAAAGGCTTTAATAGCCGAATAGTTTTTAAAGAAATGATGATGACAATGAAAATGTAAATGACACGTTTTGTGTCTAACAATGGGATATTTCACTATATAAGTGAAACCAAATAAAGTGAAGTAATGTAAATTCAAATTTCGTTCCTGTAAATAGTTCGCAAGTTAAGATATGTAGTATTTATGATTGCTGACTAGTTGTAAAGATAAAAGTAATTATATGATATGACGGTTCTAGCATGTCGCTAGTTTCAAAAGGTAAAGATTATCAAATGTGATTATGTCCTAAGATATGTAAGGGTTTAAGCATAAGTAACAAATGTAAATGTGTTGCTCCAAACGGGTCAAGTACAGAGACAGTATATGAATGTAAATAAAAGTAAATGAAATGCACACTTTGAAGGTGCATGTAGAAAGAATTAAAAGTATATGTTTAAATATATAAGTTGCTCACAATGTGTAATGAATGCTATATGTATTAGCTGTTAAATAAAAAGATACATTCAGTGACAAGAAAGAAATGATTAATATTGCACTTGTGCTGGTTATAGCACTTGGTGCCAGTGAGAAAGTTAAAGGCACACGGATTGTGTACAAGTAAAGGGCGCAGAATGCACTTTTTGTGCATATAATGATAAAGTTATGTGTATAATTGTTATATGTACTCTTAGAAAAGATTCGGAAAATGTTATAAATGCACAAACTATTATATGATTAAAATGAGAAAAGTAAAGAAATACGACAGATATGTAAGTAAATAAAGAAATATGCACGTTAGTGCATGAAGTTATTATGTGACATGTGTAAAGTTTGTGCGTTGAAGCATTATCATATATATATATATATATATATATATATATATATATATATATATATATATATGTACTACTTAAATTGATATTTAGGTAGTAAAGCTGATACGTAATATGCGTTCAAAGTTGAATAAGATATATGTTTAGCTGAAAAGCTACTAAAGTTAATGAGACAGGTTAACTTTATTGTAATGTATGTATTAATTACAGAAATTTCAGACTCATGGCGAGTGCTGTTAGTAGTTTACGTAAAATGTTACTCAGTGAGTAAATATGATTGGTATAGATCTATGCCCATACGGATTAAGTGAGATGAGATAAGAATATAATTGAGATAGGTATAATGCATGTACAAGTATATGTTTCCGTTGAAAAAGAAACTGTTAAGATTAAACAAATACGAATGACATTCGTGAGGACATGAATGGAATAAGTGGGGGAGAGTTGTAACACCCCAAAAAAATTGAAGTAATATTTTTATGTACTTAAATGTTTTAATTTATAAGTTGTTGTTTAAGTCTACATATCTACATATATTATTATTAGTTGTCAAGTATTTAAATTTGCTTAAATAGTAAACTGGGAGGAACTATTTGAGTCTACATTTTTAATTAAATGAGACTAGAGGGACTAGGGGTGTAAATACCCAATTTAAATCACTAATTTACATTGAATAGATATATACAAGCCCTAGATACATACGTACTCATTCATACATATCACTTTATCTTGAAAATTATCCTGTGACTTTCTAGAGAGAGAGAACGTACAGGACAGATGGAGGAGAGGGAAATCAGCTAGTAATTCACTAAATTAAACATCAAGGAGTTGGATTCAAGCAATAATCATCATCCCTAACCTAAAGTAAGTATGTATTCTTCTTAATTTGACCTAAGAGTGAGAGGAAATGGTGAATTGAGGGTTGGGGGATGAATTGAATGAAATTAAGGGTGAGTTATATTCTATTAATGCTAGTTGAATGTAGAAATTATTGTTGTTGATTAGAAGTTGAATTGATCAAGTGTTCATCATAGCTCAAAGTGGGGTTTTAATGAATTCTTGTAAATTAAAGTTAAATCACCCATTTATTAGTTTAAATGAGTTGTTATGATGTTATTAGTGATGATTAGAGTGGTGCTAAAGATAATTAAACCATAAATTGAGTTATGACCTAAAGTGGTGAAATTGTGACTAGTTAATATTAAAAGCCAAATTGGTCCTATAAGGTTAAGGATGGTAATGGAAGTAAGAATAGTTATAAATGATGTTGTTTGACCCTTAGTAAGTTGGTTGTAAGATGTGTTGTGACTATATTGCAATTTGGGTCATTTGGGTAATATGGCCAAAAGTTGAAGTAAACCACTTTTGATGAACTTTGAGAGGCTATAACCTTTTGTGTACATGGCCTTGATAAAAACTAAAAATAGGGGATGAAAGTACGGTCAGAAATCTTTAAATTGATATAAAGTTTGCTAAAATCGGATATGTGTAGGTGGTTGATGTCGCCCGAAGCGTCGGTATCGTTGATGGTAACTAATCGGGCGCCAATAGGGGTTTTAAAATTTATAAATAGCGGGGCTTAAATTATATGTACTACCTACTCTGGTTAGTAAGCGGTAAGTATAACCTAAGATCATTCTATGAATCGAAACGTGTGGGTGATTAAAGCTGGTACTTTCGGTAGGGAAGTATTTAGGATGGAACAAAGTAGGTAGGTTTGGGGGTTTTTAAACTAAAGACAAATAATTAAAGTACAGAAAAGTAAATTGCAGGAAATTAAAATGCAGGAAAGCAGATAAAGATAAATATGTGATTATTGAGATTTCGATAATTAATGTTTCGGGATGACAGACTAAATAGGGAGAAAACTTAATATAATAAGTAAACTATTAGGTGTAAATTCTAGAACCCTACCAACTAAATTTCCCATTGGCATGTCACTGGGAACTAGGTTATCATGATTCTGATCGGAGCAATATGCCAACTTCCAATACCTATCTGGTTAAGAGATAAGCAACCTATTTTGGTTTTATACCGAGGTGCATGAATCAGTGGCGTATCGTCTCATAGGTCTGACCGTTCTTAACCCCTAAGATAGTTTATTGTTCTATTAGCATGCAGATTAATAACTTTGTATGTTTAGACCTAGAGGTTTAAGTATCCTAGAGGTTTAAGTATCCTAAGTCACTTGGACTTTCACTTTTATTCCTAAGTCTTATTTATAATTAGTTAGATTCTGGTTTCTTCGACTTATGACTTAAATCTCTCCTTTTCAAACAGTTATACATCCCTGGATTATTCGCATTTTATTAAAAACGTGTTTCATATGCAGACCATGCCTTTCAGTAATTAGACCGTGTACTTTACATGGTATTTCCACGGCTTCTTACGTCCAACATGCGGTCAAGAGTAATTGATAGTGAAAATGACACTCTAAACTAATTAAAAGTAAAGCAATGCAGAAATGTAAACCTAACATATACAACGAGTGGTTTCACTGTGTCTTACTTATTGCATGTCATGGGCACAGATAACTACTTACTATAATTAAGGTTGATCAGGTCCTAATTACAAGGTTGCAGTCATGTGGATAACCAGAAAGGGTACTCCATAGATTAAACTTAAGTTCATAAGGTCTTAACAGTACAAGGGTTGCTAATTCCTATTTTATCTGAACGTATTTTACGTACATTACTTTACAGTGCATTGACTTTCGTAGGATATACCAGTTAGTTGTGAAGTTGTATTATCCTTTTAAAATTCCAACTGTTAAACCAGAGCTGATTCCAATGATATGATTACCTTCGGTCGTTTATGGCTTCCATACATTTGTACTTTGCTCGAAAGCATTTCCAGTACTATATCAAATAAATAATCGAATAGGGGCCATCATATCACTTTACGATTGTCGTGCACTAATTATATAATGTGATCCCTACTTATAATTATCTACATCATCAACAATCACAATAATAAACTACTCGCAATTCATGACAACAAATTAATCACATACCAAGTAATTATACATATTTAAAATACCAAATAAAACAAGTATGATAAAGGTTTAGATGTCACCCGGAAGTAAATGCGTAGCAGTGTATTATTATGATTGACAACTCTTTCACACGTACAAAGGTTTTTCTCCGAATCCCTATCGTTCGTTCTAGCTCCTATATTAATCCGTAGATTAATTACAATAATTTTAGAATGAGAAAAACTATAAAATACAAGAGAATTGAGATTTGGGAGGAGTGTATATGAGAGTGTAAGATTGTGTGTGAGTGTGTCCTGAAATGAATCATGGAGGCTCCTATTTATAGGATAAAATGGGTGCATCTTAGCAACTTGGGGCACATGTTAGCAAAAGATAGAAAAGTTGCTAGCACATGTACCCTAAAGCGCGTAAAGGTCTAGCACATGTACCCTGAAGTTGCGGAAAAGGTCTATCACATGTACCCTACGAGTACGGGCGAGGACGGAAAAGCGCACAGGAGATGGGGGTGGCCAGCCAGTGCCGCCACCATGGTGGCTGGCAGCGGCAACCTGGTGGCCGGCGGCGGCTGCCACCTGCCCGCCCCGGTTCACCGTCTTTCGCCTCGTTACTTGATTCGTGCGTATCTCCTTCGTTATGAGTCCGTTTGCGTTGATTCTTTTTGCGTTGGATTCGTTTTTCAAAAACGAAGACTTTGATGAAAAGAATTCCCAAAAATATGTCTTTGATCTTTGGATGTATTGTAAGAATTGTTTGAATCTTCCGGCGTACGTAGAATCTTCATTCTTCATCCATTTTTGTTGATTCTTCTTCTATTAGATTCGTATTTTGAAAACGAATATCTTGGATAAGAGAAATCTCAGTGATGGGTACTTTTGCCTTTAAATCTTGTCTTGATGTCTTTGAATCTTCAAACGTGTGTGGAATCTTCGTTTTTCATCCGTTTTGCTTAATTTTTCTCGTGCAACTCTATTTTGACCTTCTTGGCAAAGTTTCATTGATTTGAACACATTATGTTTAATCGATTATTCGGTTAAGAGGCTCAGGTGAGTAATATAGGGAATTAAATAAGTAATTATTGTGTATACCGGAAAGGGTTACACAATTTGAATGAAATATGTTAAGAATGTCATTATTTGTTAGTTTATCATGATAAAGTGTTATGTTTGAGATTTAACAAATGTTTCCGTGTGCTTATTGGTTATATGTGCTCAGTTATTAGATATGGCTATGATATAGCATGTAGATAAAGAATAAATGAAAGAATATGAAATAGCTGTGATATATGAATTATGTGTTTTAAAGATTGTAGAGATCAGTTTCATGTCAGATTATAGGTATAAATAAAGGCGTGCAAAGCACGTGGTCATGTTATGCTTCCATTACTCAGGTAATTGAGTAGATGGATATGTGGAGCCAAGGAGTGGGTTTTCATTGGCTTGGCGGTATCCAAGTAATGACGAGGTCATTAGCTTGGTATAATGTCAATATTTATGAATTGGCATGTAAGATAGCTAAGGATCCTTAACAGCTAGATTATGTTATAGTACGCCTACCACTCAGAGGTAAGGTACTAGTCAGAAAGAAAAGTTCAGATGATCTCTACAATTACCTAAAAGTTATATAAATGAACAGAAACAGAATGAGCACAGATTATATGTTTATGTGAAATGTGAAAGTACATTATTTATTTAATTGTTCATATTATTCACTAAGCTTTGGCTTACCCCGTTCAGTTGTTTATGTTGTAGGTTATGGTTCGGTTGAACAAATGAAGTAAAGAGTTGACTATGCTTGCTAGAAATGATGTGGAGTGGAGCTTGAATGAAATGGTTAGGCAAGCTCCTATTCTTTTAAATTATCGTTATGATAACATTGTATAAATCGCCCAGCCAATGACGTTTAAAGTCAAGGCGAAATGAAAGTTAAAGTTGACAATTTTAATTAATCGTGTACGTAATTGATTGGAGGGTCAAACTAATGGGACCAAGTTAGTCAAATATTTGTATGTATGTTTGACTGAAAAGTCAAAAAGATGATTCCACGTAATGATATTATATAATTTAGAAGTATACAGGTTTGAATATAAATAATTATAAAAAAAATCAGGGCGTTATAGTATCTTAGTATTTAAGACTTTTAAGTACATTGACTTACGTTTGCTTAGTTTTGAGTTTATACTGACTGAGACCAGGTCTGTACTTACGTACAACAGAGGAAACAACCAAGATAAACCCCCAAATAATTTCAGATAAAAACTCCAAAGTATAGAAGTATGTCAAGCTGCGCTTAGGAATTAAGACATTCATTCATACATCGTAAGGTGTTGTACCACAAGATAGTATGCATGTGTTAGATTTACTTCTTAATAACCCAGAGACCGGTGTGTATCATACCTTCCAATACATCGTATGATGAAGCTAGTTTTTATAAAAATTGTAGTAAGTATGCTAGATAAACCTACTGATACATCAAGGATAAACCTTAAAATTTCCATTTTGTGCATATTTCCTAATCGACTATCATTTCCCAAGTTGTTTACAGACACAACCCAACGTCTAATTTTTATAACTGTAGCAACTGTGCGTTTTCTTTAATACTAACAAGTATAAAGAGTGGTCGTTGCCCATCATTTTTTTTAATAAAAATACACATAAAGACAAGTAAATATACAAAAATGCCCAAGCCACAAATTATTTACGAGTGGGATTTTTCATCCCAGTCATTGAGACTAACTCATCAAATCGGGACTTTGAAAAAGCTTTGGTGAAAATGTCTGCTTTTTGTTTTAAAGTGTCGGTATGGATTAAGTCTATTAAATGTTTCTCAAAGCAATCCCGTATGAAATGAAAATGTATTTCAATATGCTTTGTTTTAGAATGTTGAACGGGATTGCGTGTGATTGAAATTGCGGCAGTGTTATCAATGTGTATAGGAGTAAAGGTTAGAAGGAACCCGTAATCACGTATTTGATGTTGAATCCAAAGGATTTGAGAGCAACACCTGGCAGCAACAATATATTCAGCTTCCGCTGTAGAAGTTGAAACCGTCGCCTGTTTCTTGCATTGCCACGAGACTAACCGATTACCTAAAACCTGACACCCTCATGTAGTTGACTTTTTATCCACATTGCATCCACCATAATCCGAATCCGAATAAGCCATCAGATCAAAGTTTTTCTTTTTACAATACCATAACCCGAGAGATTGGTTATCCTTCAAATAACTTAAAATGCGTCGGACGGCTTTGTCGTGAGGAACCTTAGGCTTTGCTTGAAATCATGAACACATAGAAATTGCACACATAATATCGGGTCTTGAGGCAGGAAAGTACATCAGTGAACCAATCATTGACCGATAGGTGCATAGATCTGCATCATCCTCATCTTCAGTAGGACCAAACTTGTGATTTACGTCAATGGGAGTTCCAAAGGACTTACAATTGAGCATATTGTATCTTGTTAAAATGTCTTTGACATAATTAGATTGATGTAAGAAGATATCATCTCTGTATTGCTCAACTTGTAATCTGAGAAAGAACGTAAGCTCTCCCATTGAGCTCATTTCAAACTTCTCCTTCATAAGATATTCAAAGTCCTTGCAGAGCACCTCATTGGTAGACCCGAAGATAATGTCGTCCACATATACTTGAACAAGCAGTAAGTCAACAGATTTGTTGAATATCCCCCGCGTGGGGTGATTCTTATGCACACGAGTCTGAGGAATCGCATCAGGCACAATGACTGAATCCAAATTTGTTGAATATCCCCCACGTTCTGAAGCATCTTCCTTATCAAGGAGAATGCTATATTCAGTTAACGATAGTCTTTTGGGGGCATCATCTTCTTCTTCTTCATTTCCATAGAAATGAGCCATCTCTTATTCTTCTTCCTCTTCATCAGACATCAGAGGTAAATCAGGAAAAATAGGACTATCACAATAATTAGGAACTGTTCCGGAAATAGAAGGTGTTGTAGTTGACGGTTTTGATGGAACAGGAACAGTTTTTGTCACTTCTTGAGGTGGTACAGAAGGTGTTTCAGATGTTGAGACGGGTGAGATATTAGGTGTTTGTAAAGGTGCAGGTGTAGGTGTCGGTGTTGGAGTAGGATCCGATGATGGAGTGGATGAAGTTTTATGTGATGGAGATGAACTATTAGTGGCAAGATCAATTCCATGAAGCAAAGTTACTACTTCTTCAACTAGATCTTCCTCATGAGGATTAAAAGAGTTAAACACATTCTCATAATTGAAGAACCACTCAATACCCTTTCCTTGAGGAGGATCAGTGTAACGAAAACATTTGACTTCAAAATGTTCCTCAATCTGATTCATCGATTTATTGTAGACTCTTTTGTTTGGTGAGTTGACTGAATAACCGAGAAAAATCCCTTCAACAGCCTTATCCCCAAATTTAGAGACTTTATCTTTTGTAATCAGAATCATACATGGACACCCAAACGGCTCTAGAAATTGCAGATTTGGCTTACGGTTATTGAAAAGTTCATAACACATTTTGTTCTTCTTTTTCACAGTGAGCACCCAATTCAGAACATAACAAGCAGTGTTAAATGCTTCAGCCCAGAAAAAAATAGGTAACTTCGAATCCGCTAGCATAGTCCGAGTTGTCTCGATGATAGTCCTGTTCTTGCATTCTGCAACTCCATTTTGTTGAGGGGTTCTGTAACACCCCCAAATTTCGTTGGTTTTAATTAGCGGAAGCATTTAGTTAAGTATGGGGAGTGCCACAATATACTGAACATGCATACGTATCAGAGCATATGATTACAATAGAACAAATATATTAAGATGCCAAAGTATTAGTTACAAGGTTTACGATTTCTCGAACCGTACAAATTAAAAGTATTAAGTTTACAAAAGTAGATTTCGTAAATATGACTAAACAGTTTCAGTTATATAAAAGAAATCCAATTGTCAAAAGTTGGCATCCTATTCTTCGTGGGTCGCCTAAATTCCAACGTGCAGGCGGTTCTTACATGCGCAGCTAATTCCCTGAAAAACATAGTAAAAGTCAACAACGAAGTTGAGTGAATTCACAGGTTTCATGTTGCAAATACAGTCTGTTTAACCAAATACGTTCGTAAACAGTTGTTGAATATCAAATATGTTCACAAGTAGTATTGCCATAATAGTTGACTAAACGTGTTGTGGAATGCTATCCAAATATAGTTCAGTTGGGATGTTGGCCAAAATACAGTTCGCGTGGGATGTTACCGAAAATACAGTTTACGTGGGATGTTACCCAAATACAGTTTAAAATATGTAGCTGGTCGTTCTCCAGCATTTTCCAAAACAGTACCGGTCGTTCTCCGGTCTAGATACGCACGGGTCGTTCTCCCGTCCAAACACTGCTGGTCGTTCTCCAGCGAAATACGCACCGGTCGTTCTCCGGTCCAGAATACGCACGGGTCGTTCTCCCGTCCACTTGGCCAGTCGTTCTCTGGCACTAAAATACGTAGCTGGTCGTTCTCCAGCATTTTTATAAAAGTACCGGTCGTTCTCCGGTATACCAAACAAAGTTTAACACGGCATTCGTATAAAAATGTGGTATCATAAATTCCAGTTTTGTGTATGAGTTTAACAGTTCAAGCACTCTAATCGTGTGAGCAAACAAGTATGATAAACAATCATATGAGTAAAAGCAGTTATGGCAATAAGTAAAACAGTTGACTATGTTTTCCACCCCTGTTCAAAAGCAGTTGAAACAGTAAAAGTAGGGGCTGTGAACTCACCTGTTGAGTTAAGTAGTAGTGCGAGTGCTAGCAAAGCGTATTCCGGGTAAGTCACTAACGTCCTAAACGTATGAAATTTAATAAGTATGTGGAGGTCTAAGTTTAACCATCCATGCTAGTGTTTGTACAACCAAGTTATGTCCACATGTTTGTTTATACATTTTATGTTTTGAAAAACATGTACGGCTCGTTGGTGAGTTTTCGTAATAATAATTTAAAGTATTATTATTATATATTTCGTGTTGTATACTTCCCACAGTATATGTGTTTCATGTGCGAGTTATATCATAAAGGGTTGATTCTTGAAGATGTTTAATGATTAGCGTGAAAATATCCTTAAATTTTCTGTTATTTTATCCGAAAGTACAAACACACACATATATATATAATTATATATATGTATATATGTCCGAATGTGACAAAATTCATCGTTTAGGGTCAAAAATGCATTTTTTTCAAAAAGTCAACTCGCAGTCAAAAAGTCAACTCGCAAGTGGATCCGCAAGTCAAGTGGATCCGCAAGTCAAGTGGATCCGCAAGTCAAGTCGACCCGCAAGTCAAGTCGACCCGCAAGTCAAGTCGACCCGCAAGTCAAGTCGATCCGCAAGTCAAGTCGACCCGCAAGTCCAAATCTCGACTCGTGAAAATCGATCTCGATCCGCAGAACGAGCTGTTCGCGATTTTTGTGTGGATTTTGACTCTTAAAGTGTTTTTCAAGGGATTTTTGGGCATAATAAGTTGATAGAACACTAATACATGGCATATTAAGTGTTTTAACAAGAAATCATAAGAAAAAGTGAAGAAATCCTTACGATTTGAAGATTTGGGGTTTGAGGATGAAGATGGTGAGTCTTGAAGATGAAGAAGATGAAGATGATGATGATGGATGCTTGTTGTTGCTCTTGTTGGTGATGAATCCGAAAATACAAGTGTTGGTGGTGATGTTGTTGTTGATTTTTTTTTTGTTGTTGTTGTTGGTAGTGAGTTAGAGAGAAAAGAGATGAGGGAAAGAAGAAGAAAAGAGATAGAATGAGGATGGGATTGGGGTTTGGGGGGTGTTTGGGCAGATTTTTCTCAACCAAAAAGGGAGGGGAATTTGTCCTATTTTTGTGGTATTTTACCCGTGTTCATTTACCCGATCGCTAAATGTTCAAACATTTTTAAACCATAGATTTTTAAATACGTTTTCGATTATTCTTTTAGTTGGATTATTTTATTTAAAACAATGTAGTTGAGTAATAAAATTATAACTAAATTTTATTTTAAATTTTACAAATGGGTTTCAAATTGTTTCAGTTGTACGAAATAAATGTTAATTGTAATAAAATACATTGTAAATATTATCAACATAATATTTAATAATTAAATAAGGTTGTTTAATAATTTCATATTATCACATAATTTGTTCACCAACGGTCGTATATTTTGTCGTATTTGTTCTGTATGTTTTGTACGCAATTATAATAATTACGAAATATGTAATACTACGCATATTAACTAGTCGGGCTTTGCTAGACTTACCTCTAAAAGTAGTTGTGAATTCTCTCAAGTAGGGAATTAGCCTAATAATGCAAATGTTTAAAGCTCGTAATTACGTTTAAATTTGCGAGTTGTTACAGGTTCTTGGAGCACTGAACTGATGATCAGTACCCTTTGAAGCACAGTACAATTCGAGAGTCTTATTCTTGAATTTGGTGCCATTATCGCTTCGCAATCTCTTAACAGGTAAGTTGCTCAAATTTGATAACTCATCAAACAAATACACCAAAATCCCTAATGTCTCATCCTAAGTAGCAAGAAAGTATACCCAAGAAAATCTCGAGTAGTCATCCGTTATAACCAAACAATGCGATCTACCACCCATGCTCTTAGTAGAAATAGGACCAAACAAGTCCAAATGAATTAGTTCTAAAGGAGCGTTAATGGAATTCACTAACTTAGACTTATGGGACTTCTTACGAAATTTGCCCTTGTGGCATGAAACACAGTCGTCTGTTAAAGAAAAAGACTGTTTTGGAACTCCGCTTACCAAATCATTCTTTCCCAAAAAATTCATTTTGCGGAAATGAATATGTCCCATTCGTCTATGCCAAAGCAGTGATTCCTTCTCTGAAGCCTTCGACAAGAGACACGTATATTTAGAAGTAGTCTCAACGGTTCGCATATTCAAAATATAAGTGTCATTTCTTTTTGGTGCACGAATAAGCACCCACTCTTCCGGTATGATGAACCCATGCTTCAAAGTTGCACACTCATTCTTTGTAAAACCAGCAGTCTATTCCTTATCACAAACTTGTGAAATACTAAGCAAATTGTTCTGTAACTGTTCCACATAATTGACCTTCTCAAAACTTACTTTTCCATTAGTAAGTGTTCCTATACTAGAAATCATCCCACTAGTATCTCCTGCAAAAGCAACATATCCACCTTCTAAAGGTTTAATATCCGTCAGAAGGGACACATCGCCTGTCATGTGTCGTGAGCAGCCACTATCCATGTACCATTCATTATCCTTAATACGTTCCGACTGCTGCAACACATAAATAGAAGAATATTAGTGAGAAACGGAGACCCAAGCCTTTACAGACTTAGGTCTACCGAAGTCATCAACAATAACCACATCAGACATAATTTTATTTTTAAATAGATCAGAATTTTCATCTGATGTGTTATTTTTGACGACAGAAGAATCAACAGTAGATTCTTTTCTTTTCCAAACTTTTAAAGGTTTGGAAGATGGTTTAGGAGTACTGTCGGGCTTTTGTTTTGGCATAGGTTTTTGCCCAACCATACTCGGCTTCTCAACAGAATTGGGAGAGGTAGAGTAACGCCTAGGTGGAGTACGTGAAAATGAATTTCGATAATAAGATGTTCTAGGCATGTCTCTCCCATAGCACTGATAGGAAAGCTTAGGACACTCTCTAATCAAATGTCTTTGTCTCTTGCAGTAGAAACAAGAACGATTTTCAACAGAGGGTTGAGGCTGAGGACTTACTGATCGAGTGGATAAAGCACTTTCAAAACATGCACATATATGTGTACAAGTATTTAAGGATGCTTTAATAGGTTGAGAAGTCGAAGAAGAAGGTTTTTCAACTGAAACTCGTTCATCTTTAACTATTCTTTTTAAAAATTTCACATGAATCTATGAAGGAGATTTAGATGTTTCTTTGATAACCTTTCCTTTTCCTTTAACAGTTTGGACCTTAGCAACCGCTTCATTAGTCAACATAACATTTTTAGGTTTGACTTCAACCTTCTCAACCTTAGGATACTCTTGATTAGTAATATCCTTAATCTCAACTACCTCCTTATGACTAACTGGAGATGAATTCTTAGGCTTCACAAAAGTAGGCAAAGGATACTCTGGCCTCTTGGTTTTCTCCTTTGCTTGCTTTTTGTTATTAGCTTCTTTAGATTTTGTAGTTGACCATGATGAATAGTCAACTACAAGATCTTCGGTGCCCTCCTTAACTGGCGTGGGACAGTAATTAGTGGGAGGTGGGACTATAGCATAACCTAGCCCAGCCTTACTCTTACTATTTGTCTGTTGCTTGTTAACGATTTCATCAAAGATGGAAGAAGACGTTGAGTAATTTGAGATTTTTCTTTTGAAATTTACGGATTCAGCCTTTAACTCAGCAAGCTCTTTATTTAATAAAGAGATTTCATTTAACTAACTGTTAATAGCATCTTGCTGGCTAAAGACCTTAGCCTTAAAAGTCTGAGTATCTAACTTATGAGCGTCCAACTTTTGTTCAAAAAGTTTTTCATTAGCTTTTAAAAACTTGTTAGATTCCATAAGTTTTTCATTTTTATCTCTCAAATTATCATTATCTACTTTGTAACCATCTAAAGAAGCAGATAATTTAATACATTAAGTGCATGAAAATGATTCTTCGCTAACCTCATGAGTAATGTGAGCCATTAGAGCCGTATTGAACTTTTCTGCTTGTGCAGACCAATCAGAATTTGTTGGCTCGAAAACGATTAAGGCATTATCAGCAGCCCCAGTCTTCACTGGCCCCTTTTCCGGTTTAGAGGGAGTTGTAATGCCTGAAGCCATTAAACTTGGGTTTCTCGCATTCCCTAGCAAAATGACCCAGATTTTGACAATTATAGCAACGGACCTTGCTTTTATCAAAACCAATCCCAGATTTTCCATCTCCTTCTAAATTCTTGCGACCAGTCTTTTGCAAGAACTTCTTGACCCTCCTGGTAATCATAGCTATGTTCCACTTCAAATCCATCTGCTCAAGATCATCTACATCCAATTGAGCATAGTCCTCATCAGTCAATTGCAAAGTAGTATCTGGTTGTGAAACCAAATCCTTGTAGGAACTAAGAAAAGCTGTATAAATTGGAACTTGCTCCGCAATGGCAGGTGTAACTGTAACCTGCTGTTATTGGGAAGTACCAGATAAGTAAACCGAGTGATTAGCTCTAGTAGGATTCGATTGAGACTTGATATCAGACATAAAGGCCATCCCTCCATACGCTACTCCGGAGTTAACCTTTCCTCCATACAGAGATGGGTCTTGCAAAATCCACCCAACTTACATTCCTTTTTTCTTAACTCCATATCATGAGCCTGAAGAATTCCAATCAGATCATCCAGCTTCATGGTTGCTAATTCCTGAGTTTCCTTTAAAAGTTGAACTTTCACATCCCAAGCAGCAGGCAATACATCTAAAAGCTTTTTGTTGACTTAGAGAGCAGGAAAGGTGTAGCCACCTTCTGTCAACTCACTCACCACCTGTGAGTATCGTGTAAAGAGCCCAGATGCGGTTTCATTTGGAATTATGTCAAACAAATCAAATTGATTTTTAGTTAACTCCATCTTTGCCTGTTTATATTTTTCATTTCCCCCACATGTTGTTTCAATGGCTTTCCATAGATCATAAGTGATGTCATGATTTTTGAAAAGTCGTAAAACGTCTTGAGTCAAACACATGCAGATAGCTGAGTGAACCTTACGTTCTGTGTCATATTCTTTCCTTTCCTCAGGTGTCATAGCTTTATACGTCTTAGCTGGAGGTATACCTTTATAATTACCTTCAACAACCGGTGGCTCATATCTTTCAATGAGAGGACCCCATAATTTAGGGCAATGAAAATCAACATACTTTTCAAATATAGATCTCCAGTATGTATAGTCTATATCAGCTGAAAACAAAGGAGGTTTACTACTAAACCCTACGTCATTGCTTTGTTTAAGCATTTCCCTAATACCCTGAATACTTTCTTTGTCGGAAGCCATTAAAGCAAAAGTTCAATCACACTGTAAGTTGCGACACAAGTAATAATGTCGCACAAAGATCAGCGACGTCGCAGAGAATGTCGCAGAAGGCGAAAGATTCAATTAAGAATCAAAAAATGCGACGTTGAGAATTACGTCGCAGATGATGTCGCAAAATCACACAACGTTGCAATGCGATGTCGCAGTAACCAATTAAGGTCAAAGTAATGATGTCGCTAATGAAGTCGCAACACAATGTCGCAAAGACCAATTAAGGTCAAAACAGATGATGTCGCAAACAAAGTCGCAACTGGTGTCGCAAAGTCGCACACAGCTACGGCTAGAAACCCTAAACTTAAAATTTTCAAACCCTAATCGATTTGCACGATCAACAGACGTCGAAAACCCTTGATAAATCCCAGAAAACTCAAACGTAACTTGTAATCACGAATAACAAACATAATAATCACAAAATAATATGAATATTACCTTAAACAATACCGAACTCGATCCGAAAAGCCTAAAACGAGCCCCAAAAGCTCTGATACCACTTGTTTGTCCCTTACTCAGGATCTGATCGAACCAAAATCGTCCAAACGTTTGTGGAATCAACGAATGAATAATAACCAAATCAAACCAACAATCAAAACACGATATTAAGCAAATCAAACACTGTATTATTGATATTGATCAACTAGATTACAAGTGATTTCGACAGATTATGTTTAGGGTTTTTCGTCAACCCTAAAACTGAATACGTAAAACGTATTTATAGTAAACCTGCTGGTTCCTGCGACATTACACACAATGTCGCAGGCCCAAGCCCATGCGACATAGTCAATGTCGCAAGCCCATCAACAATGTCGCTATTGCGACATTAAGATTAATGTCGCCAAACACAGAAATACAAATTTTAATTACAAATTTAACTACGAGCTACGACCAACTGACAAACACACTAAACATGCACTAACAGAATCTTTTATGCTGGTTCCTAGTTTTGTTTAAAAATATATATATAAATATAAATAATAAATAATTATTATATATTATATAGGTTTAGTTAATATGGTTGCATTTGATCTTAAAAGTTCGTGAAAAGTTATAACGAAGGTATTTACATTTGCAGTTTTATTTGGTAATAGGGTAAATATGCCAATTAACTTGAGAGTTTATATTTTAATGGGAGTTTTAATACTCAAAAGTATTTATCTATATTCTATATCTATATTTAAAAGAAAACCCTTGGATCCCCACCCTTATTAGGAGCTAATACTTCACTAATCCAACATTAGATAAAACAATGACATCATTAGACCCATAAATTGTGTTACAAATTACTAAAATGCTCCTAATTTAAATTTAATTACACTCTTCTTTTTCTGTTTCCTTCAACCCCGTACATGAACCCTCTTCATTCTTTGTTTCCTTCAACACCATACATGATACAATATTACCATCACACTAAATCTTCCATGTAAATTCTATTTCGAACAATCTGATGCAATTATTGAAGGGCATTCAATCGCGCCCTCACGATGCAATTATTGAAGCATATGTATCAAGATCGTTTAGCGTTTTAAAAGGGTTATGTGTGTGACTTTTACAAGAATTTTGTGTTTATCATATAAAAGAACTTTGTGTTATTTTTTGATAAAGGGTTTATTCGTATACTTTTAGAATTAGAAGGATTACGTGCTTAAGTTCAAAGGATTCAATGTTTATCTTTTTTTTATATATATATAAAACTTAAGTTTACCTTTCTATCAGGTTTATGTGTTAAGAGTTTAGCTTTCTATAAAAGTCATGAGTTAAGCTTTTAGATATGTTATGTGATTAGCTTTCTATAGAATTATATGGATTCTATAATGGTTTTACGTTAAGGGTTATTGTTTATTTCTTTAAGGGTTCTTTTCTTAACTTTTCAAAGGGTTATGTATTTAGTTTTTTAGAAGTGTTTTATGTTTAGCTTTTTAGAAATGCTTATGTCTCAAAAGTTTGATATTTAGCCTTTATACGCTCTCCTTTTAGCTTTAAAAATAATAACGTGTTTATACTTTTAGAGAAGTTATATGTTTAGATTCTAAAAGTGATCAGGGTTTAACGATTAACATATTAGAAGGGTTGTTGTAACACCCACTTTAAGAGCCTAGTGGTAATTGGGTAATTTCCTGACTTAGATTTCTAAATGTGTTAGGAAATTAATTTGCTATTTTATTAAGTTTATTGTGAATAATTAGTCAAAAAGTCAAATGACTTATTGTGACTAGTAAATTATTGTCTGTTTCAACTTTATACAGTTGATGGTAAAGTAAAATAATTGAAATCGCGAATGATTTTTAGGTACCAGACAATAGGTCTAAGAGGGAAAATTAAATTAGACTAACTAAAATTGGGTCGGTTGGTGTGACCGACTTATTTTTCTTTTTAAACCTCTTTCAATATTTCTTTTTAAACCTCTTCACTAAACACAAAAGTGAAGAAACAATTAGCTTGTGATTTTGATTGAAATTCTGCAACATCATCATCTCTAATTCCTTTTAATCAAGTTGTAAGTTCTAACTTTGATTGATTATTATTAAATTATGAGTTTGAGGGAAATTGATATGAATAATGATATATGTATGAAATTGAGCTTGAAAAAAAGTGATTACTTAGATGATATATGATGTTTTTATGATGTTGGTAGACGTAGTAGTAACATTTGAAGCTGAGTTTGTGGTTGATTTAGGGTAAATTTTGGGTTTTGGTATGCTAAAAACGAGTTGCAGGTCACTGGGCAGGATGAACTACCCGGCGGGTACGTTGAATTTGTTTAGTACCCAACGGATCTAGTAACTATCTGACGGATCCTAATGTGTTTGTTTTCGTACCCGGCGGATCCAATATGTTTCCGGTGGATCCTTGGCAAAATTTTGTGTTTTGCAAATTTTAAAAGTGCACAAGTGTTCTAAAAATTTGACAATCTTTCACTATATATGGATTGGGCTGAAATTTGCATGGTCACTCAAAAACGGTCAAATGATCAAAGCTCTTTAAAGATGAGCCTAGGCGGTTTTAGGCCTTTCGGGGTTGTTTAGGGGCTGAAAATGATATTTTTTAGTTTTTGGACTTCATTTTGGGACTTTTTGATTACATTCCGGATTGGACATTTGTTTTCTTAGAACTCAAGGATTACTTGCTTGGGTAGATATTCTATGATGATAATTTGGAACTAGATAATTAAGTAAATTGTTATATAAATTGATACATGATGACTTGAATGAAACTGTTAGTTGTAAAGTAATACGATTATTATTTACAATCCGGTAATTGTTTACTATTTTAATACTATATATTAAAATATGATTTGATTGAGTAGTTATGATTAGTATTATATCTTGATGATCGTGGTGGTTTGATGTTATGAAATTAAAATGAGTTATATATTATGAACAAGTTACTAACTCGTTATTTAATTGTATTCTCAGATACGGAGAAGGCTCAGTAATATTAGACTTCTGAGCTAGGAGCTGAGGTAATGGTGAGTGGATCTGAGTGGAACTGTAATCCTCAGTAGTGTGATTTAGTTGTAACAAGTTTGGTTACAACGGGTAAATATTTTGTTATCATTTATAGACTTTTTAGTCTGCTATGATATTATTATTGTTGATAGACTGTTTAGTCTGACATAGTGCCATGACGATTATGGATTATGTGATACATGACCATTGGGCATATGTGATTATTGAGAGGTCAACATTGGTTGGGCTTAGTTACTATTGTTTGGCTGGCGGGGGTTTCCTTGTACACATCGTTGATAGGAACTTGTGTCCAGTGAAGATATTAACAAGCTATCGGTTAACTTATGTATTGGTCTGCAGTTGTTTTAAGTGCTCATTGGAGGATACCTCAAGAACACCCGATTCTCTTTGACGCTATGTGTTTACTATGCTTTGTTGTAATCAGGATTATTATGCTAGTTGGGTTGTTGATTATTTATTCACTCACTTAGCTTTGAGCTAACCCCACCACCTCACTTTTTGCAGGTTATAGTTTTGATATAACGGGCTGAGCAAGAAGCTTGATTTGGATGGAGTGTTTGACCCGGCGTTTACTCTGATATTTATTTTGGATGAGTCATTGTTGTCTTTTGAAATTATATATCACCCAACTCAGATATACTCTGATTTTGAAATAGTATAACTTTGTATACATAACATGTAATGTAAATTGTCAATGTATGTTTGACCGGCACTTCCGAATTGTTGTATGTATATTTTACTATTATAAAAAAATGGTTCTAAAATTAAGGGGTGTTATAGTTGTGTCTTTACCTTTAAGGTGGTTTTTATAGTTAACTTTTTTAAAGGACTATGTATTTACCATTTAAAAGGAATGAGTGTTAAGCATTGATCATTTCATTTTTTTATTAGGGCAATGCGTTTAACTTTTTAGCAGACTTTTGTATCAATTAAGTATTGTGTTTAGTTTTTATATTGTGTGTTTAAATTTAAAAAGGGTTCTGAGTTTAGCTTTTTTCAAATGATTGTGTATTAATGGTTTTAGTGTTTAGTTATTTATATAATATAAGTGTTTTTTTAGAATGCTTGTATCAAGTGTTTACACTTTTAGAAAAGTCATGGGTGTTAACAATTAGCAATATCTATAATTGCGAATCCATGTATATATATATATATATATATATATATATATATATATATATATATATATTGGTACCTTACACATAACACACGGCTAGTTAATTTGTCAATATATTTGATAGTAATAATGAATAAAGTACTTCGTAATACTTTTATATTATATAGATAGTAATTTATCTAACATATTTAATTAATTGTAAACTTTGTATAAGGATAATATGATTGTAAAAATATTTATAAAATGCTTGTAAAGGTACGTTAGAAGAAAGTATGTAACATAAAGATGTTAGAAATAATGATGTATAGTGTTTATACATGAGTTGGAAAGAAGTTATAATTTGAACTTACTACCCATACTTATTTTAAAACTTAATATTTATTTAACATTCAAAAATTTTGAACACCAAGTTTAATATGTTTTGACTTTGGCTAGTCCATTTTTCTTTCTATTATTATTGCCTTGTATAGATGTCCTTATATTAATTTGATAAATCCTATAGTATACTTACCTTATTTATTAAAGGTCAATCAAAATTAATTTTCTTTATCTAATATAGGATTAATTAAAGAGGGGTAATTTAGTTATTGATTAAAGTTGGGTACCATTTTAAGAAATGAAGCAAAATCATTTCATATATACTAGTACACTGCCCGCGTAATACGGCGGTGATACACGAAAAAGAATGATCGTTGTTGATTAAGATTTAATGATCTTAAGGTTTTCATGTGATTTTCGATGTGATCCGATAGTTACCTTGAGTGCATTGTAAGAGGTAATGTTGACCAATCTTTAAATTCAAAATATATGAAATACCAAAATGTTTTATAGTGTAATAATAACATTTATTCAACTTCTTAAAAAAATTCTAACCATAGAAATGTTGAAATGATAAAGTTACTAAAAATAAAAGTGTTATTAGACAAGGGTAAATAAGTAATTTCCGATATCCTTTTTCTAAACATTAAGTCAATGGGTAAACTCTTTATAAGGGGTTATAGATGTAGGTTATTATGTACCCAAATATTACTACAAAAGAGGAAATAGAAAATTTTTAAAGATGGGGATGAGTTGATGTGGTTGATGGTTTCACATGTCGATCATGTGCTATAGTATGAGGTCGTAGACTTATAACTACGATGAACTAAAATTTATACATTAGCATGTGAAAAACCAAAACAAATTAAATTTAGGAATCGTAGAGATATATAAACTTATTATCACCCTGAAATAAGTTAAATCATTAATGAACTTATTCATCACTATGACACATTGTATATTTATAACTATTATTCACATCGATAACTAGCAACATCAAACAGTAACACATCTCACCTCATGTACAATATTTACTTGAGAGAAAATGTTTAGATTGGCTCAACGGAATACTAAAAAGAGTGTTTCTTCATACTTAAAACATGACTACTTGTGCATCAAAGAGTTTTTCAAGAATGATGTTACTTTAATCATAAACTAAATATAAGTTGACTTTAAATACAACTGTTCAACGGTACTATATATATATATATATATATACACAAACAAAAATGGTTTGTTCCTGTCCAGTTTAACCGGGCAGTAAATGTTACAAAATGTAAACCGGACCAGGTAATCCAGGTTCCTAATTTATAAAACCGCAAATCGGACCGCCATAAATCAAACCGATTAAATTGATACAGTCAGGTCAGTTTTCACGGTTTGGCAATTTGATGATCACCCCTAGTTAAATACTCCTTAAATGGGGCTATCATCTGGCGGGAAACGAATTACAAATGGGCGGGAAAATCCAATCAATATATTAACCATTTCACTATCATCTGAGCTTTTCAATTCCCTCATTTACATCCAATTTCTTCATCAAACGTTTAGGATCATCATGATGTTCTCCGAAAGTCAATTTGACGGTGGATCTCAGATCACCAATTCTCCGGCCACCGCTGCTGTAAATAAACCCTAATTTTATCTTCCGATCAAAATTCGTTTGTTTTCTGTGCAATTAACGTGCTTGTTTTTTGTTTGTAAACGTAGAATCGTGACACATTTGGACTAGTACCGCTCACCGTTAAGCAGATCAGTGAAGCTTCACACTCCGGCGATGATAAATCTAATTTCAGTATCTCCGGTGCAGATGTAGTTAATGTATGTTTTCAGTTTTTTACTCAAATATATTTGTAATGATGATGATTATGAATTTGTTATTTCATCTTTTATTTGGAATTATTCTTTTAATATATTTTATTTTATTTTTAGGTTAGTGTGGTTGGAATGGTGTTCAACATAGTGGAAAGAAACAGTTATGTTACCTTTAGTGTTGGTGATGGAACTGGAAATCTGGAGTGCAAGAGATGGTAACACTGCAACTTTTTAATGTTTTTTTTTAGATTATTGGTATTATAAAATATGAATTTTATATTCTGAAATTAATTGAAGTGCATTTTTATTTTAATTTTGTTGTTGTAGGCTTAATGAACCATTTGATAAAATGCAAATTGAGGCAATTAAGTAAGTTACTTTGCAGTTTTGGTTATGGAAGTATCAGCCTTTTATTGAAATCTTATGATAGTGATCTGTTTAGCAGAGAAGGGATTTATGTCCATGTTGATGGCCATTTGAAAAGCTTTAAAGGTGAAAGGCATATTGATGTTTTCTCTGTGAGGTATGTCTTGAATGATGACCTTGTTTGTAACTATGCAAGCATTTTGATGTATGCATTATGTGCATCGATGTTCATAATTGGGATGGATTCATTTGGGAATATTGATGATTTAATTGCGTGCAATAAAACTTTAACTAGAAGTCACATATGTATTTGTTGGCAATAATGTAGTTGTTGGGCATGTATACTAATGGACTAGTGTGTTAAAGTTGTTACTTCAAGATTGATGAGTTTGTTGATATAATATACTCCGTATTCTATTTCGATGTATGTTTTTATGTTTGTGAACTTTCAGGCCTGTGACAGATTTTAATGAGATTACCTTCCACTTCATTGCATGCATACACAACCATCTGCGTACTACCAAAGATCAGGTATGTCATATTCCATTTCACATCATGTGGGGAGTGATTTACATGGACACTAGAACTTGCATATAGATATGGTTGATTTGATTGTAATTCTAATATGAATTATGAACTCTTATGACTTGTAGAAGATACAAGGGGATGGTACAATTATCTCTGGGAATGAAAATTCAACCCCAAACACACCCATCCAGAACGGTACTAATGGTTTTAAGTCAACCCTTTCAAGTCAGGTAGCTTAACTTATATTCACTCTCATTATCATATTACTTTTTTGTTTTTCACTTCCTTGATTAACAAGATTAATTGATTCGTTTTCAGTTTTCTGTACCTTTCAATGTTGATGGACTGAAAGGCTTTGATCAAATGGTTCTTGCTTATCTCCAGCATCCTGAAAACTAGTAAGTTTTTTTTTCATATCAATAGTTGTTTGACATGTCATTACACTGTTTTTAGTAACTTGATTGTGTTCTAGGCATCACTAATACTCTGATAGCTAATATGTCTGTTATATATCTACCATAGAGCATGCCAGCATGGTGACGGTTGATGTTAGAAATTTACTTCTACAGGTCCTTTCTAGTTGTTAGAACATTCTCGATCCATAAGCAATTAACTTGTGTGCACACCATTATACTTGTCTATATGATTCTTAGTTAAACTAATCCTTTGTTTACTATTATATGAAATTGGTCATATACCATCATTCAACTTTTCCCTGGGTAGTTTATCTATATTATCAAGTTGTCAATTTTTCACTCAAAATGGTGTGTAATTATCAGCTATGAAGGGTTTTTTTTTAAAAAAACAAACCTTAGATTTTTGATCATCATGCCTGATGCCTCCAATTGGAGTTCTGGACCATATTGATTTCTTAAGTTTTTTGAGGCTCTGAATGGAGGATATGTTGGTTATATTTCATTATAATGTTGTGTTGCAATATACTAACATGCATATATGTGATCATTTTGTAGTGTAAAGGAGAAGGGCATCCATACAGATGAACTTGCACAGAAGCTGAAACTTCCTCATAACAAGATCATGTACCTCTCTCATATTAACTCACTCTGACTCTGTTTTTGTCTTTGTGTGCGATTGTCTTATGCATTTCATTCTCTCACACTAATTTTTAAAGTTTTTTTATTGTCGGTTTTGATAGGGAGTCTATAAGAACACTAGAAGATGACGGGGTGATATACTCAACAATCGATGAAAACCACTACAAAGCAACAAGTAGCAGTTGATGCAGACCATCAATACCATATTGGGATGATCTAAGCTCTATCAGTCTATATCTCTAAGTTGTTTAAATGTTTTCTTTTGCTGGTATGATTTTGAAAATGTTATAGAATGCAGTATTATCTGAAACCATTACTTCTATTAGATATTGAAATGTTTCGTTGTTAGATCTTTGTTTGGGATTCAACCTTTGTGTGATCAAGAATTAAGATAATGCTGATACATAAACGATACCACCATGTAAATCATCTTCACTTAATACATCCTATCATTGAAGAAAATAACTAGGAATTTAGGTATTCAGCAATAGGCAACCCAATTGTACCAACATTAGGAAACAACAAAGAAACCTTGAAAGTCAACCCTACTGTCTCAATAGAGAACATCTGCAAATAAACTTCCAAGGTTTGCTAAGGAAAAGCCCAATTACAATCACAGAAGACAATATTTTGGCTGGTTTATCATCATGGCCAATTCTACTATATAATTTACCTCTTTCTTACCATTTAGATTGGAAAGCTTTGTTAAAAAACAACCCGGTAATACATAGCCAAAAGATTCTGTCATAGTTCTGATGAACCCAAAGCATAGTTATCTATGGAGCTATTTAACTCACAGAATCACTTTGTAACACCAATAGTATAGTCGATAATGTAAGGATGAACATAAAATTTATAACATAAGGTGAGTTTCTGCATTGAAGCCCGATTGGCTGGCACATATTTGGGAATATGTAGAAACCAGAAAGTATAATGCAGTCCTATCGAATACTCCGTACGAAACACAGTGCTGTTGAATATACCAAGTAATGTGTAAAGCAGCACGAATATTACAAACATACGTTTTTCATCATGGCCATATTTTGAAGTTTCAGTTTGGTACAAATAAGAAGTTTTATTAGAGTCATGCCTATCTCCACCTTTGTTGAAGTACAGTTTACACAATAGTGTGGCAACCAACTGGCCCAAAAGCACGAATGCTTGCACAAAGTTTCTGTAATAACTGTTTTTGTTCTTGATTATAATACACCAAAATAGAAATTGCTACTTTTTCTGTTTGTCGTATAATCTTATGGTGTGCAACATTGTACTCTTGTTATCTAAAGTACACGCCAGAAATTCACAAAAATAGCAACTGATCATGAAGCATACTCATGATTCGTATCATATATTCGCTTTATTTATTGACTATTTCTTATTTCTGTAAGATCAACTTCACGATTTACATTTCTAGCCTCGGCTTTTTCCTGCAAATCGTCTAGATAATGCTGATAGATATACGAGGTAAATCCCCATATTGCCAACAACATTGCAATAACCTTCACTCCATTCATCTTATCATGAAAAAACACTACTGCTAAAACAGGCACAATTGGGATACCTAAAGTACTAATCACATTCGAGAATAATGATGAAACCTCAAAGATTAAACCAATGCAGCCGATTGAAAAAACTTGCCATGAGATTGCGGTCCATACTAAATTCATTATGTATGATACTGTTCCTAACTCGTAACCTTGCATCTCTCCCTTTATATCCTTCCATTCGCCACTAGCGAATAGTCCCACAAGAATTGCAACACTTGCTATCAGGTTCTGATACACGATCACATCAAATACCACTTTGTAGCTTTCTGATTTCAAAATCTTTTGAAATGCGAGTTGTGTTACCGAAAGCATTAATCCGTAACCTGCGTATTTAAACAAACTTTTACTCTAAAGATTAAACAGACAAATCTGACTCCTTAAACACAATTTTCACCACAAAAGTCAAGGATATTACATTCCAACTACAAATACATTCCATTTTCTGTTTCAATAATTTAATGAAACCTAACTCTTTCTTTTGCCATTCTATAAATGTTCTTATCAGATTCATCAATAATTGAGTGGGCTGGCAGGTTGAGTAACAAGTCAAAATGGCTCTAGAGTGGGAATAAAGCGCCCTGGTTGACCAACAAACACTTTTATGGTTATCTTTTATATCATTTTACTGCATATGTGTGGTCTGCGGTTAGAGGTATGTATATGCCTTAGTTGAAAAAACAGCATACCTGCAGATGCAGCGACCGTGCAAACAAAGCCAATTATATACTTGCTTCTCGACGTTTTCACACTGTCCTCAGAATCACTTTGAAACACAAGTAATGTCGACGAAAAGCTAAGCAGAACAAGTGAATTGGCAATGTAAGGAGTGAACTTTTGCCCATTCAAAAAGTAAGAAAATAACGCGTTAAATGCTAGCTGACTAGCACAAATCAAAGAGTACGTTGAAACGGGCAAATAGTTCAATCCAAGTGTATACAACATGCAGTCTGCAGCCAAGAATACACCAAGAAATGTATAGAGCATGCAAAGGGTCATCCAAGAAGGTTTATTTGTGGTAATAATTTGATTTTGTTGCTGTGATTTTGAAGGTAAAAACAAGAAAATAATAGGAAACATAAGTGGGAAGCCAGCAGTTTGAACAAGTGTAGCCATCCATTTACTATTTCCTCCTTTGTTAAAGTAAAGTCTTCCTAACATTGTTGCAACTGATTGGCCTGAAAGTACAAAAATTGTGAACAATGCTATCTGCATCCACCACTTGTACTGTACAACCCTTGAAGAGCTTGTCCTAACGTGTTGGGTGGTTTCAAGGGGCTGCTTATCTTCTTCTGATCATACAATTACAATAAAAGTTTGAATTAATTAGAGGTAAAAAAGCACTAAACCAATGCAACAACAACTGTACGATCCATATTGTGTAAGGTACAAGTTATTATTGCATACTTGATATTAAAGGGTTTGGTTATGGGTTTATAGGGATCGTCGGTGTGTTTGTTTTTTTATCGACTTAATAAAAGGGACATGGCTTAATTAAGTTATAAAAATATGAATTCTCATATTAAGTCGTAGCTTTTTCAAAATAATTAAGATAATTCACCTTTCAACTACTATATGTTGAGAGTTTGGTAATCTTTTTCCTGTTAGGATGCGTTTGGTAACAAGTAGCTGGAGCTAGAGATTGTGATGGAGATGGAGCAGATGATTTTTTTTCTCAAACTACTTGAAAAAGCTTCTCAAAAAAGGGATTCCATGGATTCTCGGTGATTCTTTTTTCAATAAACCCCGCTATAATTTTATTGCCAAACGGGGATTAAGTGATTGAGATAATGAAAACTAGATGCTCAATCCACTAGATTCCTTTAAATGTATGTGTCAAACACACCATTAGAAAGAAAAGTTTAAACTACATATCTCACACATTATATACGTACATCCACACATCCACACAAATTATCACCTAAAAGTTTTGAACCTACAACCTCTAGGTTGCTTCATATATCGTTAGGCCATAGGCCCCTTGGTAGATTGGTAACTGTTGGTTATACATTGATTATATCAAGCACATAAAACCAACAATAGATTTTTATTCTACAACTTATTCAAAACACAAATCATATATTCACACATACACGTTATCAATTCATAATTTTACGAGAAAAAGATAAACAAGTGCGTATTATACACTTAATATTGCAATGTTAATCAAGATTTTGTATATCCTCCCCCTATGCTCTGCAAGCTAGTTATGTATAAATGTTACATATTGTATTGTTATATTTTATCAACAATATTGTGTTGTTATATTATATGTTATATCAATCAAGAGTTCGTAGGTCATATAACGCACGAGTTGTTATTTATACGTGATATTTCCATTTTTTCTACATTTTCTATGGAATGAGAAGTACTTTGTATCTCTAAAAACAATAAAAATGTGAAAAATGCGAGGATATAATTTTCCATGTTCAATAAATTGTAAAGATGAAAAACTTACAAAGTTATAAAAAGTAGTTTTCAATATATAGTTATAAAAAGAAAAATAGAATTCTCCTTTTTCTTATAAAAGTTTTTTCTGAATTTCATATTTGAACTTTTAATGTTCTAAATTTTTTAAAGAAGTTTTCTAAAAAGTTAGAAGAGTTTTGTGTAACTAACCACCCTAAACTTTTAATGATATATTGATAAAATTATTAAAATATTACCTTTTTAATTGTGAAACATGTTAACGATAAGTCGTCAATAAAAAGTATTACATATATAGATATTTGTCCTTGTAAATAAAAACCTTGAGATAATGTTAACCGCAAGTCCGCAACCCTTCAAGGCATATACTAACTTTATAAAAAAAAAGGAGTTTCTGGTTGGTGAGCATGGGTCGGTTATGACCCTTAACCGAACCCAAAATCGAAATTCCGGTTATGAAAATTTCTTAACCGTTCGGTTTCGGTTAAATCGGTTATGGTTAATCGGTTTTGGGGTAAATTTTGGGTCGGTTAACCGTTAACCATTGGTTAACCGCTTGAAAAAGAAAAATTATGAAGTAATGGAATCATCAAGCTCCTAGTTGTGGTGGTGTTGTCGATATCTTGCGAAGAACATCACTATTTCTAAAGGTTGTATTTACGGGTAGAAGAGAAAGTGGCTTAATGTAACCTAAAAATGGAATGGACTACATAATTAACTAGTGGGCTTAAAGTTTGAGAGTTTCCTAACGGGTCATTGTGCTACTTAGTATTAAATTGTATGCATCTATCAATTTAATCCAATGACTGTAAGTAGCAACAGATTGGTGTTAAATGGGTAGTTTTTGCTACTGTGGGCGTGTGATGTATTGATGCGGGTAAAGGTTTTTCGGATGCATCTATATGCTTGTTTAAATTCTGAAGGCCAAGAAAATCACGGAGTTGTTTTGGTTGGAAAGCTATATTCGGCTCTGTCACAATCTGATAGTTTGGTGCCTTAGTAGAAATGTAAATAGTATTGTGTTGTCATGCAGGGTGATTTTTATGTTTGTATAAATAGATTTATTTAGATAGATATCCACTGCTTGAATCTTTGTATATTTTGGTTGGTATTCAATAAATTTTTGCCTTTTCTAAAAAAATTTAGCTCAACATATATTACCTATTTACATTACATATTTATTTGTATAATGAAAATATAAGTAAAAAAATTAAAGGTGGGTCGGTTCGGTTAAATAGGGTTGGTTAATGGGTCTTAACCGTAACCATAACCGATCTAACCGGTTAATGGAATTATAATAACCGAACCATCGGTTAAGCTTTGGGTCGGTTAAATCGGTTAATTCGGTTGTGGGTCGGTTAATCGGTTTCTATGCTCACCCCTAGTTGTCAGTAACGAAATTTATAATTATATAAGTATGCGTAGTGGCGGAGTTAGGATGGAGGGGAAAAATCTTATTTTATTATTATTATTTATTATATATTTTGTTAGAGCGAAATTTTAGAAACGTCTTTAATATCTAGAGTTTTCAATTTGCATAATTTTTTTTTTTTGTGTAGGGAGGCTTCATGCACTACCCCGTCCTGTCTTCGTCTCAATTATAAAATATCAAACATTTAAAAATTAACTATATAAAATTACACATCTATGTTAAAAGATTGACTCATTATCTTACACATATATCAAGATTGAATTTAATGATAGTTTTAAATTAATATGTCATTCGTCTCATTCATTTAAAGTGTCCATTTTGAATTTGTACACAGTTTTTAATTCTTCACTAACTACATTTTTCATTAATCAAATAACATATCTACTCGTTAAAGTCTCTTTCGATTGACTGAAACATGAAACTGAACACTTATTTGAGACAATTCAAAATAGTAACGTAGATAACGGAGAAAATACATTAAAAGAACTTGTAGATGTTTCCAATTTAAAAATAAAAACCCTAAATTTTCGATAAGAACATTTACAGCTAATTCAAGAACCGTTTACAGGGTAGGAATGTGTCTCAACCGTCTCATACTTTCTAAACTGATAAGTACAACTTTCAATGCATGAGGTACAAGTATCAATTGCATACTCCCATGTATCTTATAGAAAGCAAAAAAAAAAAAGGTTTAACTTAAGGTGGGTTTTATTATAAAAGTATTAATCTTTCTTCAAGGTGCACTAATTTCTTCAACTTTGTTAGATATTCACTGAATTTTGTGGAAAAAAATAAATAAATAAAAGGTTTCTCAAATTCCAAAAAAATTAATACATAGAAAGGATTATAATATGATTTCCAAAAGCGAGAATTCTCAAATCCTGATTGGTAAGAATTATACTGACATGTAAAAAGATCCCCAAAATGTTTAAAAAAACATGGGATACATATGTTGTGCGGTTTTTACGATGTTCTGACCATAGATATTGATAAATTAACCGTAATTATGCATTTATATTATATTATATATATATATATATATATATATATATATATATATATATATATATATATATATATATGCACTACACTATACATGTAAATAATGCACGGTAGTCCGGGTGATTCTATCAAAAATCGTTGTGAAAATATCACTGTATTTGATAACACAGAGTAAAACAATATAATTGTTATATCTATCTATCTATCTATCTATATATATATATATATATATATATATTTCAGTTAAGGTTTGATAATACTTACCTATATTATTTGTTGCCGGTTGTTGAAGTTGCTTCATCATTTGAAGACTAAGAAAATGGGGAGAGGAGAAACTGAGAAAGTGCATATATTAAACTAAAACTTTGTGTTTATAAAGGTGTTATTTGCGAGTGCTATTATCACATCATCCATCCATCCATCCATTTCTATCTATTTATATAATATAAGTAAATAATAAATACAATATAAATATATTTTATGTTTATCCCCTTATATATGTAGGCTAGTAGTTATGAGTACCAAGTTACCGACTTTAATTTTCCTTTTGTTTTTTCATTTTTCTTTTTGTTAGAGAAACGTATTGATGAGATCAAGGTTGTTAGGATCGGGATCTTACGTGGGATCGTTTTTAGCTTTGCAAGATCGGGATCGTAATATCAGGATCGGGATCGTAGATCCTACCAAATTATCATTTTTTATACAAAGATATCTAAATTATTGTAGAAAACTAGTAATTAAAGAAATTAATCTAACATTCAAACTTTTATAATACAACAGTGACACAATTTCTCAACATATTTTTCTAGGACGATAAATGTTCTAAAACAAAAGATAGTATCATTAATTCAATCGTCGTTTTAGAAGTTCTAAACTTTTTCTTAGATTATAGTTTATTAATAAATGAATTAAATTGGGAAACTGAATTTGGAAACAAATGACAGTAAGTTTTATATAACACCCCATAATTCAAAAACATATTTTATTATATTTACTAACACTGGAAGCGTATGTCCCGAATTAATTACAAAATCTTTGCAGTTCTCAAAACTTAACTGTTATAAAAATATAATTACAAAACAAATTACTATCAATTGGGTGTTATATAAAATTTTCAAACATATGCTTTTCCAAATATATCAGAGTAGTCGCAGCAGTAGTCAAACATTCCTTCCAGAATCCCAAACGCCCATTCCTTATCCCATACATAATCTGCAAAAATGTTAAATATCGAGGGGTTAGCTCACAGCTAAGTGAATGAAACTATATCTGACAGTTCAATCCAGAAATAGCAAATCTTACAACAAATAAACACATAAGCACATAACATCAAAGAGAACCGGCGGTTCTTGGTATGCCATCACAGTGATTTACCGATAGTTTGAAGCTATCTTCACTGACTAGGGTTCATCCATCAACGATGTGTATCGAAAACCCCGCCAGCCAAACAATAGCAACAAACCCAACTAATGTTGACCTCTGAATAATCCACATAATCACATAATGCATAATAGTCATGCCATCATGGAATAACAACAACCAATCAACCCAAATCCCTAATAACAATAACCCGAAAGATTAAACAGTCAATACCTATAACCATATATATGTTCACCCGTTGTAACCAAACCTGTTACAACTAGGTTGAACCAAAGAATACAGTACCACTCACCAATTAGCAGTCGTCTACTCAGTAGTCTAATGTCACTTAGTCTTCTCTTTTGCTTATCTGAGAATACAAATAAATAACAAGTCAGTAACTCATCCCATAATCATCATTCTAGCATAGTTATTAAATCAGGTAATCCCTGAAGTCTAAGCAAACAAAAGTTTAATTAGATAAGAAATCAGTAAATCCCGAAATGACGTTTAAAAATTGAAAAATGCTATTTTCGACCCCTAGATGACCCCGAAAGCCCAAAAACTACCTAGGCTCTTAGAATAGAGCCTGGATCATTAGGCCGTTTTCGAGTGACCATGTAAGTTTCAACCCAATCCAAGTTAATGAAATTGTCACTTATCCGTGACCCCGAAAACTTGCGCGTTTTCAAAATTTGCAAAATAATATTTTAAAATTTCAGTTCGCAAACTCTCAGTTCGCACAGTCAACTCGATTCACAACTCAACTCGGTTCGCAACTCAACTCGGCTTGCAACTCAACTCGGCTCGCAGAACTAGGTTCAATTCGCAGAGCTCAACTCGGCTCGCAGTCAACTCGCTTCGCGAGATTCAACTCGCTTCGCAGGAAGAACTCAGTTCGCAAGATGAACTGGGTTTTTACAAATTTCGTTGCTGCTATTTCCCCAACCTGATTCCAATCCCCAAAACAATACAACTAGATACTATAACGACTTTGTAACTCTATAAACTTCATATATCATCATATAATATCTTTTCAAGTATCAATTTCACATTTAGATCACAATTCATCTACTTAAGTCAAATACACTCATAACCCAATTTCAAACCCAAACTCATACAAAATCAGATTAAGGAAGATGTAAATAGCAAGATTATGATATAACTTAGTTTATTGCACCTAAAACACATGAACTCATCAACATGCATTAACCATTCAAACTAATTTCAAGAATAAGAACATGAACATGAACACTTACACTTCTATTGAGGAACAATATGATGATGATAATAATATGATTTCTTACAAGCTTGAATCCAAACACAAGTTATAATCCTATTTTCCTTTGATTTCTTATGAAGATTTTAGAGAGTGAAACCAAATGAGAAAAATATGATGTTTGGGAAAAATAGGTCGGTCACCACCCACCAACTCTAATATACACAGTCTAATTTTATTCCCCTTCTAAACCTATTATCTGGAACCACAAACCGTTTACACTTTTATTTTATCGTCAACTCCAATTATTTAAAACAAACGACAATTTATTATCCACAATAAATCCTATGACTATTTTACCCATTTATTTTCCTCAAAATCAAATAAAATTTACCTTTCTGTTCTTTAAATAATCATGTCCAAGCCAAAACTTATATAAAATTCTAGACCTTAAAATCGGGTGTTACATTTTAAGATAGAATTTGGACTACGTATGGGCCTTACAAGCCCGATTGCTAAAAAGATAGCCCATTTGTAGGAGCGGATCATTCAACGATCCTACGATCTTACGATCCGATCCTATGATTCTACTCCGATCCTACCTCTTGATCGATATTACTTCGATCCTGCACGTTTTCCCTTGGTAGGATCGTAAAATCTTGGATGAGATGATAATAAGCGTATATATTTTTAGAGATAATGAAAAAGATAATAGCACAATGGATCATGTAAAGAGTCTTATTATTATTATTATTATTATTATTATTATTAAGGATCTCTCGGGAATAGTTTAAAAATTATAATAAAGAAAATAAAAAATCTATGGTGCATATTCAGTTTTTGATATATCGCTAGTTGACTGTAATACTAGGAAAGTTTGGTGGCCGTGTGACCCATGGTCCACCCCGATAATATGAATGTTAAAAGTTTAACCAAAACTATTTCAAAATCGCATGTATCCTCAAATTAAACGTTAAAAGAAAATTCATATAATATGATAGCATTAGAGTTTTGAAACATTTCAGCGTTAAGTGATTAAAGAATCTATCATCCTTCTCATCATTATGTACAATAAAATGAACTAACTTACTTTTGACGCCATTTTTGACATTGATTAACAACTTTATCCACCGAATATATTATTCTTACAATTTTACAGTTATTGCAAGTTATCAAATAAAATATTCTAATAGTTAAACAAAAAGAGCACCCGAATAAGGTTATTGTTTCAAGTTATCATTGGATGATATTGTTGAGAAAAGTGACACCGAATTAAAGCAAGCTACTAATATAAATTGAGATAACGACAATAAAGAGACACCGAGATTTAACGTGGAAAACCAATAGGGTAAAAACCACGGAGAAGGAAAGAAACATTCACTAATACAAATAATAGGAATTACACTTTCTCTCTAATTACAAGGATAAACAATGATCTTTATATCTCTTGTAATTAGGAGGCTAAACTCATTGAGTCTCTATTAATCTTTTAGTACACAAGAACACTTGTATTTGTGATGCCTAAATGTGACACCCGTCAAATTAGAGCTAGTACTTAGTGCCTAATCGTTGTATTAATACATGTAATTAGTTGTGTTTAAGGCTAAATTATGTGTATCATTTTGTATATTGTTATATATACACACGTACGCGATTTATTTAAATCGTGCATTCCATCATCGGATGGAATTCGACACAATCACAAATACGGATGTAGGTGAAAAATCTATTAAATAATGGGAAATTATTTAATTAACTCATTTTATTTATATATTATTTGAATAAAATATACAAACGTATTTCGTATCGTCTAAAACTAACCGTACGTGACAGAAACGCGCGAAATGCGCCCGACAAATGAAATAAACCCAAATTATATTTTTATAATTCACCATTAAGTATTTTGATAAAATACTTCGAGTAAAAATATTACGATTACACGCGTGCGAATAAAACGTTCAAAAACGTTACACGAGTTAAACAAATGTACAATTACGTAACGAACGCGCAAACCGAGACCCGACAACATTTTAGTAACTTAAAATAAAGTATTTAGAATAATACTTTCATTAAAAATATTGCGATATAAATTGTTATTTAAACACGCGTACTAAACGTTTAACGTCTAAATAAACGTCGAAACGATCGGGTAAATGAACACCACATGTAACGCAAACGTAAGGAACAAAGTTTGGGACACATCCACTTAGGGTGGGCCCCACCAAACCGGCCAAGGTGAGGGGGAGTCAAGCCCTCACCCCTTTGCCCCATCCACACTCTAACTTCATTTCCATCATTATCACCATCTCACTTTTCTCTCAAATCTCTATCTCCCTCTCTCTACTTCTCGACTCTCTCTCTCTCTACAAAAACCACCATCAAAACCTCCTTAAATCACTTGAAGACTAGAAGCAAAAACGATCACCACGTAAAGAGCTACACACCCATCTTTTCAGTTTCTCCTCGCGACGATTTGTAAGATTTCGACACTTTCAAAAACTCTTGCATTTCGTTTATTTTGCTTGTATGTTGTTGATCTAACTTTGTAATGTCCAAATATGTGTTAAAAACTTGATTTCGAACATTATCGGAAAATGTTGGTTTTGGCCATTTTATAAATCAACACCTAGAATGACTCTCGACACAAACCGATGATTTTTACAAACTCTATTAGTTGTTTTAAGCATTGTGTAAAAGTTTCGGGTCAAACCGAGGTCGTTTGACCACAAACCTGAGCCTTGGAATCCGATCAGACCCTTTGTGTCGCATGATGCGCACCCGAAGCGTCGTATGAAGACGGTGCTCGGTCCGCGATCGGTTTGTTTTAAATTTGTATTTGTTGGGGTCTAAGTGTGACTTACTAATACTGAACCAAAGGCTAGTAGATGGTAAGTATGACCTAGAGTTGTTCTTAAAGAGAAACTGAATTGAAACGGAGGTGATCAAATCAACCTTTCTTTTCTAGTAAATGTTTTAAAAGAGTGCGTTGGGGGTTTTTGGTTCAGTTAATTAAGTAAACTAAATAAAGCGAATAAAAGAAAATGGTAAATCAGATAATAAAAGGAGTTCTTGTTGTGAATTCATTAGCTTATAATGTGGGACGATGACTTGTAGGGAAAACGTTTACTAAATTTGGAATGTTCACTAGACTTGGTAGTTTGTGGTATAACCGATAGATTCCCTATTAATCGGTTATCAACTAATATGTCACGAGAAACCACGGTGTCATGATTCTGATCAGACAGACAATGCTCAACTCTCCACACTCTCTTGTGAGGGAGTCAGTGGCCCTTGTTATTGAACACATTTGCTCGTGGGCGAAGGAATAGAGTAGCAAGTCTACAACAAGTCTAACCGTTCTTAATACCATAAAGACTATAATTTTAGCAAACAACTAACTTAGCGAATATGTTCGGACTTAGTTGATCAATTCCCATTAATGAAGTTTAAGCATGGTAAGCGAAGGAAAGTGTTGAGGTTTCTTGCGTACCTTACTTTAAATTTCATAGGTTAAGGAAAAGTATCGATTTAAATTGGATTTTAAACTTGCCTTTCTCAATACAATTAACAAATCCCTAGATTTTCGTAAATGGTTATTTAGCCTATAGCCTACCTAATCTAATCTAAACTAACTAATCTAATTAAAAACGTTAATTAAAATGCTGACGGCTTTTTGCATAAAGTTAAACCCAGACCATGTCGGAAAATGCTATGGTAGTCCACAATGTATTTAATCTTTTACCGATGTTTCCATTGTGAATTCAATTGCTTCGCGATGTTTACATGATAAGTACATTATGATTTCAAGTGTACAATACTCATGTCAATTCCACGTAATCACATTGCATTTTATGATGCTCGCATGACGTTACAATTGAAACCATAGTTTTACACAGATAACTATTGACCAAGTAGTAAGGTTCGTGACTCCTCTTTACAAGGTTACAATCACGTTTGTTAATCGAAAGGCGAATGTAAGTTTTAGGTTTAAAATCATAAGACAAGTCCGTTCATAAAGTTTCCGTTTTATAATGTCGATCCATAATACAACTACATTCGATCGTTACCGGCTTCCATACGTATGTACTTTGCTTAAAAGCATTTCCAGCACTATACCGAGTAAACAGTCGAATAGGGGCCATCATATTATTTCACGACATATTTAAAGTCATCCCACAATTATATATGCTAACTACATCACAACAAATACAATAGTAATCTACTCGCTAATCATGGCACAAACTATCTCTAGCATAATTAAAGTATACATATTTAATCAAGATAGATAAGGATAGAAATAACCGAGATTAATATGCGAGAAGGAGTAGACTTGAATTAATAAGAGTTGCTCCAAGCGTACACCAACGATTACAAATACGTTCCTCACCAAGGACTACAAGCACGTTCCTTGCTTCTATTTTAACTAGCCTAATACTAATTTAAAATAAAGAAAGAAAGAAAAGCTAGAAGCTAGAGAAAGAAAGTGTGAAAGTGCCTAGGTATGTTGGTATCCTAGTGCCCTTGGTGTGTTTTTGCAAATGAGCCTCATGCCTCCTATTTATAGGAGAGTTTTGGTGCATTTTAGCAAGTGGAAGCACACAATAGCAAAAGGTGGAAAAGGTAGTGGCACCAGGTGTAACACCCCCAAATTTACTGTTGCGCGGAAGCAAGCTTTGGGTGTTACTAATCAATAATCAAGCACCAAAGTAAAGCAAACGACATCTATATGCAACGTCGTACAATAGTACAAAAGTATTACATTGTCGAATCATAATAACAAGCTTCGAGTTCATAAATGATTTCCTAGAAAATTCAAATACATAACTGATATTCAAAAAGTAATGCAAGGGTTGGTGAATCTCACAGGTTTAGTAGTAAAGTCATCGTTTGTGAACCACAAGTAATGTACCATCGTTGCCATCAAGCAAAGTAAGTAAATCAGTACGTACGCACAGTTGCCATGAGCTCATAAGTTGAAGCTTAACCGTGTAGTGTGAATGGTACAATCAAGTACAGCATCACGTACCCTCGTGAGTGCTATCCGCACACTCATATGTAACAAATATTAATATGCCTGTTTCTACGTGTAAATCAGTACGTGGTGGCGCTACCACCCCAGGTAGGGATTGTCAGTCCCAAATGGATTCATTTACTAGTAATCGCGCTTAAGTCCATAACTAACAACTTACGATAGGAGGATTTCAGTGGATAAAAGTAACTCATGCAAAGTTTGTGTAAAAGCAGTAGTAAATCAGTACAGTACATTGCGTTCACATGTAAAACGGTAGCTAAGTATCTCCCCCAAAGTATAAAAACAGTAAAAGTGGGGCCGTAAGACTCACCTGAGTCAAGCAAGCAAGCGTGTAACTTAATAAACGTGAAGTCTGAAAGCAGTGGTAATCCGTAGGTTCTGCGAACCCGCAACCTTCTAATGCCCTAAGCATATAAGGTTGTATGTATAAGTGAATGTCTCAAAAGATCATTCATGCTAGTTGTCCACTCAACTAGTTATGTCCAAGTATTTGTTTGTACGTTTGTGATTATTTTGTAAATAAGTATGGCCCGTTGGTGACGGAGGTATAATAATAATTCAAGTGTTATTATTATGTAATTCATTGTGCTTGTATATCTTGTAGTGTAGTGTTTTTAAATACTTAGTATAAAAAGTATTTAACTTTCTGTTTCATGCGACAATGTATAACCTGACAATGACATTCATGTACACTGTTTATGCGTTAATAAGTTTACGAAGTTTTGTTCATACGACAATAGCAATTCACGGAATTTCTTTTAAGTATGTTAGTTTTATGCGACAATGGGAAATCACGGACTTGTTTATGCGTGAATGATATTCACGGATTGTGTTTATGCGTGAATGATATTCACGGTTTTTGTTTATGAGAATGGTATTCACGGAGTTGAGATTTCATGCGATAATAAGGATTGACGGACCAATGATTTTCTAGAATACAAGTGTTATACTTTGTTCCCACTGTTCACTAAACCTGTTATCACCGTTAGTTAGTAAACTCGTTACCACTGTTAGTTATAACTCGTTACCACTGTTAGTTATAACTCGTTACCACTGTTAGTTATAACTCGTTACCACTGTTAGTTATAACTCGTTACCACTGTTAGTTATAACTCGTTACCACTGTTAGTTATAACTCGTTAGGCCTTTCGATTTGGAGCATTTCTAGTCCGATTTATACCTAACCAAAAATCACACATGTTCTCATATATGTCTAGTTCATTTCTGCACTTTATGGTATTTTTATATGTTCATTTACTATTTTAAACAAAAATAATTTCAAGGTGTGGTCAGACTTGGTCCAAAACGGTTATATGTTCAAAGATCGAGTTATACACGATATTACGGACATTTCTGGAAATGGTCATAGAAGAACTTTTTAAAGTTGACAAAATATGTGAGGTTTTGGAACTAGTCTCATACGTTTTAGTGGTTTAGAACTCAAGATATGGTCTCGAGAATTTACTGAAAATTCCTGTCTGCCGGAACAGTAAACCTATGTCACCGGAGAAAAATGTTTTCGAGTAGCAAACTGAGTCAAAAAGTCACGAGACTAATTTTGTTGGAAAGATAACTTCTTGTACTACATTCTAGGCTTAAGAAACGTCCATTTTGTTGTTGTAATGATTTTTATAAAATTCGTGGAAGCGGAAACAGAATCTGAACAGGAACATAAACTCATAGTTTCTAGATTTAAATTGCGTTTTGATTTATGTTTTGGACATGTAATCGTTAAGTGGACATTATAACAAGTAATTATATGTTTTCAAAGTAATATAATGAAAGTTCAAGAGTTCTTACAAAGAAATGATGAGGAGAAGGAGAAAGGAAAGCCGAATGCTCGTTTTCTTGCGTTTTCTTAATTTCCGACGTGGCGGTTCGTGATGGCTCTATGGTGGTGATATGGTAGACTTGCGGTGGTGTCTAGGTGGTGTGGGGGTGGCTGGTGACAGCCTGAATTCGGCCAGAGAGAGGATGGGAGGGATTAGAGAGAGAAAGTGAAGGTGAGGTGGTGAAAGAGTGTGAAATGGTTTAAGTGTTTGTGTGGGTTTTTGGTCAAGATCTTATGATAGTGGAGGGAAGCCATACTTGGCTGATTTTCTGCAGATTTCAAGGGGGTCCCACTCTTGTAGGTGTGTTAAATTAATTTCCCAGTTTACAATAAGGTGGTGCTTGTTTACCCATTCGTTTCGATATTTATTTAGGCGTTAAACATTTGTTACGCATATTTAATTAAAGATTTTAAAACCCGATATTTTAACTTGATGTATTTTATAAAAATACTTAATAATGTGATATAAGATGTAGTTTGACTTTATTTTATCCGTCGGGCGCGTCTCGCGCATTTTCATCGCGTACTGAGTGTTTTATACGATATTTAGTACGTGTAATATATTCTCACAATATATTAAGGTAAACAATGTTTGTTTAGATAATTCCACATTATTTTAATAGTTTGTCACCAACGTCCATATTTTCGTTGTCGGATATCCATCCGGTTCATAATCGTACAATTTAAACAAATCGTGTAAACGCGTATGTAATTACACAGACGATCATGTATATTTAGATTAACATAAGCTAAATACACATAATTAGAAGTAGTTTAGGCACTAATTAAAGTCCTAAATTAGCAGGTGTTACATTCTCCCCTTGTTAGGAGAATTTCGTCCCGAAATTAGCTCGAAGTCGCGGTGTGAGTAGAGTCAGTAAACAGGTGTGGATGTTTTAGTCGCATTTGGTCTTCCCGTTCCCAAGTGAATTCAGGACCACGCCTCGAATTCCACCTGACTTTAACAATGGGAATACGACTCTGTTTTAAGCGTTTGACCTCACGGTCCATAATTTCCACGGGTTCCTCGACAAAGTGTAGTTTGTCGTCAATGTGTATCTCATCAAGAGGTATAACCAGTGTCTCATTAGACAGACATTTCTTTAAGTTAGAAATGTGAAAGGTAGGGTGCACGCTACTGAGTTCAGGAGGTAGCTGCAGTCTGTACGCCACTGAGGATTTCGAACGGTCCAATGTACCTGGGATTCAGTTTCCCACGTTTGCCAAAACGAATAACGCCTTTCCAAGGCGAGATTTTCAGAAGTACTCGATCTCCAACCTGGAATTCGAGGTGTTTGCGTCTCACGTCAGCATAGCTTTTCTGACGATCACGCGCTGCTTTCAGTCGGTTTTGTATGCCTACGATCTTTTCAGTTGTTTCATGTATGATTTCCGGACCGGTGAGTTGTGCATCCCCCACCTCAGTCCAACAGATAGGCGACCGGCACTTACGACCGTACAGTGCTTCGAAGGGTGCAACTTTGATGCTGGTGTGATAACTGTTGTTGTAGGAAAACTCACACAAAGGCAAGTGATTTTCCCAGTTTTTACCGAAGTCAACTACGCAGGCTCGTAGCATATCTTCCAGTGTTTGTATGGTTCGTTCACTCTAGCCGTCAGTTTGTGGATGATAAGCAGTACTCATGTCCAAACGAGTACCGAGGGATTTTTGTAGTGATTTCCAGAAGCGGGAAGTAAATCGAGCATCTCGGTCAGAGATAATCGAGATGGGCACGCCGTGTCTCGACACGATCTCTTTCAGGTAGATCCGTGTCAAACGTTCCATCTTGTCAGTTTCCTTGATGGCTAGGAAATGAGCAGATTTAGTGAGTCGGTCCACGATCACCCAAATGGTATCGCAACCGCTAGGTGTTTTTGGAAGTTTGGTAATGAAGTCCATAGTAATCTGCTCCCATTTCCATTCAGGGATTTCCGGTTGGTGTAGCAAACCGGAAGGTTTCTGGTGTTCGGCTTTAACCTTAGAACAAGCAAGACACTTGCCAACGTAGGTAGCAATGTCCGCTTTCATGTTGGGCCACCAGTACAACTCCTTGATGCCATGGTACATTTTGTCGGCACCAGGGTGTATAGAGTACTTAGACTTGTGTGCCTCGTTCATCACCAAGTCTTGTAAGTTCCCGTAGTTGGGCAACCAGAGTCGGTCAGAGAAGTACTTGGCCCCGTTTGGTTTGGTTTCAAACTGTTTATCCATGCCTCTCAAGGCCTCGTGTTTCACATTTTCAGCTTTGAGTGCTTCGAGTTGAGCGGTAAGAATTTGGGTTATCAGGTCGTTGTTTATATTCATACTAAGTGCTCGGACTCGAAGGGGTTTCACTCGTTCCTTACGACTTAAGGCATCAGCAACAACGTTTGCTTTACCTGGATGGTAGCGAATTTCACAGTCGTAATCAGTAAGTAGTTCGACCCAACGGCGTTGTCTGATGTTTAGGTCCTTTTGGTCGAAGATGTGTTGGAGACTTTTGTGGTCGGTAAAAATTGTACCCTTGGTACCATACAAGTAGTGTCTCCAGATTTTGAGAGCGAATACAACTGCTCCCAACTCTAGGTCATGAGTGGTGTAATTCTTTTCGTGGACCTTGAGTTGCCGAGAGGCGTAAGCAATAACCTTGTCCCGTTGCATCAGCATGCAACCGAGACCTTGGTGTGAAGCGTCACAGTATACCACGAAGTCATCGTTGCCTTCGGGTAATGAAAGAATAGGTGCACTGCAGAGTTTCTTTTTGAGCAGATGGAAAGCTGACTCTTGTTTGTCAGTCCAATCGAATTTCTTTTCCTTTTGGGTCAGTGCAGTGAGGGGTTGAGCTATTTTCGAAAAATTCTCAATGAATCGCCTATAGTATCCGGCGAGTCCTAAGAATTGTCGCACCTCGGTAGGTGTAGTAGGTGCTTGTCAGCACTTGATGGCTTCAATTTTTGAAGGATCAACATGAATTCCTTGATTGTCAATCACGTGTCCAAGGAATTGTACAGTTTGCATCCAGAACTCACACTTGGAGAATTTGGCATATAACTCCTCGTGCTTGAGTAGTTATAGAATGGTTTTCAGGTGTTGCGCGTGTTCTTGTTCATTGCGCGAGTAAATCAGAATGTCGTCAATGAAAATGATGACAAACTTGTCAAGGTAAGGCTTACACACCCGATTCATAAGGTCCATGAATACTGCTGGGGCGTTGGTCAAGCCGAATGGCATCACTTGGAATTCGTAATGCCCGTAGCGAGTTCGGAAGGCTGTTTTAGGAATGTCTTCGTCACGAACTCGGAGTTGGTGATAACCTGATCGTAGATCGATTTTTGAATAAAAACTCGACCCCTGAAGTTGGTCAAACAGGTCATCAATACGAGGTAGTGGGTAACGGTTCTTGACGGTTAATTTGTTGAGTTCACGGTAGTCGATGCACATGCGAAAAGAACCGTCTTTCTTTTTCACAAACAAGACCGGGGCTCCCCAAGGCGAGGAACTCGGTCGAATAAAGCCTTTATCCAGGAGTTCTTGCAGTTGCGTAGACAACTCCTGAAGTTCAGAGGGGGCTAAACGGTACGGTGCTCGTGCCACGGGTGCTGCGCTGGGCACAAGGTCAATAGAAAATTTGACTTGTCTAGTTGGCGGTAGGCCAGGCAAGTCTTCAGGAAAGACTTCTGGGAAGTCTCGAACAATAGGCACATCCTCAAGTCGCTTCTCCTCCGACTGTTTCTCTATAACATGTGCGAGGATTGCCTGGTACCTTTTCTCAAGTATTTCCGGGTTTTCATGCAAGAAATAATGTTAAGTCTCGTCCCACCGGTCTCCCCTTGTACGATTAAAGTTCCACCGGTGACGAGAGGAATACGGACGATTTTCTCGTAACAAATAATCTCGGCACAGTATTTGGATAACCAATCCATACCAACGATTATGTCAAAGCTGCCAATCTTGACAGGTATAAGATCAATAGGGAATAGCTCATCAGCTAAGTTCAACGTGCAGTTAGGTATCATACTATTGGCCTCAATGAGTTTGCCATTTGCCAATTCTACTGTGTACTTAGAATCTAAGGCAACAGGTGTAGTGTTAAGTAGTGGACAAAACTCATCGGATATGAAGCTCCTATCAGCACCAGTATCAACTAACACAGAAGCAGTCAAATTGTTGAGAAGGAACGTACCCGTGACCACATTCGGGTCCTGGCGGGCATCCCCAGCGTTGAGTACAAAAGCTCTGCCCCGAGCATTGTTGTTGTTGTTCCCCTTTTGGTTCTTCAATTTAGGGCAGTCACTTTTGAAATGTCCAGCAACTCCACATTCATAACAGGTTCTGGGAGTGTTGGGCTTGGAGTTGGTATTAGCAGTGTTGGTCCTGCAGTCTTTAGCAAAGTGCCCGAATTGCTTGCACTTGCTACATGGGCAAGGACCCTGATGGTGTCGTTGGCATTTAGAGCAATAGGGCTTGGTTCCCTTGTACGTTCCCTTATCATCGGAACCGGAGGTGTAGGCTTTAATGGTTTCGGGTTTCTTGTTTTGGTGGTTGTTGTGGTTGTCGGACCATTTTCTTTTGTTGTTGTTGGAGGATGGAGTGAGTGGTTCAGGATCCTCGTTCATGGCCATGAGTTCATGAGCCAATCGGATAGCACCATCAATGGTGGTTTGGTTTGAGGAGGCGACGTTCCCCCGGACGGGTTCCGGAAGACCGCGGATGTATTTTCTGATCTTGTCAGACTCGCTGCTTACCATTGCTGGGCGGAGGATGGCAAGCTGGTTAAACCTCGAGGTGTATCTATCAATGTCAGTCCCCTACACCTTTAGGTTCCAAAATTCTCCCTCCAGCTTCTGGAGTTGTTCAATAGGGCAGTACTTGGCAGTGAGCATCTTTTTTAGATCCTCCCAAGATAGAAGGTAGGCGTTGTCAATACCCACTGATTGGGCATATGAGTTCCACCAGGAGAGGGCACCACCTTCGAGGGTGCAAGTAGAGAATTTGACCTTATCTTCCTCTGCACATCTGCTGATGAGAAAGACATATTCCATCTTTTCACACCACCTGATCAGCCCGATGGCACCTTCCGTGCCCTTGAAGATGTGAGGTTTGCAGTTTTGAAAGTCCTTGTCGGAACAAGGTTTGGGTTAAGATCGGTTGGCAGTCGAGTCTTCGCTGCCTGATGTCGGTACTCGTGTAGACAAGGCTTGGGCCACACTGCGGGCAATCAGATCCGCTATTTCGGTTTCGCTTAGGGTGACCTGGCGTCGGGGTGACATGATGCTGAACAAGAAGAACAAGAAAAGAGAAATAAGAGGTTTGTACGAATTTATGATATATTTCATGGGTATATGATGGAATATGCGATAACAGAGTGACGTGATAACCATATTTCATTAGATAACTAGATTAGATACAAGGCGTGGGTTCTAGAAGGTTACATAATATAAGGAGTACAAAAGATGCCGGAAATTGTTACATCCGGTCGAATTATAAAAGTTACACCTAGGAAATTACTAGGTTTTCAGAGTAAAAACTACACTAGTCTTCACGTAGATTAATTTGTTCCATCAGTGCAACAAGGTGATCCACTGTATTTGCAAGTCTGTTGGCCTGTCTGGCATTGTCTTCAGCCAAAACCAGTCATTGTACCAACATCCTTGAGTATTCTTCGGCCTCTTGCAGGCGTTGCTCGCATTGTTCCAACCTGAGTCGTATAAGTTCGACTTCTACTCCAGATTCCACTACCCGGTCGTGGAGTACGTTCACGTTGCTAACGGTGTTTTCGTGATCTTCGGAGACTTGGTTGATGCGCTCAAGCGATGTGAGTCTCCAGTTTTCGTTGGTCTCTTGCAATGCGACATCCATGGTGCGAAGTCGTTGCTCGTGACGGTCCAGCCTTGCGGCCAAGTCTGGCAGAGTAAAGTGAGTGGGATACGGGCCAACTCGAGGCAACCTGGTGTTCCTCCTAGCTACCCGCGGGTTCTGCGTCCCGGATTGAGAGTGGGATGGATTGGGTGGTGTGTTTGCCATTCTGAGAACAAGCGTTAGAAAGAGTGAGGCCTATCTATGCAAATATACTTATATCACATAATAGCCTAAGGTGTCTAATACAGACAAGTTTGGTTCCCGGTTTCTCTCGTGGTCAGAGTCAACTAGTGTATCCTGCTCAGTCATGATTCCTTTCAGATCTCACATCATATTCTTTTAATTATACATAGTTGATCAGGCTATGTTAAATTAAACCAATATCATGTAGTCACTGAACCTAATCATACTTAATAAGGATACTGCCTAACGGTCATAGTCTAGGCCCACTAAATGCAACCTAGTTCGCTATAACCTTAGGCTCTGATACCAATCTGTAACACCCCCAAATTTACTGTTGCGCGGAAGCAAGCTTTAGGTGTTACTAATCAATAATCAAGCACCAAAGTAAAGCAAACGACATCTATATGCAACGTCGTACAATAGTACAAAAGTATTACATTGTCGAATCATAATAACAAGCTTCGAGTTCATAGATGATTTCCTAGAAAATTCAAATACATAACTGATATTCAAAAAGTAATGCAAAAGAATTTCCACAAATTGTATGCATGCGACTCGAGCTATCAGTCTTGGGGTAATCCTACTCCGTTTGTGTACCTGAGATACAAAGCTAAAACAGGTCAACCAAAAAGGGTTGGTGAATCTCACAGGTTTAGTAGTAAAGTCATCGTTTGTGAACCACAAGTAGTGTACCAGCGTTGCCATCAAGCAAAGTAAGTAAATCAGTACGTACGCACAGTTGCCATGAGCTCATAAGTTGAAGCTTAACCGTGTAGTGTGAATGGTACAGTCAAGTACAGCATCACGTACCCTCGTGAGTGCTATCCGCACACTCATATGTAACAAATATTAATATGCCTGTTTCTACGTGTAAATCAGTACGTGGTGGCGCTACCACCCCAGGTAGGGATTGTCAGTCCCAAATGGATCCATTTACTAGTAATCGCGCTTAAGTCCATAACTAACAACTTACGATAGGAGGATTTCAGTGGATAAAAGTAACTCATGCAAAGTTTGTGTAAAAGCAGTAGTAAATCAATACAGTACATTGCGTTCACATGTAAAACGGTAGCTAAGTATCTCCCCCAAAGTATAAAAACAGTAAAAGTGGGGCCGTAAGACTCACCTGAGTCAAGCAAGCAAGCGTTTAACTTAATAAACGTGAAGTCTGAAAGCAGTGGTAATCCGTAGGTTCTGTGAACCCGCAACCTTCTAATGCCCTAAGCATATAAGGTTGTATGTATAAGTGAATGTCTCAAAAGATCATTCATGCTAGTTGTCCACTCAACTAGTTATGTCCAAGTATTTGTTTGTACGTTTGTGATTATTTTGTAAATAAGTATGGCCCGTTGGTGACGGAGGTATAATAATAATTCAAGTGTTATTATTATGTAATTCATTGTGCTTGTATATCTTGTAGTGTAGTGTTTTTAAATACTTAGTATAAAAAGTATTTAACTTTCTGTTTCATGCGACAATGTATAACCTGACAATGACATTCATGTACACTGTTTATGCGTCAAAAAGTTCACGAAGTTTTGTTCATACGACAATAGCAATTCACGGAATTTCTTTTAAGTATGTTAGTTTTATGCGACAATGGGAAATCACGGACTTGTTTATGCGTGAATGATAATCACGGATTGTGTTTATGCGTGAATGATATTCACGGTTTTTGTTTATGAGAATGGTATTCACGGAGTTGAGATTTCATGCGATAATAAGGATTGACGGACCAATGATTTTCTAGAATACAAGTGTTATACTTTGTTCCCACTGTTCACTAAACCCGTTATCACTGTTAGTTAGTAAACTCGTTACCACTGTTAGTTATAACTCGTTACCAATGTTAGTTATAACTCGTTACCACTGTTAGTTATAACTCGTTACCACTGTTAGTTATAACTCGTTACCAATGTTAGTTATAACTCGTTACCACTGTTAGTTATAACTCGTTACCACTGTTAGTTATAACTCATTACCACTGTTAGTTATAACTCGTTACCACTGTTAGTTATAACTCGTTAGGCCTTTCGATTTGGAGCATTTCTAGTCCGATTTATACCTAACCAAAAATCACACATGTTCTCATATATGTCTAGTTCATTTCTGCACTTTATGGTATTTTTATATGTTCATTTACTATTTTAAACAAAAATAGTTTCAAGGTGTGGTCAGACTTGGTCCAAAACGGTTGTATGTTCAAAGATCGAGTTATACACGAAATTACGGACATTTCTGGAAATGGTCATAGAAGAACTTTTTAAAGTTGACAAAATATGTGAGGTTTTGGAACTGGTCTCATACGTTTTAGTGGTCTAGAACTCAAGATATGGTCTCGAGAATTTACTGAAAATTCCTGTCTGCCGGAACAGTAAACCTATGTCACCGGAGAAAAATGTTTTCGAGTAGCAAACTGAGTCAAAAAGTCACGAGACTAATTTTGTTGGAAAGATAACTTCTTGTACTACATTCTAGGCTTAAGAAACGTCCATTTTGTTGTTGTAATGATTTTTATAAAATTCGTGGAAGCGGAAACAGAATCTGAACAGGAACATAAACTCATAGTTTCTAGATTTAAATTGCGTTTTGATTTATGTTTTGGACATGTAATCGTTAAGTGGACATTATAACAAGTAATTATATGTTTTCAAAGTAATATAATGAAAGTTCAAGAGTTCTTACAAAGAAATGATGAGGAGAAGGAGAAAGGAAAGCCGAATGCTCGTTTTCTTGCGTTTTCTTAATTTCCGACGTGGCGGTTCGTGATGGCTCTATGGTGGTGATATGGTAGACTTGCGGTGGTGTCTAGGTGGTGTGGGGGTGGCTGGTGACAGCCTGAATTCGGCCAGAGAGAGGATGGGAGGGATTAGAGAGAGAAAGTGAAGGTGAGGTGGTGAAAGAGTGTGAAATGGTTTAAGTGTTTGTGTGGGTTTTTGGTCAAGATCTTATGATAGTGGAGGGAAGCCATACTTGGCTGATTTTCTGCAGATTTCAAGGGGGTCCCACTCTTGTAGGTGTGTTAAATTAATTTCCCAGTTTACAATAAGGTGGTGCTTGTTTACCCATTCGTTTCGATATTTATTTAGGCGTTAAACATTTGTTACGCATATTTAATTAAAGATTTTAAAACCCGATATTTTAACTTGATGTATTTTATAAAAATACTTAATAATGTGATATAAGATGTAGTTTGACTTTATTTTATCCGTCGGGCGCGTCTCGCGCATTTTCATCGCGTACTGAGTGTTTTATACGATATTTAGTACGTGTAATATATTCTCACAATATATTAAGGTAAACAATGTTTGTTTAGATAATTCCACATTATTTTAATAGTTTGTCACCAACGTCCATATTTTCGTTGTCGGATATCCATCCGGTTCATAATCGTACAATTTAAACAAATCGTGTAAACGCGTATGTAATTACACAGACGATCATGTATATTTAGATTAACATAAGCTAAATACACATAATTAGAAGTAGTTTAGGCACTAATTAAAGTCCTAAATTAGCAGGTGTTACATTCTCCCCTTGTTAGGAGAATTTCGTCCCGAAATTAGCTCGAAGTCGCGGTGTGAGTAGAGTCAGTAAACAGGTGTGGATGTTTTAGTCGCATTTGGTCTTCCCGTTCCCAAGTGAATTCAGGACCACGCCTCGAATTCCACCTGACTTTAACAATGGGAATACGACTCTGTTTTAAGCGTTTGACCTCACGGTCCATAATTTCCACGGGTTCCTCGACAAAGTGTAGTTTGTCGTCAATGTGTATCTCATCAAGAGGTATAACCAGTGTCTCATTAGACAGACATTTCTTTAAGTTAGAAATGTGAAAGGTAGGGTGCACGCTACTGAGTTCAGGAGGTAGCTGCAGTCTGTACGCCACTGAGGATTTCGAACGGTCCAATGTACCTGGGATTCAGTTTCCCACGTTTGCCAAAACGAATAACGCCTTTCCAAGGCGAGATTTTCAGAAGTACTCGATCTCCAACCTGGAATTCGAGGTGTTTGCGTCTCACGTCAGCATAGCTTTTCTGACGATCACGCGCTGCTTTCAGTCGGTTTTGTATGCCTACGATCTTTTCAGTTGTTTCATGTATGATTTCCGGACCGGTGAGTTGTGCATCCCCCACCTCAGTCCAACAGATAGGCGACCGGCACTTACGACCGTACAGTGCTTCGAAGGGTGCAACTTTGATGCTGGTGTGATAACTGTTGTTGTAGGAAAACTCACACAAAGGCAAGTGATTTTCCCAGTTTTTACCGAAGTCAACTACGCAGGCTCGTAGCATATCTTCCAGTGTTTGTATGGTTCGTTCACTCTAGCCGTCAGTTTGTGGATGATAAGCAGTACTCATGTCCAAACGAGTACCGAGGGATTTTTGTAGTGATTTCCAGAAGCGGGAAGTAAATCGAGCATCTCGGTCAGAGATAATCGAGATGGGCACGCCGTGTCTCGACACGATCTCTTTCAGGTAGATCCGTGTCAAACGTTCCATCTTGTCAGTTTCCTTGATGGCTAGGAAATGAGCAGATTTAGTGAGTCGGTCCACGATCACCCAAATGGTATCGCAACCGCTAGGTGTTTTTGGAAGTTTGGTAATGAAGTCCATAGTAATCTGCTCCCATTTCCATTCAGGGATTTCCGGTTGGTGTAGCAAACCGGAAGGTTTCTGGTGTTCGGCTTTAACCTTAGAACAAGCAAGACACTTGCCAACGTAGGTAGCAATGTCCGCTTTCATGTTGGGCCACCAGTACAACTCCTTGATGCCATGGTACATTTTGTCGGCACCAGGGTGTATAGAGTACTTAGACTTGTGTGCCTCGTTCATCACCAAGTCTTGTAAGTTCCCGTAGTTGGGCAACCAGAGTCGGTCAGAGAAGTACTTGGCCCCGTTTGGTTTGGTTTCAAACTGTTTATCCATGCCTCTCAAGGCCTCGTGTTTCACATTTTCAGCTTTGAGTGCTTCGAGTTGAGCGGTAAGAATTTGGGTTATCAGGTCGTTGTTTATATTCATACTAAGTGCTCGGACTCGAAGGGGTTTCACTCGTTCCTTACGACTTAAGGCATCAGCAACAACGTTTGCTTTACCTGGATGGTAGCGAATTTCACAGTCGTAATCAGTAAGTAGTTCGACCCAACGGCGTTGTCTGATGTTTAGGTCCTTTTGGTCGAAGATGTGTTGGAGACTTTTGTGGTCGGTAAAAATTGTACCCTTGGTACCATACAAGTAGTGTCTCCAGATTTTGAGAGCGAATACAACTGCTCCCAACTCTAGGTCATGAGTGGTGTAATTCTTTTCGTGGACCTTGAGTTGCCGAGAGGCGTAAGCAATAACCTTGTCCCGTTGCATCAGCATGCAACCGAGACCTTGGTGTGAAGCGTCACAGTATACCACGAAGTCATCGTTGCCTTCGGGTAATGAAAGAATAGGTGCACTGCAGAGTTTCTTTTTGAGCAGATGGAAAGCTGACTCTTGTTTGTCAGTCCAATCGAATTTCTTTTCCTTTTGGGTCAGTGCAGTGAGGGGTTGAGCTATTTTCGAAAAATTCTCAATGAATCGCCTATAGTATCCGGCGAGTCCTAAGAATTGTCGCACCTCGGTAGGTGTAGTAGGTGCTTGTCAGCACTTGATGGCTTCAATTTTTGAAGGATCAACATGAATTCCTTGATTGTCAATCACGTGTCCAAGGAATTGTACAGTTTGCATCCAGAACTCACACTTGGAGAATTTGGCATATAACTCCTCGTGCTTGAGTAGTTATAGAATGGTTTTCAGGTGTTGTGCGTGTTCTTGTTCATTGCGCGAGTAAATCAGAATGTCGTCAATGAAAATGATGACAAACTTGTCAAGGTAAGGCTTACACACCCGATTCATAAGGTCCATGAATACTGCTGGGGCGTTGGTCAAGCCGAATGGCATCACTTGGAATTCGTAATGCCCGTAGCGAGTTCGGAAGGCTGTTTTAGGAATGTCTTCGTCACGAACTCGGAGTTGGTGATAACCTGATCGTAGATCGATTTTTGAATAAAAACTCGACCCCTGAAGTTGGTCAAACAGGTCATCAATACGAGGTAGTGGGTAGCGGTTCTTGACGGTTAATTTGTTGAGTTCACGGTAGTCGATGCACATGCGAAAAGAACCGTCTTTCTTTTTCACAAACAAGACCGGGGCTCCCCAAGGCGAGGAACTCGGTCGAATAAAGCCTTTATCCAGGAGTTCTTGCAGTTGCGTAGACAACTCCTGAAGTTCAGAGGGGGCTAAACGGTACGGTGCTCGTGCCACGGGTGCTGCGCTGGGCACAAGGTCAATAGAAAATTTGACTTGTCTAGTTGGCGGTAGGCCAGGCAAGTCTTCAGGAAAGACTTCTGGGAAGTCTCGAACAATAGGCACATCCTCAAGTCGCTTCTCCTCCGACTGTTTCTCTATAACATGTGCGAGGATTGCCTGGTACCTTTTCTCAAGTATTTCCGGGTTTTCATGCAAGAAATAATGTTAAGTCTCGTCCCACCGGTCTCCCCTTGTACGATTAAAGTTCCACCGGTGACGAGAGGAATACGGACGATTTTCTCGTAACAAATAATCTCGGCACAGTATTTGGATAACCAATCCATACCAACGATTATGTCAAAGCTGCCAATCTTGACAGGTATAAGATCAATAGGGAATAGCTCATCAGCTAAGTTCAACGTGCAGTTAGGTATCATACTATTGGCCTCAATGAGTTTGCCATTTGCCAATTCTACTGTGTACTTAGAATCTAAGGCAACAGGTGTAGTGTTAAGTAGTGGACAAAACTCATCGGATATGAAGCTCCTATCAGCACCAGTATCAACTAACACAGAAGCAGTCAAATTGTTGAGAAGGAACGTACCCGTGACCACATTCGGGTCCTGGCGGGCATCCCCAGCGTTGAGTACAAAAGCTCTGCCCCGAGCATTGTTGTTGTTGTTCCCCTTTTGGTTCTTCAATTTAGGGCAGTCACTTTTGAAATGTCCAGCAACTCCACATTCATAACAGGTTCTGGGAGTGTTGGGCTTGGAGTTGGTATTAGCAGTGTTGGTCCTGCAGTCTTTAGCAAAGTGCCCGAATTGCTTGCACTTGCTACATGGGCAAGGACCCTGATGGTGTCGTTGGCATTTAGAGCAATAGGGCTTGGTTCCCTTGTACGTTCCCTTATCATCGGAACCGGAGGTGTAGGCTTTAATGGTTTCGGGTTTCTTGTTTTGGTGGTTGTTGTGGTTGTCGGACCATTTTCTTTTGTTGTTGTTGGAGGATGGAGTGAGTGGTTCAGGATCCTCGTTCATGGCCATGAGTTCATGAGCCAATCGGATAGCACCATCAATGGTGGTTTGGTTTGAGGAGGCGACGTTCCCCCGGACGGGTTCCGGAAGACCGCGGATGTATTTTCTGATCTTGTCAGACTCGCTGCTTACCATTGCTGGGCGGAGGATGGCAAGCTGGTTAAACCTCGAGGTGTATCTATCAATGTCAGTCCCCTGCACCTTTAGGTTCCAAAATTCTCCCTCCAGCTTCTGGAGTTGTTCAATAGGGCAGTACTTGGCAGTGAGCATCTTTTTTAGATCCTCCCAAGATAGAAGGTAGGCGTTGTCAATACCCACTGATTGGGCATATGAGTTCCACCAGGAGAGGGCACCACCTTCGAGGGTGCAAGTAGAGAATTTGACCTTATCTTCCTCTGCACATCTGCTGATGAGAAAGACATATTCCATCTTTTCACACCACCTGATCAGCCCGATGGCACCTTCCGTGCCCTTGAAGATGTGAGGTTTGCAGTTTTGAAAGTCCTTGTCGGAACAAGGTTTGGGTTAAGATCGGTTGGCAGTCGAGTCTTCGCTGCCTGATGTCGGTACTCGTGTAGACAAGGCTTGGGCCACACTGCGGGCAATCAGATCCGCTATTTCGGTTTCGCTTAGGGTGACCTGGCGTCGGGGTGACATGATGCTGAACAAGAAGAACAAGAAAAGAGAAATAAGAGGTTTGTACGAATTTATGATATATTTCATGGGTATATGATGGAATATGCGATAACAGAGTGACGTGATAACCATATTTCATTAGATAACTAGATTAGATACAAGGCGTGGGTTCTAGAAGGTTACATAATATAAGGAGTACAAAAGATGCCGGAAATTGTTACATCCGGTCGAATTATAAAAGTTACACCTAGGAAATTACTAGGTTTTCAGAGTAAAAACTACACTAGTCTTCACGTAGATTAATTTGTTCCATCAGTGCAACAAGGTGATCCACTGTATTTGCAAGTCTGTTGGCCTGTCTGGCATTGTCTTCAGCCAAAACCAGTCATTGTACCAACATCCTTGAGTATTCTTCGGCCTCTTGCAGGCGTTGCTCGCATTGTTCCAACCTGAGTCGTATAAGTTCGACTTCTACTCCAGATTCCACTACCCGGTCGTGGAGTACGTTCACGTTGCTAACGGTGTTTTCGTGATCTTCGGAGACTTGGTTGATGCGCTCAAGCGATGTGAGTCTCCAGTTTTCGTTGGTCTCTTGCAATGCGACATCCATGGTGCGAAGTCGTTGCTCGTGACGGTCCAGCCTTGCGGCCAAGTCTGGCAGAGTAAAGTGAGTGGGATACGGGCCAACTCGAGGCAACCTGGTGTTCCTCCTAGCTACCCGCGGGTTCTGCGTCCCGGATTGAGAGTGGGATGGATTGGGTGGTGTGTTTGCCATTCTGAGAACAAGCGTTAGAAAGAGTGAGGCCTATCTATGCAAATATACTTATATCACATAATAGCCTAAGGTGTCTAATACAGACAAGTTTGGTTCCCGGTTTCTCTCGTGGTCAGAGTCAACTAGTGTATCCTGCTCAGTCATGATTCCTTTCAGATCTCACATCATATTCTTTTAATTATACATAGTTGATCAGGCTATGTTAAATTAAACCAATATCATGTAGTCACTGAACCTAATCATACTTAATAAGGATACTGCCTAACGGTCATAGTCTAGGCCCACTAAATGCAACCTAGTTCGCTATAACCTTAGGCTCTGATACCAATCTGTAACACCCCCAAATTTACTGTTGCGCGGAAGCAAGCTTTAGGTGTTACTAATCAATAATCAAGCACCAAAGTAAAGCAAACGACATCTATATGCAACGTCGTACAATAGTACAAAAGTATTACATTGTCGAATCATAATAACAAGCTTCGAGTTCATAGATGATTTCCTAGAAAATTCAAATACATAACTGATATTCAAAAAGTAATGCAAAAGAATTTCCACAAATTGTATGCATGCGACTCGAGCTATCAGTCTTGGGGTAATCCTACTCCGTTTGTGTACCTGAGATACAAAGCTAAAACAGGTCAACCAAAAAGGGTTGGTGAATCTCACAGGTTTAGTAGTAAAGTCATCGTTTGTGAACCACAAGTAGTGTACCAGCGTTGCCATCAAGCAAAGTAAGTAAATCAGTACGTACGCACAGTTGCCATGAGCTCATAAGTTGAAGCTTAACCGTGTAGTGTGAATGGTACAGTCAAGTACAGCATCACGTACCCTCGTGAGTGCTATCCGCACACTCATATGTAACAAATATTAATATGCCTGTTTCTACGTGTAAATCAGTACGTGGTGGCGCTACCACCCCAGGTAGGGATTGTCAGTCCCAAATGGATCCATTTACTAGTAATCGCGCTTAAGTCCATAACTAACAACTTACGATAGGAGGATTTCAGTGGATAAAAGTAACTCATGCAAAGTTTGTGTAAAAGCAGTAGTAAATCAATACAGTACATTGCGTTCACATGTAAAACGGTAGCTAAGTATCTCCCCCAAAGTATAAAAACAGTAAAAGTGGGGCCGTAAGACTCACCTGAGTCAAGCAAGCAAGCGTTTAACTTAATAAACGTGAAGTCTGAAAGCAGTGGTAATCCGTAGGTTCTGTGAACCCGCAACCTTCTAATGCCCTAAGCATATAAGGTTGTATGTATAAGTGAATGTCTCAAAAGATCATTCATGCTAGTTGTCCACTCAACTAGTTATGTCCAAGTATTTGTTTGTACGTTTGTGATTATTTTGTAAATAAGTATGGCCCGTTGGTGACGGAGGTATAATAATAATTCAAGTGTTATTATTATGTAATTCATTGTGCTTGTATATCTTGTAGTGTAGTGTTTTTAAATACTTAGTATAAAAAGTATTTAACTTTCTGTTTCATGCGACAATGTATAACCTGACAATGACATTCATGTACACTGTTTATGCGTCAAAAAGTTCACGAAGTTTTGTTCATACGACAATAGCAATTCACGGAATTTCTTTTAAGTATGTTAGTTTTATGCGACAATGGGAAATCACGGACTTGTTTATGCGTGAATGATAATCACGGATTGTGTTTATGCGTGAATGATATTCACGGTTTTTGTTTATGAGAATGGTATTCACGGAGTTGAGATTTCATGCGATAATAAGGATTGACGGACCAATGATTTTCTAGAATACAAGTGTTATACTTTGTTCCCACTGTTCACTAAACCCGTTATCACTGTTAGTTAGTAAACTCGTTACCACTGTTAGTTATAACTCGTTACCAATGTTAGTTATAACTCGTTACCACTGTTAGTTATAACTCGTTACCACTGTTAGTTATAACTCGTTACCAATGTTAGTTATAACTCGTTACCACTGTTAGTTATAACTCGTTACCACTGTTAGTTATAACTCATTACCACTGTTAGTTATAACTCGTTACCACTGTTAGTTATAACTCGTTAGGCCTTTCGATTTGGAGCATTTCTAGTCCGATTTATACCTAACCAAAAATCACACATGTTCTCATATATGTCTAGTTCATTTCTGCACTTTATGGTATTTTTATATGTTCATTTACTATTTTAAACGAAAATAGTTTCAAGGTGTGGTCAGACTTGGTCCAAAACGGTTGTATGTTCAAAGATCGAGTTATACACGAAATTACGGACATTTCTGGAAATGGTCATAGAAGAACTTTTTAAAGTTGACAAAATATGTGAGGTTTTGGAACTGGTCTCATACGTTTTAGTGGTCTAGAACTCAAGATATGGTCTCGAGAATTTACTGAAAATTCCTGTCTGCCGGAACAGTAAACCTATGTCACCGGAGAAAAATGTTTTCGAGTAGCAAACTGAGTCAAAAAGTCATGAGACTAATTTTGTTGGAAAGATAACTTCTTGTACTACATTCTAGGCTTAAGAAACGTCCATTTTGTTGTTGTAATGATTTTTATAAAATTCGTGGAAGCGGAAACAGAATCTGGACAGGAACATAAACTCATAGTTTCTAGATTTAAATTGCGTTTTGATTTATATTTTGGACATGTAATCGTTAAGTGGACATTATAACAAGTAATTATATGTTTTCAAAGTAATATAATGAAAGTTCAAGAGTTCTTACAAAGAAATGATGAGGAGAAGGAGAAAGGAAAGCCGAATGCTCGTTTTCTTGCGTTTTCTTAATTTCCGGCGTGGCGGTTCGTGATGGCTCTATGGTAGACTTGCGGTGGTGTCTAGGTGGTGTGGGGGTGGCTGGTGACAGCCTGAATTCGGCCAGAGAGAGGATGGGAGGGATTAGAGAGAGAAAGTGAAGGTGAGGTGGTGAAAGAGTGTGAAATGGTTTAAGTGTTTGTGTGGGTTTTTGGTCAAGATCTTATGATAGTGGAGGGAAGCCATACTTGGCTGATTTTCTGCAGATTTCAAGGGGGTCCCACTCTTGTAGGTGTGTTAAATTAATTTCCCAGTTTACAATAAGGTGGTGCTTGTTTACCCATTCGTTTCGATATTTATTTAGGCGTTAAACATTTGTTACGCATATTTAATTAAAGATTTTAAAACCCGATATTTTAACTTGATGTATTTTATAAAAATACTTAATAATGTGATATAAGATGTAGTTTGACTTTATTTTATCCGTCGGGCGCGTCTCGCGCATTTTCGTCGCGTACTGAGTGTTTTATACGATATTTAGTACGTGTAATATATTCTCACAATATATTAAGGTAAACAATGTTTGTTTAGATAATTCCATATTATTTTAATAGTTTGTCACCAACGTCCATATTTTCGTTGTCGGATATCCATCCGGTTCATAATCGTACGATTTAAACAAATCGTGTAAACGTGTATGTAATTACACAGACGATCATGTATATTTAGATTAACATAAGCTAAATACACGTAATTATAAGTAGTTTAGGCACTAATAAAAGTCCTAAATTAGCAGGTGTTACACCAGGTACGAAAAGGTGGAAAAGGTGGTGCACCAGGTACGGAAAAACACGTAAAGGTCTAGCACCGGGTACGAAAAAGGACAAAAAAGCGCGATCCGTGCGGGTGGGTGGCAGCCGGCGGCGGCCTGGTGGCTGGCTGGCGGCGGCTGGCTGCTACCTGCACCAGCCCGCTGCCTATTGCTTCGTTTCTCGATTCGCGCGTGTTTTCGTTGTTATGCGTCCGTTTGCGTTGATTCTTTTTGCGTTGGATTCGTAATTCAAAAACGAAGCTTTTGATGAAAAGAAATCTCAAAAATATTTCTCTGAACTTTAGATGTGTCGTACAAATCGTTTAGATCTTCCGGAGTGCGTAGAATCTTCATTCTTCGTCCGTTTTTGTTGATTCTTTTTCTGTTGGATTCGTAATTTGACAACAAAGATCTTGGGTCAGGTGGATGTTGGTTATGGGCACTTTTGTCTTGAAATCTCGTTTGATGTCTTGAATCTTCAAACGTGTGTGAAATCTTCATTTTTCATCCGTTTTGCTTGATCTTTATCGTGCAACCTTGTATTGACCATCTTGGCATAATAATATTGATTTGTAATGTTTTTGAGTTAAAGTGCCAAGAATCGTTCCAGAATGAGAGAGATATCGGTAGTAAAAATGTGACTTTTTACGCGATGTCAGTTATCTCACACTTAGAACTTTGCTTGTCCTCAAGCAAATTTGATTTTCAACATGGTTAAAGATAAAATAATTTTAAGGCAGAACTTTTTACTAAGGGGTTTTGGGAACGTAAAGGAAGGATTGTAATCTTTAGGAGCATGCTTTTGATCTTTGATCTTGAATACATGACTAGGCGATCCTCTCAAGGTGGTCACTCAAATCACTCAAAGTGTTTCGGGTTTCCTATTCTAATATTATCAATCACTCAGAATGCCAGACATGTATCGTTTATCGTCATAGGCTTGATCGAGAATCAAATCGTTACCTTTTTGGTGAGTGCGAAGTCGATCTAGCCACAATCATTCAAGGAGAGGGGATGTAAGGTTTTTGGAGTGAAAGGTTGGTGGTATGAGAGGAGGTTTTGTTGGGTTTTTGATGGGTTTTCTTTTTTGTTGAAGTTGGAATTTTTGGGGGATTGACGCCTTTTTGATATTTGCGGAAGGAGTCTTTTTCTCCTATTGATTTCCTTTTTCTTCGGATTTTTCTTTCTTGGATTTTTTTTTGACGTCATCCCCTTGCGATTTCTCTTTGTTCATCTTTGAAACTTTGTTTCAAAGTTTGGGGGATGCTTTTGAGAAAGTAGGGGTAGCGTATCTATTTTTCTTCGGGAGTGTGGGTGTACGGATGGGTTTAAGAATGATGTGATTCGATCTCCTTTTCGATCACCAGTTCGGATTCGAAATGTATAACAAGAGCAAGTTCTGTTTCTAAATGCATACATCAGCACACTCAAGAATAAAAAAAGTGAAGCATCAAAAGTGAATGCTTTTCATATGGCTCAAGATACCTCACGAATCGAAAGTTGGGTTGTTGTGTGCTTATTCATACGATGCTCTTTATGGGATTACTAAACTAAATTTTCAAAGGAATTTGTATTTTATTTATCCTTTTTCCCAAAGTAAATCATTCTTCGTCTAAAATTTTTCATTTTCAACACATTTTTATAAATTTTATTTACTTTTTGGAGAAGGATGGTCTTATAAAGAGCAACGATTTTAGAATCAAGCATATACCATTATCCATTTTACAGTAGTGCAACTACTGCTATCCCACCTTTAAAGAAACATCGTCCTCGATGTTATACTAAGCTCTGAATGGGGTAAAATCCCACACTTAGGGTTTTAAACATCTAAGTCGCATTCTTTTTTCAGTGTGTTCGTTTTGAATCCCACACTTAGTGATAAGCATATTGGATATGGTATATTTAAAATAAATGAAAGAGATGGTATAGAAGTACTCCCCAGTGGTTCCAGTGTTCCTTTGGTGCATTTGCCGGCTCCTTCTTGTTTGGTGCATTCTTGATCAAGTCTTCATGTGATTGGTCTCGTAAGTGTGAACACTTCGGATCTATGATTCTTCGAGTGTTGATGCTTCCTTGCAGGTTTGCGCATGCTTTGTATGATCCGCGTGTGAAAGATAGTCGGAGATTTCATCACTTCTTGTAAAGTTAAATTGCAGAAATGTAAAAACAAACACGGGTTGCCTCCCGAGAAGCGCTCTTTTAAAGTCGAGAGCTCGACTTAGTCCTTTCTTCTTCAGATGATGCTGGATGTGTCCGTGGTGCTAGAGTGGTCACTGTGGTTCCTAGGTAAGCTGTAGCGTGGAGGGAAGTATCGCAGGAATTGCTCTATCATATCGGCAATGAGAGTTGCTGGAGTGGTGGATTCCATCCTGAAGCTCTTGAAGTAATCAGTGGCCAGTCGGTCGAGGATTGCCATCCCATAGCTGATGTATCGAACTGCCCTTGTGATCGGTCCGTTAGGATCGATTCAAGTGCAGGTGTGAGTTCCAATAATTTCACGCTGGGGGTGGTTTCTGCCTATTGAGGTGATTAAAGCCATGAATTGAGTCTTCACTTCTTGAAAGTCTTCAGCTAAAGGGTCTCCTCCAAAAGATCGGATTGCTTGGCATACTTGTCTGATGAGTTGATGTTGTTCACGGTCGAAGGGAAAATCTGAGTCTGTGAAGACGTAGATTAACTTGCTGAATATTTCACGATATCCGTTGCGGTAAGCGTCAATTTCTATGTCTTCTTCCTCATACATTCCACGCAGTCGATCTATTACATAGGATGCTAAGTTGACCGGTGACATGTGCCAATAACGTGTTGGAATGTCACGAGTGTTTTCTTCGAATGATGCTTGATTCAGTTCATCAACTATTAGTTCAACGTGATGACCTATAGTTGAGTGAATGACGATCCTGAAGTTTTCTGGAGTTGTGAGATGTTCTCCAGTTTCGATGAGATCTAGAAGGGTTCTAAGATCTCCCACCATTCTTTTGTCAGCATAATTCTGTGGATTTCCAGTAGCTCTTTCAAGATGGGTCCTCATGGATGCTAGTGTAGCCTTTTGACTTAATGAGTAGGGAAAAGCTGATCCGGCTAAGGCACAATATACTTTTTGGTATATTTTCCTTTGGTTGCTGCAGAACTCGATTTCTCCCATTGGGTAGTCTGGTCTTTCTGGCTGTTGAGCTTCTCTGGTGACTTGTTCTTGAAGGGAATCGGAGAATTCTTGGATATGTCTGAGCAAAGTCTGGGGTACTGGTTCTCCATAATTGGTGAGATATGAATCGTATTTTCGTTCAATCTGCCTGATCAGGTTTCTCTGAGCGGTGTTGTATTCATTGGTTGATTCTTTGATAGCCTCTACAATGATGCGTACATCATCGTTTTCATCAATCAGGTCAATCATCTCTTCGTGAGTGTCGATGAGGGGAATCTCTAGTCTTTCAGCTGTGATGACGGGTGAATTTGGTGGAGCAAGAGGAGTTTTTGGAATAGAGCGTTCATCGATAGTGACGTCAATAAAATCACCGTCAAATTCGAAACTCTGGTAGTCGGAATCTTCGTCTCGTGAATCTGGGAATTGGTGGATTTCTTCATCTGAGGGTGCGTTGCTGAAGGGTTGCGTACTGTCGATATCGATTTTTCTGACTTCCGTGATGGTGTTTTGAAGGTTTTCTTCAGCAAAGCTTCCTGGTTGTCGTGCCTTATATGCAGAAATTCTTTGTAGGAGTTTAGCATACAGGTCAGGGTGCTGTGATGTTCGGAGTTCTTCTTCAAAAGTATCTATGTCTCAGAGTTGGGTTCTGGTAAAGGGTTTCGATGGATCGAGATAAGAGTCGAGAATGTTTCCCATTCTTTTGAAATGAGTGGATCTAAGCTCTTGGTGGATGGCTCCATAATCAAAGGATTCTTCTGATGAAGTGTAGTCTTTGCAGTCTTGTATTCTTTTGACTTCAGCCATCTGTGGTGAATCAGTTTGATCTTCATCTTCTTCTATTTCTTCCTTTTCCTCAGATTCTTCTTCTTCCATTTCTTCCGTTCTTTCATCTTCCTCAGTGGGTTCTTCCTCTTCTTCCTCAGGTTCTGATTCGTCCTCCTCGGATTCTTCTTCTTCCTCAGCGTCTTGATACTCCTCGTCCTCGTCTCGGTCTGTTTCAGTGTCGTAGATCAAGGTTGTTGGTCGAGTGAAGCATCGTTCTTCTTCGGGGTCTGATTCGTCATTGGAAAAAATTCTTCCTGTTGATATAGCGTGGCATTCTTCTTGTTCTGGTGTACAGTCTGGTTGGTCGATTTTGTAGGTGATGCTTTCACCATGTGCTCGTAGAACGATCGTATGATTATACACATCAATCACTGCTCTGGCTGTGTTCATAAATGGTCTTCCAAGGATAATCGGGATGTTTATGTCCTCGTGGATATCCATTACCATGAAATCCATCGGAAAGAAGAATTTGTTAACTTAAACTAAGACGTTCTCAACTATTCCTTTTGGGTATCTAACAGATTGGTCAGCTAGCTGGACAGTCATCTTAGTGGGTTTCAAATTTTCAAGTTCTAGCCTCTTAAACAGGGAGTAGGGCATAAGGTTAATGCTAGCTCCTAGGTCGGATAGAGCGCTGATATCTCCGGATTGGTAAATAGAACTAGGGAGTGTGAATCTACCGGTATCTCCTAGTTTTTCGGGAAGGCTATTCTTAAGTAGGGCTGATGTTTCAGAACTAAGGGGAATGTTGTTTACTTCGGGCAGTTTATCCTTAGTGGATAGCAATTTCCTCATATATTTATTACGACTGGGAACTCTAGACATGGTATCAAGGAATTTTCCATCTAGCTTAAAGGATGGTAATTTCTTAGGTTGGGCTTTAAGTCTAGCGGGATAAGGGATTCTAACCTCTTTGTTCATGGTCGGAGTGGTTTCCACAGCTGGTGTCTTGATCTTTGGTTCTTCCTTTACTGGTACAACAGCAGGAGGTGGAGTGGCTGCTTCATTTGTGGTAGTGAGTTGCTTTGCTTCCTCAACATGTGGGTTGTGAACCGTGTTGCTAGGCAAACTTCCTCTGGGTCTGTTATCAAGACGTTGTGCCAATTGTCCAATTTGGGCTTCCAAATTCTTTAGCACGGCCAATTGGTTTCTCATAAAGAGGTCGGCTTGATCTTGTCTAGCGGACGTCTTTTGGCTGAGTAGGTGTTGACCTTGCATGAATTGGGTGAAGGTGTCATCTGAACTTGAAGCTGGGGCATTTGTCTTTGCAGGTTGTTCAGAGGTTTGGTTTGTGTCAGAAGTGGGTGCAGGAAGTGCGAGGGGTTGGTTATAAGAAGGTTGTGATTGTTGTGGGTAAGGTGGGTATCTAGGTGGGTATCGGGGTTGGTATGGTTGGTTAGTTCTTTGTGGGAATGGAGGTCCTCTAGGTTGGTTATTGTTTTGGTTGAAACCGGGTGGAAATTTCTGTGGTCGAGCGGGAAACTGAGCATAGTAGACTGTGCTATTAGCTTCTTCGTATTCCACTTGGTATTTACCAGATGGTTGCGGATTGGTGCAATGTTGACAGACTTGCACTTGGTGTACTTGGAGCTGTTGTTTCTTAAGTTCTCCAAACTGTTTGACAAGTGAGTCCATTTTCTCCGTTAATACTTTAAGTGCTTCAACTGGAACTGGATTCGATGCAACGATATGTGCTGAAGATGTTGAGTGATCTCCAGAGTTCCAATCATGGTGATGCATAGTCATGTTCTCTATCAGGTTCCATCCTTCTTCGTCGGTCTTTGCCATGAAGCTTCCTTGTGCAATAGCATCGAGGGTGGTTCGGTGGTTGGGATCTAAACCATTGTAGAAGGTACACAATTGCGCGGATTTGTCGAGACGGTGATTGGGGCACTTCTTCAAGGCTCCTTTGAATCGTTCCCATGCGGTGTATAATGACTCATCAAAAGCTTGTCGGAAATTCATGATGTCATTTCGAAGTTTGGTTTGTTTAGAAGGCGGAAAGTATTTGGTTAAAAACTTTGTTGCCATTACCATCCATGAAGGGATAGAGCCGGTCTCTAAACCTTCAAACCATGTTTGCGCATGATGAGTGAGCGAATAAGGGAAAAGATACAAGCGGATTGTGTCTTGGCTAATTCCGTTTTGTTTGTAGGAATTTGAAAGAGATATGAACTTGTCGAGGTGAGAGTTGGGATCATCACTTGGTAATCCATGGAATTGACAGTGGTTTTGGATTAGTTGGATGATGTGGTGTTTAAGCTCGAAAGATTGACCAGGGGTTTCAGGGTAAAGAATTGGTCCTCCTCTTCCTTCGATAGAGGGTTTACTGTTGTCTGCGAGAGTGATGCGTTCAACCATTACTTATCTAAGTGCGGATTGCTTCTTTTCTCGTCGAATGGTACGTATTATAAGTTCTTGATCAGGGAAATTAAACAGTGGTGCAGATCTAGGGGAACAGGTCATACACTAAAGAGAAACAGAAAATAGAGTAAAACTAATAATAAACAAAAAAAATATATATTTTTTAGGAGGTTTTATCCTAAGGGGTTACTAGAATTAGGATTGGTTGGGCCTCTGTATCGGACAGTTAGTCTCCCCGGAAACGGCGCCAAAAACTTGATGCGCACCCGAAGCGTCGTATGAAGACGGTGCTCGGACCGCGATCGGTTTGTTCTAAATTTGTATTTGCTGGGGTCTAAGTGTGACTTACTAATACTGAACCAAAGGCTAGTAGATGGTAAGTATGACCTAGAGTCGTTCTTAAAGAGAAACTGAATTGAAACGGAGGTGATCCAATCAACCTTTCTTTTCTAGTAAATGTTTTAAAAGAGTGAGTTGGGGGTTTTTGGTTCAGTTAATTAAGTAAACTAAATAAAGCGAATAAAAGAAAATGGTAAATCAGATAATAAAAGGAGTATTTGTTGTGAGTTCATTAGCTTATAATGTGGGACGATGACTTGTAGGGAAAACGTTTACTAAATTTGGAATGTTCACTAGACTTGGTAGTTTGTGGTATAACCGATAGATTCCCTATTAATCGGTTATCAACTAATATGTCACGAGGAACCACGGTGTCATGATTCTGATCAGACAGACAATGCTTAACTCTCCACACTCTCTTGTGAGGGAGTCAGTGGCCCTTGTTATTGAACACATTTGCTCGTGGGCGAAGGAATAGAGTAGCAAGTCTACAACAAGTCTAACCGTTCTTAATACCATAAAGACTATAATTTTAGCAACAACTAACTTAGCGAATATGTTCGGACTTAGTTGATCAATTCCCATTAATGAAGTTTAAGCATGGTAAGCGAAGGAAAGTGTTGAGGTTTCGTGCGTACCTTACTTTAAATTTCATAGGTTAAGGAAAAGTATCGATTTAAATTGGATTTTAAACTTGCCTTTCTCAATACAATTAACATAGGTTTTCGTAAATGGTTATTTATCCTATGGCCTACCTAATCTAATCTAAACTAACTAATCTAATTAAAAACGTTAATTAAAATGCTGACGGCTTTTTGCATAAAGTTAAACCCAGACCATGTCGGAAAATGCTATGGTAGTCCACAATGTATTTAATCGTTTACCGATGTTTCCATTGTGAATTCAATTGCTTCGCGATGTTTACATGATAAGTACATTGTGATTTCAAGTGTACAATACTCATGGCAATTCCACGTAATCACATTGCATTTTATGATGCTCGCATGACGTTATAATTGAAACCATAGTTTTACACAAATAACTATTGACCAAGTAGTAAGGTTCGCGACTCCTCTTTACAAGGTTACAATCACGTTTGTTAATCGAAAGGCGAATGTAAGTTTTAGGTTTAAAATCATAAGACAAGTCCATTCATAAAGTTTCCGTTTTATAATGTCGATCCATAATACAACTACCTTTGGTCGTTACTGGCTTCCATACGTATGTATTTTGCTTAAAAGCATTTCCAGCACTATACCGAGTAAACATTCGAATAGGGCCCGTCATATTATTTCACAACATATTTAAAGTCATCCCACAATTATATATGCTAACTACATCACAACAAATACAATAGTAATCTACTCGCTAATCATGGCACAAACTATCTCTAGCATAATTAAAGTATACATATTTAATCAAGATAGATAAGGATAGAAATAACCGAGATTAATATGCGAGAAGGAGTAGACTTGAATTATTAAGAGTTGCTCCAAGCGTACACCAACGATTACAAATACGTTCCTCACCAAGGACTACAAGCACGTTCCTTGTGTGAAAACGTAATAACGATCTAGCTCAGATTGTTTAGATCTTGATCTAGGATATAATAACATTGACAATAATATGCAGCGGACTAAGAACAAATCAATGTTATCACAACAAGCCCCAATTTTATTCGATCACAATAAAACGGTTATACAAATATAACAGGATCAAGAAACCTTGATCTTGAGGCTAAACAAACCCTTAGACGTCTACATTATGTGTGCACACATTTTCCTACGTCCCTATGTCTCTTTATATACTAGAGATATTAGGGTTACAAGAAATCATAATTATACTATGAAACTAATTAAAATAAAACAATTCATCTTTAGTCCCTCAACTTTCATCTTTTATTTTGTCTCATCAAATTAATAATTCCTTACAATCTTCCCCTATTTGATGATGACAAAATATCGATCTTCTTGCACAAACTTCCTCTTAACTCTTCATTTCTTTTAAACCATGCCATGCAATAACAATAAGTTGAAAATCTTGATCTTCAATTCTTCTTCCCCTTTTTGTCATTATCCAATAGGAATCTTCTTGAAGATAAGCAACTTTGAACCTTTACAACCACTTGCTATATAATACACCACTAATCCGATTTTCTAATGTCTCAAATTACCCTCCATGACGCATAATAAGAATAATGAATTTGAGCAATAGAAAATTACACTAGCAGTAATAATATATAACTAGCAGTAGTGATGAAACCTTTATCCCTCAAATTAAGCATGAACATCTCCTGATGGTTAAAAACTTTATCAATAAGCTTCCTCTCAAATCAATATTTTAACCATCTCTTGAATCTCGAACTTTGTAAGCTCTATGTAATGATCACTTATGAAGAAAATAGAGTATAACAAACTTAACAAAGAAGTTAAATCTTCCAAACTTGTACCTTATATCTTGTACTATCCACGACGTTGAACTTATATTCCAATGTATAAGTAGATCGCAATCTCTTTGACAAAAATCCTTTTTTTCCATAATAAGTCACTGAGCACACCATAACTCCTTCAAGTGATAGCAAATGTGAGCATTGAGCACCATCAGTTTGTAAGTCACACACTTTTGCTAGATTTGTCAAGTCTTCATCGTCACAATACAAACCAAACAAGTTATCTTCAAAGTGTATCATCCCACTTTGAGATATGATAAGATACACGCATGTCAAACTCAACTCCAATATCAAATAAGCCATAATCAACCTTCTTCATAATCACATCTTAAAAAACCAAGAATAGTGGTAACCACTTTGCATTAACAGTGGTAATGTCCTTCAAATTCCACTAACAGTGGCAACAATGATACATTACGCAAACAGTGACAATCATCAAATTTTGTACTAACAGCGGTAAGGATGTGCTAACAGTGGTAAGCTTGTTCTAACAGTGGTAAGCTTGTACAAGCAGCAGGAAGTTTGTACTAACAGCGGAAAGAACCTTCTAGTAGTGGCAACATTTGTACAAACAGTGGCTGAGCAGTGGCTAGCACATCTAACGAGCAGTGGCTAGCACATCTAACGAGCAGTGACAGGAAACTTCAGAATTACATATCTCCCTGATTATGAATCTGATCATGCATAAATTTTTACACGAAGTTCATCAATGTTTCATTAACCACATATCCAAAAATCAAGTCGATCCAACGGTTAACGAACACACAGCAATTAAAACACAGCAGCTGCGCAAACAGAAACCACAAACATACTGCAGCAATTTCGAATTTTCATATCTCTATGTAGACACATCCGATCATGATGAAAATTTTACACAATGTGGAAACCTATTTCTTGAATAACATATCCAAAAATCAAGGATATTTGTTGAATAACGAAGACACAGTGGTCAATTTACTGCAGCTATTCGGAAAAACCATACGGTTTCAGCAGCAGATTTCGAATTTAAATATCTCTCAATCAAAAGCTCAGATCGAAAATTCCTCTGGTCAGATTGTGCGTCTATGTGTTATGAATCTACAGTTCAAATTTCACGACGATTGAACGGTTAACAAATGAGATCCGGATTTTTTACTATCGCTGTGCAGAAATTGACGAATTACGAATTTTTCTTGCAATCTTCTAGGGTTTCTTCGATATGGCTTCTCTTGCTTGTAAAACTTGTAGATCCTAGATAACGAGCCACCTTGCTCTGATACCAATTGTGAAAACATAATAATGATCTAGCTCAGATTGTTTAGATCTTGATCTAGGATATAATAACATTGACAATAATATGCAGCGGACTAAGAACAAATCAATGTTATCACAACAAGCCCCAATTTTATTCGATCACAATAAAACGGTTATACAAATATAATATGATCAAGAAACCTTGATCTTGAGGCTAAACAAACCCTTAGACGTCTACATTATGTGTGTACACATTTTCCTACGTCCCTATGTCTCTTTATATACTAGAGATATTAGGGTTACAAGAAATCATAATTATACTAGGAAACTAATTAAAATAAAACAATTCATCTTTAGTCCCTCAACTTTCATCTTTTATTTTGTCTCATCAAATTAATAATTCCTTACACATTGCTTCTATTTTAACTAGCCTAATACTAATTTAAAATAAAGAAAGAAAGAAAAACTAGAAGCTAGAGAAAGAAAGTGTGAAAGTGCCTAGGTATGTTGGTATCCTAGTGCCCTTGGTGTGTTTTTGCAAATGAGCCTCATGCCTCCTATTTATAGGAGAGTTTTTGTACATTTTAGTAAGTGAAAGCACACAATAGCAAAAGGTGGAAAAGGTAGTGGCACCAGGTACGAAAAGGTGGAAAAGGTGGTGCACCAGGTACGGAAAAACACGTAAAGGTCTAGCACCGGGTACGAAAAAGGACAAAAAAGCGCGATCCATGCGGGTGGGTGGCAGCCGGTGGCGGCCAGCTGCTACCTGGACAAGCCCGCTGCCTGTTGCTTCGTTTCTCGATTCGTGCGTGTTTTCGTCGTTATACATCCGTTTGCGTTGATTCTTTTTGCATTGGATTCGTAATTCAAAAATGAAGCTTTTGATGAAAAGAAATCCCAAAAATATGTCTCTGAACTTTAGATGTGTCGTACAAATCGTTTGGATCTTCCGGAGTGCGTAGAATCTTCATTCTTCGTCCGTTTTTGTTGATTCTTCTTCTGTTGGATTCGTAATTTGAAAACGAACATCTTGGGTCAGGTGGATGCTGGTGATGGGCACTTTTGTCTTGAAATCTCATTTTGTTGTCTTGAATCTTCAAACGTGTGTGAAATCTTCGTTTTTCATCCGTTCTGCTTGATTTTTATCGTGCAACCTTGTTTTGACCATCTTGGCATAATACTATTGATTTGTAATGTTTTTGAGTTAAAGTGCCAAGAATCGTTCAAGAATGAGAGAAATATCGGTAGTAAAAACGTGACCTTTTACGCGATATCATCGCACCAGGCCTGGAGCCTTTGCGACACAAATCTCTATGTCGCAAAACCATTACCTATGTCGCATATAGCGACACAAGTGACTATGTCGCAACACTTTCGGACATCGCATATAGCGACACACCACCCTATGTCGCATTAAATTGCGGATGTCGCACATAGCGACACAATGACTTGTGTCGCAGTCATGACTTGCGACACAACAACCTATGTCACACCCAGTGTCATACAAATCAGAACCTTGAAAACATAGATTTTTACTAAGTGTCAAGACTTGAAATTTTATCACCTGTGTTACTCAAATTCAGATTTCAGGTGCGTTTTTCACTAAAGCAATATAGTAGAAATAAAAATTTTTCGAGCTGACCTGGCACCTCGAACCCAGCCAGGGGCTCTGCCCCTTGAACTCCGCCAGGGGTTGCCACCTCTCGAACCCGCTAACCAGGGGCGCTGCCCCCGGACCCCCATCATTTAAAGTTTGAAAATACTTTATACACTGAGTGTCAAATATTTGCAACAGCCAAACCACATACGATGTACTCGTACATGATACACATATACTTTAACACTTATATATGATACAACACACAAAACATATACTTTAATAGTACACAATGAAACAACACATAATAATAAGGATGTCATATTATTATTACAAACCGTTACCAACGGGCCGTACATGTTTTCAAAACACAAACAAACAATCGAACAAACCAATGTATTTGGACATAACTAGTTGGATGAACAACTAGCATAGGTGATCTTTTGAGATACCTACTCACGTATTAACCAACGCGCGTCTTGGACGCCCTCAGGTTACAGTCTTCGGACATCACTGCTTGGTTTAGCAACGCACGTTTATTGAAATAAACGCATCAGACTCAGGTGATTCTCATAGCCCCGCATTTTACAGTTTTTACTCCCGGGGTGGGAATACATGCTCAGATTTTTTTTACATGTGAACACAAGTACAAAACTCGATATATTGACTACATGAGTTTATTTTCACTTAACATGAAGTCCTCCACCACATAGTTTGTTAATATGGATTTAGCGTGAATGTTAGTGTATGGTACCATATGGGATTGACAATCCCTGTCCGGGGTAGTCGCGCTACCATGACTGTGATGTCAAACGGGCACATTATCATGTGTTCACACGAGTGTAGATTAGGCACTCGCTCGGAGGCACCTCGCTTAGGTCCTTAAAGGAGGATCCTGACCCCTCAGTTAAGCTCAAACTATGGATTCATGACAGTAATATACACATTTATTTGATTAATTTCAAACATATCCTTGAATCTTGTGGTTCATACATTGTGGTTTTATCATTTACACCTGTGAGATCACCAGCTTTTAGCTGACCTTTTAGCATGTATTCTCAGGTACTCAGTAGTAGGTTGGACTGCCCATCAGGATACTTTTAGCTCGGGTCATCATGCAAACCTCAGAGATTTTCTTGCATTATTATATTTTGCAAAAGTAATTATGTATTGAAATCTCTCATTTTCATAACACCAGCTATGGTAATAGCTTCAAACGTTGTAAACAATTATCTAGTCAATGTATTTTGTTAAACGACGCATATAGAGTCATTCACTTTATCTTATGTGCTTGTGATTATTGATTAGTAGCACCCCAAGTATGCTTCCGCCAAACATTAAATTTGGAGGTGTTACACTAAAGGAGCTTGCATGCTGCTATATTTATAGCAAATGCATGATGGCTCATTGGTAAACATCAAGCAACAAGTTAGTTAAAGATGTGCATGTTTGTAGGGACCGTCTAAGACTTTACTTGAGCATTTCAAAGGAATAGATCACCACAATATACATGTGGGTATTTGACTATACCAACAACCATTTACAAACCATTCGTATCCACTGATTTCAACAATCTCTCACTTGAAGATTTGATTGAGGCCTAATTAATCTTCACACAATAATCCTTCTTTACCACTGATGTTGCTTGCACTTCTGCTAGGCCGCATGAGCAACCACACCAAATATACTTGTCATCGTTGATTGACTTTATCAGAAAATCAGCCACATTTTGTCGGTATGCATTTTTTGCACATCTACGGTTCCTTCTTTCACTTTCTCACGAACAATGTGATATTGAACTCGTATATGCTTTGTCTGTGAATGAAATGCTGGATTGCCTGCAAGATGCAAGGCACCTTGGTTGTCACAAAATAAAGTGATATTCTCTTGTTTGACGAGAGTTCCTCCAACAACATCTTCAACCATACAACTGATGGATTTTCTATTTTCTAACTAGATTAACTTAGCAGTAGAAAAATAACAATTAATCTAGAGCAACTAGGAAATGAAGCCCTAAGAACCTTAACTTAATAAATGAAAGTGATAACACAAAATAAATAGATAAATAAGAAAATACTAACTTTTGAGAAAACCAAGTTCTCACGCGCAGACTCCTTGCTCGACCTTTCATGCTTTGGAGGCAAGTACCCAAACCAGAATACCTCTAATGGTTCACACCAATGAACCAAAAGAAATTCCAAATCCTTTAGTACCGATATAAATCGAATAAACTCTTCCAAGGATTAGGAATGAGAATGAGAGAAAGAATCTGTCGCACCCCCAAATTCGGGTTGCGGAAGCGAATCGGCTCGGGGCGCGACTAATCAATAATCATAGCTCAAAGATATAATGAACGACTCAATATGCATCGTTTTACTTGTATTAATAAAATTAAAGTTTACATCAAACTATAGTTTACATTAGCTGAGTTCCTGGATTGAGAGTTTTACATACATAATTAATCTATACAAAATATAATAATGCAGCTAAATCTCTGAATGTTTTGCATGATGACTCGAGCTAATGATATCCTGAATGGCAGTCTAACCTACTGTTGAGTACCTGTGATACATGCTAAAATGGGTCAGCGAAACACATATATCGTATGAACCGCAAGATTTAGTTGAATTTAAAATGCAATTAAGCAAAATAAAAGTTTTACAGCCATGAGCACATAGTATGAGCTTAACTCGAGGTGTCAGGTCCACATTTAAGGAATCCTGATCGAGGTGCCTCCCACGAGTGCCTAATCTACACTCGTCTGAACAAATATTAGTACATCCGTTTACCCAGTTAGTGCATGCTAACCCGGACGAGAAGGGTCAATCCTATATGGTACCATATACTAATATTCACGCTACAACGTATTACCAAACTATGCTGAGGAGAGCTTTGAAAAGATTAGTGAGATAAATCATGTAGTATTTGTTTGATTTCGTACTTGCGTTCATATAGTAAAATAAAATGAGCAGTATATCACACCCCTGAGTAAAACAGTAAAATAGGGGCTATGAGACTCACCTGAGTCTTGAAGTGTTTATCTAAATAAACTTGAGTTGATTAGCCGAGTAGTGATGTCCGAAGACTTGTAATCTGAGGGTGTCCACGACACGCGATGGTTATTAATTGATTAGGTATCTTAAAAGACTACCTTTGTAGTTGCTCGTCCAACTAGAATGTCCAAATGACTACAATTTGGTCGATTAACTTGAGTTTTGAAAATGTGTACAGCCCGTTGGTGATTGTTTGTAATAATAATCTCAACTATTATTATTATGATTTCGAAGTGTTATACTTAAAAGGTATGTTCCAATGTGTTTTAGAAGTCGTATCGTATTCGTGTTTGATGTTATACAAGTTTGACACTTGGTGTGAAATGTATTTACAAACTCTAAGTGACGGGGGTCCGAGGGCAGCGCCCCTGGTAAGTGGTGTTCCAGGGGTGGCAACCCCTGGCGGGGTCCAAGGGGCTGGCCCCTGGTTGGGGTCGAGATGCCAAGTCAGCTCAAATTTTTTTTATTTCTACTACATTGCTTTGGGGTCGAGACCATTTAGTCCGATACTTTTACCCAACCCATATTTGGACATTTCAAGCTTAAATAAACAACAAACAAGTGAAAATAATGGAAATCGGAGTGTTTCGAGATTTGTCAGAAACTTACGAGTTAGCGCCGGAGGGTTATGGGGGAGGTCACCTAGTGTGGCCTCTGCAACTTCTTAATCCCTCGTGTTCGCGCTCCGTGCGGTGTTCATTTTCCGATAGTTTTAAACGTTTAAATAATCTTCTGAACATTTAATTATAGGTTTTAAAATACACATGTTTATTCGATATTTTACTTGAAGTATTTTATCAAATACTTAATAATTGATTTATAAAATATAACTTAACTTGTTTCGTTTTGTTTGCGTGTTTGTTATTTTAATCGTGTAATCCTTGTTTGTACGATACGAATTCGAGTTGAATGTTATCTAAATAATATTTTTGGATAAAATAGGGTTATTAAATAATGTTATATTATTTAATAAAATTGTTCACCAACGTCCGTATTAATTGAACCGAATTGCATTTGGTTTGAAACTTGTACGATTTAATCAAATCGCATACTTGTATATATTCAACAATATATATATTGATACATTAATTAGCCTAACACAGAACTAATTACATGTATTACACTTGATTTGCACTAATTACTAGTCCTAATTTGACGGGTGTCACAAAATCAAATTAAATTCAAATCTGGGATGATCTTAAAACTTAGATTAAGCCTCTATTTATAAGGGGAGAGGGGCCCTAGGGTTTGATCCCTTGGCCGATGCGGGATCTCTGCGATTGCCTTCCAAGTGTTGGTTGGAGCTTCAAGCCGGCGATTGGGCTAACTTTCTGCCCAAGTGATCCGCGCGTAACCGACATGCCAAAACCCTAATATCGAGCAACCGATTGACCTCCCCAACCGGCAGTTGGTACCTGCTTCCAGAATGTTCTTTTATCTTTAACTTCTAATTAATATCCAATTAATATACAGATCTAGTTTCTAATTAATTGATCACTTTGATAGACTAATAAATAAATCTTAATATTAATTACAATTAATATTATCTCTCTTTTATATCTCTTACTATTCATTGAGGGCGACCCAAAAAGGACTCCACTTTTAACGATAGTCTTACCAATTTAGTTATGACCTTGGACACTATTCCAACAGTCTCCCGCTTGGACAAGTCATCAACTACTATTGGTCTAAGTCTCTATCCCATCAACTAAGTAGAGAGTGTCATCCCAATGCAACTGCCGAACTCTGAATCATATCTAGAGAAAACCCTTAGATAAGTGATCAAATATTACTTTGTTTCAGATATTATATGAAACTGAGACATTGATTTTAATCAATCTCCAGATTCAAGATTATGTTTCCTGATCTCCGATTAATTGACTATATGGGACTAAAGAATTGTACACATCAATTTAGTCCTGGCTTGGGCGAACACTTTATGAGTCAACATTTAATCATCAGAGGGCTCAGAGATATCGCCTTTTCATTTAGGCAAAAAGAACAAATAAATTTCGTATACATAGTACTAGTCAGCTTATCATATCATACCTAGCATACCCTTTATGACTAGCATTTACATGCATCGTTTGAATAAACTAAAGTATAACAGACTTGAAAAAATAGAAACTCAATGTATCTTCATTTTAAGAATATAAGATATATTTATCTCATAATTACTTTTGATTTGAATCCATGAAGTAATCTCTCTGAGTGCAGGTCTCTCCTATACTTAAATCCACATTAATTACTCATGCGTGTTGCAGCAATCTCCATGCAATGTCTAATAGACAATCTACTAACACTCCATGACAGTCTTAATTCATCACATACTTCCTATAGTGTGATCGATTGAGGAGGTTAGTGTAAATCTAATTACTCTTGAAGTGGTGTCTAAATATGCATAATCGGAACACAATGACAAACAATAGTAAATGGTTTCACACTCCTTGCAAATAAATAAATCTCCATTATTTAATCACCAAATCCATTCCAGTTTTCATCATTGTTTGTAATGTTTCTAAATCAAACTAACAACTAAAACTTTATGTTATCTCGTAAACCTATCGATAACATCAAATAATACTATATTTATATAGTAATATTCCCTATATTTTATATACTTTTATTGCATTTATGTAGATTTAGGTACTTAAATTGTTTATATTTGCAAAATAGGTATTAAAAGGAGAAGAATTAAAGAAATGAACGAAAAAGAAACTATATTGAAGAGAATGAAGAAAAGATTTAAAGAAATGAAGAATCAGGTCTGAATGAAAATCTATATTCGGATTTTATAAATAATGGGCTGAAAGAGAAGATTAAACCCCAAGAAAATGGAGCTAGAGCCCAAAAATGGAGATCCAGCCCGAGTTCAAGAATATTCTAGAAAAGCTATTTAGCCGGTAGCTAAATCACGTAACCGGCGGTTAAACCTAGGAAACCTAAGGCGGTGGAACTCGCAGACTTGGACTCTAAGTCAAACACCTTTAGCCGGTGGCTAAAGTATTTAGCTGACGGTTAAAAGGTCGAATCTGAAATAGAGGGCTTGGCCACATATACGATTTTGATATTCTAAATTTGACTTTGGAGTTTAGAATACGAATAGAGGTGCGAATTTGGAGGCTAGGAAGCTAGGGTTTTAAGGTTTTAAACCCTACGAAGAGCTTGTTCATCATTAGGGTTTGGTTTCTTTATAATTGTATTTTGTAAATATGATATTTAATTATACTTTGGGTATTATTTACTTGATTTTAATTATGAATTAAGTTTCTTATTGTGTTGTTTAGATGAATGTTATTTGAATTATAGTTTGAATTTATGTTTACGTTGATATTGATTTAATGAATGTTTACTATACTCTCCCGATAATTGTGTCGATTATATAATTGAGTTGTTCTTGCTTAATTAATTAAGATTGTATGCTATAATTTAATTAACTTATGAACTTAAGTGAATACAATAGCAAGTAAATTCTAAAATGAATATCTGATGATAATAAGTAATTAAAGTAAATTGATTATTATTGAATACGTGCTTGGTAAACACGTAATGTTGATAAAGTACGTGGTACTTGATATTGTACTAGGTACTGATTGTCGATATTTAAGTATATGTGATTGATAAAGTATCATATGCTAAAAATATGATAATAAATTAATATGGTTAGAATTCCAGATAACAAAGACAATGACTTATGTCAATTATTGGATTAAAATTCTATAAGAATATATACATATTAAAAGATGTTTTGAAGAGTGTTTTAGTTCGTGTTAAGCTATTATGCTAGGTGGGTAAACAAAGGAAATTACATTAAAGATTGATAATATGAAGCAGCCTGAGAAGGAAGTGTGAAAAACATAATCTAGCAACGTCTGATCACCGTTGTTATATTATGCTATGTCATATGAACTTGTTAAGGTTACCCAGTATTAAAGAAATTTAATGTGATTGGGGAAAATTGAGTATGAAATGATGTTTAATTATTTAACTATTATTTCAAAGTAAAAGAAGTCATTCGGTAAGATTGTGATACTTAATGACTTTAAATTTGCAAGTGTATATGATACTTGCTATTGTTAGAAGCTATGATATATATATATATATATATATATATATATATATATATATATATATATATATATATATATAACAAGTTGCTTTTGCTAAATAAGTAATTGATTGACTTAATGGGATGGATTAACCATTAGAGGGTCATATAGTGTCCAAACGGATCACTATTGTGTGTTTGGCTTATATGGAGCCAAGGTTGAGGTATATTGAGTAAGTCATTGTAAAGAAGTTGTTATTATTAAATGCATTGATTAGAAGTTTATGCTTAAGGTTAAACCTAAACATGAAGTGATTTATTAAACGGACCATGTTGTGTCTAAATAAGTTATTAATATATCTTTGAATTATAATGGGCTTAGATTATGATGTGTTGGTTTCATTATGGTTGAATGGGCCAAATATATTATTGAATGTGTTATGAAAGAGAATATGAATTGAAGTCAAACAAAATAATATAATGTTAATATGGTAATATGTTGACTCTAAAAGTCAAATTGTGAATAAGAGTTTTGTGTATGTGTATAGAATGGATATGAAATCATTTGAATATGATTGGTGTTATTGAGTCAAATTTGAGGAAAATATGGTTAGAAGTTATTATTGATTGGTTGATTGAAAGTGAAGTTAACAAATAGTCAACAATATTGAAATAGTCAAATATGACTGAAATCTAATAATGTTTTGTTGAAAATGAGGTTGAAATTTTCAAACTGGTTAAATAGTGTCGAAAGGGGTCCTTCATGACTCAAACGAGTTTTTTCAAGGTTATGGAAACTAGGTTAATTGCTTTAAGCTTATCTTAATATGTTGAAAGTGTGTTTAAGGGGCTGAAAATCATAAGCAAACGATTTGTGATTTGAGTTGTAAACCAAGAGTGTTTTAAAAAGGGGTAAGATTGAATCATATGTTTATATCATGTGATTTTGTGAAATTTAAAAAGTGTAAAGAGAGAAACATTTATTAGATATAACCTTTATTAGAATTTTTAAAAGGATAATGAGGATGTTTGTGAATCAATGTGTCTTTGGGAATTATATAACACCCAACTGTAGTATTTTGTTTTATATAGATATAACCTCTCTGTATATGGTTTGAAACAATCTGACTTGAAATGGTTTGACTTTTATATATAATATGAAATGTATGTTTTTGACTTACGCTTCCGAGATATAAATGTTTAAATAAAAAAAATGTTTAAGTTGGTTCTGCAAAGAGGGGTGTTATACACACTCTATTAGAATACTTTGCAATTTCAAAACCGTCCGGTAGTGTCATGAACACATCCTCTGTCAGTTTCCCAATAAGGAAACGCGGTTTTGACATCCATCTGCCAAATTTCATAATCATGAAATGGCTATTGCAAGCATTATTGCATTTGACTTTATCTTAGCTACTGGTGCGAAGATTTCCTCATAATCAATTCCTAAGGTTTGATTATAACCCTTCTCTGCCAACCTTGCATTATAAGTGTGTACTTTCCCATCCATGTCTGTCTTCCTCTTGAAGATCAAATTACAACCCACCATCTTAAGATCGGGTGTAGCGTCAACCAAATTCCAAACTTGGTAGTCATACATAGACTGAATCTCACTTTTCACTGCTTCCTTTCACTTAGCAGCCTCTGGGCCTACCATTGCTTCCTTGTAGTTAGCAAGTATATGTCACACCCCCAAAATCGTTAATTAAGTTTATCAGAAGTTTACGGAAGTATTAGATCGAGTGGGGGGGGGGGGTGTCGACATATACAAAGTACATGCATATATATCAGAACATATGATTACAACAGAACATATATATTAAGATGCCAAGAGTAATAGTTAGAAAGTTTTACAATTCATCGAATCGTACAAGTGTAAAGTAATTAAGTTTACAAAAGTAGATTTCGTAAATATGACTAAATCAGATTAGTTATATAAAAGAAATCCATCATTTTCAAGAGTGGATCCTAAATGCTTCCCGGGTCGCCTAGAATTCCATATGTGCAGGTGGTTCTTACGTGCAACTAAGTCCCTGAAAAACATAGTAAAAGTCAACAACGAGGTTGAGTGAATTTACAGGTTTTATGTTTGAGTTTAAGTTTGATCAATCAAATTGTTTGTAACGTTTTGCCATAACAATTCAAGTAATGTTCATCAATTATGAAGTTTTGTTGGGATGTCGCCCAAAAGTATAGTTAGAAAAGCTTGTCCAGGAAGTAGGACCTTTCAATGTTTGCCCAAGTAGTAGGGACTAAAACGTTTGTCCAAGAAGTAGGACTTAACAATATCTGCCCAAGAAGTAGGGACTTTCTATGTGCCCAAGACGTAGGGACTTTTCAAGTTGTGTCCACGAAGTAGGACTGACATCCAAGATGTAGGACCCACTGCTCAAGAAGTAGAGCCTTCACCCAAGTCGTAGGATGGAACCTTGCCCAAGAAGTAGGGACTTTATTGTGACACCCGTCAAATTTGGACTAGTAATTAGTGCCTAATCAATTGTTAATACATGTAATTAGTTTTGTGTTAGGCCAATTAACGTATCGAAATATATATATTGATAAATATTTACAATTATGCGATTTGATTAAATCGTACGCAATTCAAATCGAATGTAATTCGGTTCAATTTATATGGACGTTGGTGAACAATTTTATTAAATAATATGATATTATTTAATAACTCTATTTTATCCAAAATATTATTTAGATAATGTTTCAACTCAAATTCGAATCGTACAAACAAAGTCAACACGATTAAAATATTAAACGCGCAAACAACTAAAATAAAGATAATTTATATTTTATAACTCAAATATTAAGTATTTAGTGAGATACTTCAACAAAAATATCGAATAAATATTCATATTCTAAAAACTTACAATTAAACGCATATTAAATTATTAAACGATCGGGAAAACGAACACCGTACGGAACACAAATACAGAGGATGAAAAATTGGTGAAGCCCACATCCGTGGACCCCACTGAAAAATCAGCCAAAAAGGGGTGAGGTCACCACCTCCCCACCCCACTTCTTCTCCATCTTTATCTCTCTCTCTAACACTTCCACCACACCACCATCACCTAAATTTATCAAAAAGCACCACGAAACAACCTCAAATCATCTAGCTCGTTTGGGAGAAAACGTTCTCCTCATCACGATCTACATTTCCATCTTTCGGACTTCTCCGGCGTAAACTTGTAAGATTCCTGACAATTCTCGAATACTCTTAGTTTTCATTATTTTTACTTGAAAGTTGTTTAGATAAGCTTATAATGTCCAAATATGGGTTGGGTAAAAGTTTCAAGTCAAACGGAAACCGGAAAACATGTTTTCGGCTCAAATTCCGGCCAACAGACGTAAGTGTCGCATAGACCAGCGCAGCGTAGCGTTACGTAATGCGTCACTTAAGTGACGCACTGAGTGTTGCTAAAAACCCTAATCTTGCGTCACTTGCCTAAGTGCCGCATAAAACCCCTTTTCCCCGACACTTGCCTAAGTGTCGCAAATTCAATACCCGACACTCCCATCTGACACTTCTAGCGTCACTTTCCTAAGTGATGCCTACAATCGAATTCTGATTTGATCCGTCACTTGCCTAGTGACGCTTAACACCTTTATCCGACACTCACACCTGGCACTTTCTTAAGTGTCACCTCTTATGCGTCACTTCCTAAAGTGACGCTAGTACTTCAGAATTTTCCATTTTATGCGACACTTCCTGAGTGACGCATAAATCCTAAGTGTCGCTATAAGTGACGCTAAAAACAGAATGTTTACAAACTATTTTTATACTAAGTGTCAAACTTCTATAACTTCAAACAATTATACGATACTACTTTAAAGCACATCGGGATACGATTTTGAACATGAACACTTTGAAATCATAATAATAATGAGATTATTATTACAACCAATCACCAACGGGCCGTACACGTTTTAAAAACATAATCAAATCAACCAAGTCATAGTAACTTGGACTAGTTAAACAACCAAATCGTAGTAATTTGGACAATTTAATCAACCAAATCGTAGTAATTTGGACATTCTAGTTGGACGAACAACTACAAAGGTAGTCTTGCGAGATACCTACTCATGTTTATAACCATCGCGTGTCTTGGACACCCTCAGGTTACAAGTCTCCGGACATCAAAATTCGGCTAATCAATTCAAGTTTATTAAATTAAACTCTCAAGACTCAGGTGAGTCTCATAACCCCTATTTTACGGTTTTCATCAGGGGTGTGATTACATTGCTCGTTTCATTTACAAGTTGAACGTAAGTACAATTCAAAATCAAATACTACATGATTTGTTTTCACTAATCATTTTAAAGCCCTCCACAACATAGTTTGGTAATACATCTGTAGCATGAATGTTAGTATATGATATCATATAGGATTTGGGTAGACAAGTGTGGATTAGGCACTCGTAGGAGGCACCTTAATCGGAATTCCTTAATTGGACCCGACCCTCAAGTTAAGCTCAGACTATGTGGTCATGGCTGTATAACTTTTATTTTACTTAATTGCATTTTAAATTCAATTAAATCTTGCAGTTCATACAAATATGTGTTGACATATAAACCTGTGAGCTCACCAGCGTTTCGCTGACCCAATTTAGCATGTATCACAGGTACTCAATAGTAGGTTGGTGTAACATCCTCTCGTCGGGTCTGGTAATTCTCTAATTTTAATCGATTATTTAATTAATTTAGGAATTACTTGGTATTATTTGTTTATTGAAAAACTTAGGTAAGTAAGTCTTAGGACTTATTGTGAAAAGTAAATTGTTACTTGTTTTAATTTACTATAGTCAACAGTACAATAAAAAAAGTGTCTCGCAATTGATATTTAGGTTCCAGACAATAGTTTTAGAATGGGTATAAAATACCCAACTAATTAAAGTTAGTAATATGGGGAGGCCGACTCGATTGTATCATTTCCCCAAATTAGCAAGCTTCTCATATCAACCTAAACCATACTCCCTATTCACTAAGAACTTCAAATCAAAACCTTGAAACTAAAATTGGAGCTGAAATTGATTAAAGTTTCATTGTCATCATCATCCTCTTCCTTAGTTCATCAAAATCAATGTGTAAGTTTAAGTGGTTTCTTGAATTTGTTTATAAATGGGTTAGATGATGTTAAAATTGATATATGATGATTGATTGATGATATTGAAGCTAGTAAATTAAATTGTAACAGCTTGAATGTAAAGATTGTTGATTGTCCTTGAGTTTTCACAATTAACATCATAGTTAGGGTTAGAAAATGAGTATTTGATGGTTGACACATAAATTGATGTTTGTTGTTGTGGTAGATGATATATGACTATATATGATATCCCTTTGATGTTAGAAACATTGCTTGAATGAGTTAGTAGTTGAAAGTTAGGAATTTGTGAGTTATGGTTCGTGCAGAGTTTTACGGTTCTGCTACTGCTGCTGTGCCTGTAGAACAAGCCGACAGCTTCCATAAGCTAGCCGGCGGGTTCTGTGTCGGGTTAGAAAGCCGGCGGGTAGCACACCCAAGCCGACGGCTTGTCACCCTGAACCGACGGGTTAACCACCCTACCCGGCTGTTGCTAGAGGCTTTAAAACGTAACTTGGTTTTGTTTCATCAAAAACAAGAGTACCCGGCGGCTAGGTGGTTGAGCCGGCGACTTGTGATGTGAAATCGGCGGGTCATGGACCCTAGCCGGCGGCTTGCTTGTCCTGTCCAACACTTCATGTTTACTTGACTTAATTCAGTGTTAAATTGTTGCTATGTGTTATAAATTGATATAAGCTAAGTATTTATGATCTGGATTACTAACTTATATCCGATTGTTGATTCTCAGATCCTCCAAAAGATAAGTGACATTTGGATTCTGAGTTGTGAAGACCCAGGTATTGGTGAGTGGATTCAGAACTCACCGTTCGATTTAGTTGTAATCTTTTGGTTGCAACAAGTGAACGTAGACATGTTGTAATTGCATTTAATATTCATTGTTAATTTGAAATCTACGTGCTATATGTGTGGCCTTCGGGCATTGGTTGTTAATGAGGTCAACAGGTTGAACTGGTTGGTTGGGCTAGTTGGTTGTTGTGTGAATGACACAGGGTCTTACTTCATTTGTTGTGTGTGAAGAACTTGTGTTTGAGTACAGTAATGTAACACCCCCAATTTCTGTGATTAGCGGAACCAAGCTTTGGGGTGCTACTAATCAAATATCAATAGCACAAAGATAAAGCAAACGACATCTATATGCGATGTCTATAAAATTAGTTACGTGTCATGGTTACAATGTTTGAAAACATTCTAGTTTCGGTTACAAAATGAAGTTCCCTAGAGTCCGCACGGTTAGCGGGAGATTCTATTACATAATCACAACATACAAAAGATAATGCTATAAATCTCCGTTAGATGCAGTGTGGAAAATCATGCGACTCTAGCTAGTAATCAAATCCTGCTCGGCGACCCTATTATTGCTGTGTACCTGAGAATGCATCACTAAAAAGGTCAACCAAAAGGTTGGTGAATCTCGCAGGTTTATAGTAAGTAGTAAGTTCGAACACATCAAGTAGTGAAAGTATTTGTACATTTTTAACCAAGTAGTGAGTAATGATTGCACGAATGCAATCGGGTTGATATACATTGCCATGAGCATCATAGTCGAAGCTTAACCAGTCTGTAAGGTACAACTAAGTACCAGGTAAGTGCCCCTATGAGTGTTAATCCAAAAACACTTATGTGTAATGAGTAAGAAACGCCCGTTTATACAGTACGGTTCGTGGTGGCGCTACCACCCCGGGCGGGGATTGTCAGTCCCATATGGATCCATATACTAAAACTCGCGCTTATCCTATAATTAACAACTATGATTCAGAGGACTTCATTGGATTATACGTAACCCATGCAATCAATATATCAGTAAGTCTGTAAGTCTGTAAAATAGTAAATCTGTACATGTGTCCAAGTAAAACAAGTAATGCATCTCACCCCAGAGTAAAAACAGCAAAAATGGGGTTGTGAGACTCACCTGAGTCTGGCAAGTATGTAGACGAAATCAAGTAAGTAAAGCGGTTGTAAGTCCGTGTATCGGTTCTCAGAACCCTGCAACTTTCTGGCGTCTGAAACACACAAGGTTGTAAGTAAATAAGTAATTAAGTTGTTGTACAGAAAGATCACCCATGCTAGTTGTCCACTCAAATAGAAAATGTCCAGGTGTTTGTTTGTATGTTTGTAATCGTGTGAGTTTGAAATCTATTATTGCCCATTGGTGACGGTTTGTAACAATAATCCAAAAGTGTTGTTATTATATGTATTGTTGTATCAAGTTTCGTTATTTATAAGTGTTCGACACTTAATTGTGGAAAGTATTTACAAGTTCCTGGATGACGGGGGTCCAGGGGCAGCGCCCCTGGTAGCGGGGTCCAAGGGGCGGCAGCCCCTGGCGGGGTCCAAGGGGCAGAGCCCCTGGCTGGGGTCAAGCTGGAATTTAAAATCGGGAAAATTGTCCTAGTCTGGCTGCGGACTGATAAGGTGTTGCGAACTGAGTTCACGGTGCGAACTGAGTTCGCGATGCAAACTAAGTTTGAGTTCGTAAGGCAGTAGTCTGCGAACTGAGTTCGGTTAGCAAAACTCGACTCGCAGGTCGGTTCGCAGGTCAGCTCGCAAGTCAGTTCGCAGGTCAGTTCGCAGGTTTGGTAGGTAAATCTCGGTTCGCAGCTCGATCCGCGAGCTGAGACGCATCTCAGTTTGCAAATGCTGCTGTAAGTACAAATCGGTTCTTAAAACGCATTTCGACTTGGTTTTTGGACATAATCTTGTTGGTTAAATGTTCTAGCATGAAAATCTAAGCTTTACAAGTAATTTAAAAGAGTTTTGAGGCTTCTTACGACGAAAATCGAAATTGAGGTATGGTGGAGATGGTGGTGATCTTGGTGCTTGTTCTTGATGACGATGATGATGAGCGATTTGGTGGTGATGTTGTTGATGTTGCTGCTGCTGATTTCAAGAGAGAGGGGGAAAAGAAAAGAGGGTTTTGAGAGAAGAGTGTGTGTGTTTGTGTTGGGGAAAATGGGGGAAATGAGGAGAAAATGGGGTTAAAAGGAGGTGGACCATGGGTTGATGAGTTGGGTCGGCACCACGGGTCTAGGCCGACCCATTTACGGCTCGGCTCGTGGGTTCGTAGTCGGTTAAATCCCATAGTCGTTTAATCTCGTAATATTTTAAGATGAGAATTTTGTAATCGTAATACTTATTAATGAGCTATAAAAATATAACTTGAATTATTTTTGCTTGTTGGACGCGTTTCACGTGTTTTCGTTGTGTATGGAGTGTTTCTAACGATACGAGTTATGTGTAATATATTTTACCAAATATATTAGTGTAAATAACGTTTGTTTGGGTGCTTCCACATTATTTAAAAATTTTGTCACCAACGCCCTATTGTAGATGTGTCGGGTTCAACCCGGTACATTGTTAGCACGATTTAAACGAATCGTGTATGCGCGTATGAAGTTTCACTAAGTTCTATGTATATTTAGCCCAACGTGACTAAATACACATAATAATCTCGTGAATAGGTACAGTAATGATAGCCTAAAATGCCAGGTGTTACAAGTAACCACTAGTCATCGGTCTCGTCCGTTATGGCCATACGGATATGGTTGGATAAGTGTTCTTGGGAACCACCCGGGTATTATGGTATTCCCAGAGCCACCGATGGTTATACTAAGTTGAATTGTGTGTGATGATTTCATTCACTTAGCATTTGTACTAATCCCTCATATTTCCTTCCTGCAGGTTATGTTTTGGGGATGTGGGTTGCAGGATAGTGACGCTTTAGCAGCGGGGAATGTCTGACTGATTGTGCTACTCTGACATATTTTGTTGTAAACAAAGTTTGGAACAGTATAATACCCTGTTTTATTTAGTTGTGTTGTGGTAATTGTAACAGTTTTAACTTTTGGGTATGTTAAACATGTAATCAGTTTATGTACATTATTCCTAATCTACAGTGTTCAAAGATGTTTTAAAATATACGCTTCCGTGTTAGTAATATTATTTTGTTGAATAAATTAAGGGGTGTTATAAGCTGGTATCAGAGCATAGTTTTGGGCTAATTGAGCATTGTTAAGTGCTCAATCCCAATTCTCGAGCATGATGTGCCAAACATTCCTGAGTAAGGGATTTAGCATTGTATGTGAATAGGTTAGTAGATAGGTGCTAACGATTAACAATTGTCGAGTTGTTGTGTTGATTACAGATATGGCAGATAACGAGCAACCGACCACCAACCCTAATAATGCCTCAAGAATCGATGTTCCTCCTTCAGATATTCATAATGAGAGACATGATCATGAGGGTACTTCTATTCCTGCTCGCGAAGAATCAAATAGAGATGATTATCTTTTTCAGTTAGAAGATGAGGTAATTAATCTCAGAGAATTTAAAAGACAGGCTGAAACTGCATCATCTCAGCAACGTTCTCAGCAATAGATACCTGTGTTAGGTAATATTCCTCCTTTTCAGTCAAATAAACAGTGTTCCTTTAAAATGTTCATGGCAAGTAAACCACCGGAGTTTAGAGGAAGTACAAATCCGTCTGTAACTTTAAATTGGTTAAGATATATGGAGCGAAAATTTGATGTTACTCACTGTGAAGAAGAATCCAAAGTGTTTTATGCTATTCAGTGTTTAAAAGATGAAGCCATGGTTTGGTGGGACTCAATTACTGGTCATTTAACTCAATAGCAGAAAGAAGCTATTCGATGGTCTGATTTCCATCAATCTGTTTGTAATCAATATTGTTCTGATTTTGATATGGCACGTATTAGGAGAGAGTTTGTGAATCTTCAATTAACAGATAAGATGACTATCGATGAGTTAATCACACAGTTTTCGGAGAAACTACGATTTGTACAACAGTGGGTTCCTGATGAGAAAACCAGAATAGAGCAGTTTGTGGAAACCTTACCTCATAATTATCGTACTACAGTGAGGTTAGCTAGTAATCTATCCCAAGCGTTTACTCTTGCACGTTCAGTTGATAGTGACATTAGAGGTTTTCGAGAATCTCAAGCTAGAAATACTTCTTCTTCATTCCCAAGAGTTAGAACAGATTTTCTGGGTAAAGGAAAGTCCAGGTGGCAGGGTAATCGTCAGGGTCAAAGATTTAGTAATAAAAGTGGTTCATCCGGAAGTTCTAATTGGTGTAATTCTTGTAAGACACGACATTCTGGTCCATGTACGCCTCAGACGAATAAATGTCTCAAATGTGGTGAATTGGGACATGAGATCAAGAATTGTAGGTATCCTAATTTTGTGTGCTGGACGTGTAAGAAAGAAGGACATCGGGTTGGTCAGTGTCCCGAGGTGGGAAGACAGGGGTCTGGTTCGGTCGGGAGTTCATCATCTTCCGGTCAAAAGCGGAAGAATCCTCCGCCAGCGACGAGTAGGGCTTTTCAGATGACAGTCGATGAGGCTATCCACACAGATGATGTGATTACTGGTACTTTTCTTATAAACTCTGTACCAGCTCACGTTTTATTTGATTCTGGAGAAAATTGTTCTTTTATATCTGTGTGTTTCTGTGATAAGTTGAAACTGATCCCTACTGTGATAACTAAGCCCTTAAAAGTAGAGATTGTTAGTGGCAAGTTAGTTCCTGTTACCACCTTGGTGACTGGAGCTAATATTCTGATAGATGGCCAAACTTTTCCAATTTCGATCTCTGTTAATGCCGATTCCAAGTTTTGATGTGATTATTGGCATGGATTGGTTAAGTTAGTTTAAAGCAAGTATATATTGCCACCATAAGCTGATTAGAATCCCAATCTCTGAAGAGTCATACGTTGTGGCTCGAGGAGAACGGGATAGTGGGTGTATTCCTCTGATTTCCATGATGAACGCTAAGAAGTCGTTGTCTAAAGGCTGTGAGTCTTATCTAGCTTATGTCATTGATGTTGAATTAGAAAAGAAGTCCATTTCTGAGGTTCCAGTTGTCTCTGAATATCCAGAGGTGTTTCCCGATGATTTACCTGGTTTAACACCGGTTAGGGAAGTCGAATATCAGATTGATCTTATTCCTGGTTCTTCGTCTATAGCTAAAGCTCCCTATAGATTAGCCCCGTCTGAAATGCGTGAAATGATGAATCAGATTTAGGAGTTATTGGATAGAGGTTTTATTAGACCTAGTTCTTCTCCTTGGGGTGCACCAGTTTTGTTTATTAAAAAGAAAGACGGGTCATTCAGAATGTGCAGTGATTATCGGGAGTTAAACAAAAGAACAGTAAAGAATAAATATCCTCTGCCTCGAATAGACGATTTGTTTGATCAGTTGCAGGGATCTTCTGTATATTCTAAAATTGATTTGAGGTCGGGTTACCATCAGGTTCGTGTTCGTGAACAGGATATTCCAAAGACTGCTTTTCGTAGCAGGTATGGTCATTATGAATTCCTGGTGATGCCTTTTGGTTTGACTAATGCTCCAGCAGTTTTTATGGATTTAATGAACCGGGTATGTCGACCATTTCTTGATAAGTTTGTAATCGTTTTCATCGATGATATTCTTATGTATTCTAAGTCCGAATCAGAACACGCTATGCATTGAGGTTAGTTCTTGAAACCTTAAAAAGAGAACAGTTATATGCAAAATTTTCTAAATGTGAGTTCTGGATTCGAGAAGTACAGTTTTTGGGTCACATTATTTGTAATGATGGGGTTAAAGTTGATCCTTCTAAAGTTGAAGTAGTAATGAATTGGAAAACTCCAAAGAACGCTTCGGAAATTAAAAGCTTTCTGGGTTTGGCGGGTTATTACCGAAAGTTTATTAAAGACTTTTCTAAAATTGCTAGCCCATTGACTAAATTAACCCGCAACAATGAAAATTTTGAGTGGAATAATCAACAAGAACATGCCTTTCAGACTCTGAGACAACTGTTATGTCAAGACCCGGTGTTAGCATTACCTAATGGGTCTGATGATTTTGTCGTTTATTGTGATGCATCTTATGCTGGGTTGGGTTGCGTTCTAATGCAGCGGGATAAAGTCATTGCTTATGCTTCTCGTCAGTTGAAACCTCATGAAAAGAATTACCCAACACATGATTTAGAGTTGGCAGCTGTAGTGTTTGCTTTGAAAATCTGGAGGCACTATTTATATGGTACTAGATGTGTTGTATATACTGATCATAAAAGTCTTCAGTATGTAATTTCGCATAAAGAGTTAAATATGCGTCAAAGGCGATGTTTAGAATTAATCAAAGATTATGATTGTGAAATACATTATCATCCTGGAAAGGCGAATGTGGTTGCCGATGCTTTGAGCCGGAAAGGTATTTCTGACCGAAATTATTATTTGAAAGTCGATGTTTCTTCTGATTTGATAGATAAAATTAAAGATGCACAGTTGGAAGCTTTATTAGATCATAATCTTAAATCAGAAATTATGTTGAAAAGAAAAGAATTGTTAGTTGATGACTCTAGAGGGCCAAAGACTTTTCAATCTCGTGTATGGATTCCTCTTATTGGTGGTATTCGGGATATGATATTGACTGAAGCCCATAAATCACGATTATCTGTTCATCCCGGCAGTACTCGATGTATAATGATTTGAAACCCTTGTATTGGTGGCCCACGATGAAGACCGATATAGCACAGTTTGTTGGTACTTGTCACGTTTGTGCTCAGGTTAAAGCTGGACACCAGAAACCGTATGGGTCACTGAAACAGTTAGAAATTCCAGAATGGAAGTGGGAACACTTAACTATGGATTTTCTAACTAAACTTCCACATACATCTCGAGGTAATGACATGATTTGGGTCATTGTTGACAGATTGACCAAGAGTGCACATTTTCTGGCTACTAGTGAGACTGCATCTTTGAGTAAACTCGCACAATTGTATGTTAATGAGATTGTTTCCCGACATGGTATTCCGTTGTCTATTGTATCAGATAGGGATTCTCGGTTTATTTCTCATTTTTGGCAGAGTTTACAGCAGGAGTTGGGTACACGTGTAAATCTTAGCTCAACTTATCATTTTCAAACAGACGGTCAGTTAGAACGTACTATTCAGACGTTAGAGGATATGCTCAGAGCATGTGTCTTGGAATATGGAGGTTCTTGGGATTCTCACCTCCCATTGGTGGAGTTTGCTTATAATAACTCCTATCATTCCAGTATTGGTATACCTTCTTATGAAATGCTTTATGGTCGTCATTGTCGTACCCCCACATGTTGGTTAGAAGCGGGAGAAATGCAGTTTGCAGGTCCAGACATTGTACAAATTACAGCTGACAAGGTGGCTATCGCCCGAGAAAAGTTAAAAGTTGCACATGATAGACAGAAACAGTATGCAGACCCACGTAGGCGACCAGTTACCTTTACCGAAGGTGAGCTGGTTTATTTAAAAGTCTACCCGTGGAAAGGTGTTATTCGATTTGGAAAACGAGGAAAATTGGCTCCTAGATACATTGGCCCCTTCAGAATTCGTCAGGTGATTAATGATCAATCAGTCTCGTTGGATCTTCCTCCAGAACTTGCTGGTATTCATGACACATTTAATATATGTTATTTGAGAAAGTGTAATGTCGAGGATCAATCCCAGATACTTCCGTTACAAAATTTGCGGGTGGATCAGAATCAGAAATTAGTTGAAGAACCGATTGAAATTCTCGATAGAAAAGTTACCAAACTTAGAAAGAAACAGATACCAATGGTGTTAGTAAAATGGAAACACATTTTAGGTTCAATTTTGACCTGGGAGTCTGAGGAATCTATGAAATCCAGATATCCTGGATTGTTTGATCGAGTTTAGATTTCGAGGACAAAATCTCCTGAAGGAGGGGAGATTTGTAACATCCTCTCGTCGGGTCTGGTAATTCTCTATTTTAATCGATTATTTAATTAATTTAGGAATTACTTGGTATTATTTGTTTATTGAAAAACTTAGGTAAGTAAGAATTAGGAATTATTGTGAATAGTAAATTGTTACTTGTTTTAATTTACTATAGTCAACAGTACAATAAAAAAAGTTTCTCGCAATTGATATTTAGGTTCCAGACAATAGTTTTAGAACGGGTATAAAATACCCAACTAATTAAAGTTAGTTATATGGGGAGGCCGACTCGATTGTATCATTTCCCCAAATTAGCAAGCTTCTCATATCAACCTAAACCATACTCCCTATTCACTAAGAACTTCAAATCAAAACCTTGAAACTAAAATTGGAGCTGAAATTGATTAAAGTTTCATTGTCATCATCATCCTCTTCCTTAGTTCATCAAAATCAATGTGTAAGTTTAAGTGGTTTCTTGAATTTGTTTATAAATGGGTTAGATGATGTTAAAATTGATATATGATGATTGATTGATGATATTGAAGCTAGTAAATTAAATTGTAACAGCTTGAATGTAAAGATTGTTGATTGTCCTTGAGTTTTCACAATTAACATCATAGTTAGGGTTAGAAAATGAGTATTTGATGGTTGACACATAAATTGATGTTTGTTGTTGTGGTAGATGATATATGACTATATATGATATCCCTTTGATGTTAGAAACATTGCTTGAATGAGTTAGTAGTTGAAAGTTAGGAATTTGTGAGTTATAGTTCGTGCAGAGTATTACGGTTCTGCTGCTGCTGCTGTGCCTGTAGAACAAGCCGACAGCTTCCATAAGCTAGCCGGCGGGTTCTGTGTCGGGTTAGAAAGCCGGCGGGTAGCACACCCAAGCCGACGACTTGTCACCCTGAACCGACGGGTTAACCACCCTACCCGGCTGTTGCTAGAGGCTTTAAAACGTAACTTGGTTTTGTTTCATCAAAAACAAGAGTACCCAGCGGCTAGGTGGTTGAGCCGGCGGCTTGTGATGTGAAATCGGCGGGTCATGGACCCTAGCCGGCAGCTTGCTTGTCCTGTCCAACACTTCATGTTTACTTGACTTAAATCAGTGTTAAATTGTTGCTATGTGTTATAAATTGATATAAGCTAAGTATTTATGATCTGGATTACTAACTTATATCTGATTGTTGATTCTCAGATCATCCAAAAGATAAGTGACATTTGGATTCTGAGTTGTGAAGACCCAGGTATTGGTGAGTGGATTCAGAACTCACCGTTCGATTTAGTTGTAATCTTTTGGTTGCAACAAGTGAACGTAGACATGTTGTAATTGCATTTAATATTCATTGTTAATTTGAAATCTACGTGCTATATGTGTGTCCTTCGGGCATTGGTTGTTAATGAGGTCAACAGGTTGAACTGGTTGGTTGAGCTAGTTGGTTGTTGTGTGAATAACACAGGGTCTTACTTCATTTGTTGTGTGTGAAGAACTTGTGTTTGAGTACAGTAATGTAACACCCCCAATTTCTGTGATTAGCGGAACCAAGCTTTGGGGTGCTACTAATCAAATATCAACAGCACAAAGATAAAGCAAACGACATCTATATGCGATGTCTATAAAATTAGTTACGTGTCATGGTTACAATGTTTGAAAACATTCTAGTTTCGGTTACAAAATGAAGTTCCCTAGAGTCCGCACGGTTAGCGGGAGATTCTATTACATAATCACAACATACAAAAGATAATGCTATAAATCTCCGTTAGATGCAGTGTGGAAAATCATGCGACTCTAGCTAGTAATCAAATCCTGCTCGACGACCCTACTATTGCTGTGTTCCTGAGAATGCATCACTAAAAAGGTCAACCAAAAGGTTGGTGAATCTCGCAGGTTTATAGTAAGTAGTAAGTTCGAACACATCAAGTAGTGAAAGTATTTGTACATTTTTAACCAAGTAGTGAGTAATGATTGCACGAATGCAATCGGGTTGATATACATTGCCATGAGCATCATAGTCTGTTGGGACATGTATGTGTGATAACAGATCTAGCTTGTAATAGTACTAGTGATTATTGTAATCAAGTTTGTACAATTGATTTGGATTTGTAAATGATATTAGTTTGGTATTAATATTCGTTGAATATATTAGTATGTTAAAGTATTAGATGAATATCGAATACGATGTTACAAACTAAAGTCTGTGAGATGAGATCTCAAGTCGCAGAACTTAATCCTGCAAGATGAGATCTAGGCTCGCAGATCAGCGAAGCGAGTTCAGTTTCTGGGCTTTGACTGGGCTGCGAGATGACTCGACTCGCAGAGTCCATCGACCTGCGAGGTGAGATTAGATCGATACCTATATATACAATAATAGGTTAAATCGAAAAGAACTTTTGGCGATTCGATTTCCAGAGGACAAAAACACTATTCTAAGCAGTCATAAGGTTAGGTATTGATCGATTAACTTTAATTAATCGATACAAAACCTTGTTGATAAATCAATTCGCTATTATCTTGTGAAACAAATTGTTCACTTATTGTGAACCAAGTATTGAGGAATTCCGCACCTTAATACCTAAGATAACCGCGTTATCGATCCACATACTAGGGACTTACAATTGGTATCAGAGCTTTCGGGCTAAATACTTAGTTAGTTCGAGGTTATTTGGATAATAACGATAGATTTAGGGTTGTTGTTACGATTAATCTTCGTAAAAACGATCAAAATCAGTCTCTGGAAGTTTTTAGTTTCGTAATCGACCGAAATCTTAGAGTTTAATCGATTAGAAAACTAAAATTTTTGTTTTAGGGTTTTTCAGCCGATTCTGCAAACTGAGTTCCCCCTGCGAAACGAGTTCTTATGCGAACTGAGTTCACCCTGCGAACCGAGTTCTTCTGCGAACTGAGTTCCCCTCTGCGAACTGAGTTCCCCCTGCGAACTGAGTTCTTCTGCGAACTGAGTTCCCCCCGCGAACTGAGTTCCTGTCCTTCGAATCGAGTTTCTGCGAAGTGAACTTTCTGATTTTTCTGATTGTTAATTCCCGAAACTCTTAAAATGTCTGACATTAGCAAAATGATTGAGATGGAGCATGAGGTTGGAAAATCTAATACTCCACCTAAGTTGTTACGTGTTGAAGACTATTACAGTTGGAAAGATAGGTTTGAATCTTACTGTAGATTCCATAATCTCTCAATCTGGATGTGTATCAAAGGAGGATACACGGCACCCACCCAAACTGTTCAAAATGCTGTTGTTGTGGTATCCTATAATCTGATGAGTGAACAACAAAAGAAAGACTATGAGAATGAAAATAAAGCTCATTCTTGTATCAAGATGTGCTTATCTAAGGAAATTAATCATCAGTTAAAATCTTTTCATACTGCTAAAGCATTCTGGGAAGCGCTTGAGAAAAGATGTGAGGGAAGTCCACAAGTACAAGCAAGCAAGAAGAAGCTTCTGAAAAAGCAGTTTACTCTGTTTAAAGCTTTTAAAGGAGAAACTCTTGATGCTTATGTTACTCGTTTCTACCATTTGTTATCTGAGATTGAAAACCATGAAATCACTATTGAGGAGGTAGAGAAAACCGACAAGTTTCTTGAGGGTTTACCTTCTAAATGGGAGATGTATGGTGTGATGATTACAGACAATGAAACCAGATATGCAACCATGACACTTGAGCAGGTCATTGACAAGCTCAAAGGATATGATTTCACTAAGAAGTCGAAAGATACTGATTCTGATCATGCTCAGGATCCAGGACTGTATCATGGAGAAACTTCTATCTCGACTGCTTCATCCAGCTCGACCACTGCTTTGTTTGTTGGTAATGCTGATGGAAAGGGTGAAATGATAACTGATGAACTGTGTTTCATTACATCATCCGGAAATGAAGCTAAAGGGAAACCTTCTGAGAAGTCACCTCAAGAACATCAAAAGATGCCTATGAGTGTGAAATCTGCTGAGCAGCAACTGTCTGTTCTTGCTTCATTTGTAGCTTCATATGAGAATTATATTGATTGTAAGATTAATGATCCAATTCTTTTTGATGAAGACTATGATCAGATAGATCCTGATTATCTTGAAGAAATAGATCTCCAGGACCAACTTGCTTTGCTGTCAAGGAGAGTTAAAAATTTCTAAAGAAAAATGGAAGAAAGGTTGTTGGCAACAGATCAGGGGTTGATAAAACCAAGGTCAAGTGTTATAACTGTAAAAGTTACGGACACTTTGCTAGAGAATGTCAAAGACCTAAGGTCGAGACTGGTGAAGGGAAACAAGGCTCGGGAAATACTTTGCATTCCAAAGCCTTAGTAGTGAAACAGCTAGATGGGTCTTATGATTGGAAAACTCAGTCAGAGGAAGCTTTGATGGCTGAGATTGACGATAAAGAGATTGAAGCTGAGTCATTATCCTATATGCCCACTGATCCAGCTTTTGAAGTAAAGGTGCTTGAGACTCCTGTTAAAGCTAATGTTGATGATGTGTTAGACTTGGGTTCAACTGAAGATTTGGATCCCGTAGATTTTGTAGCTAAGATGGCTGAACTGCAAACTGATAAAAAACGGGTATGCCTAGATCTTGTCTCTCTTGTTGATCTGTGTCAGTTAGTTTCTAGTTTACAGTCCCAAGTTAGTGCTTATGCAGATTCCTATAAGACTTTGACTGAAACTAATAATACCCTGTCATCTCAACTTAGCACACTTAGTAAATCCAGTGAGGCTGTAAGATCTGAACTTGACCTAGCTAAGTTAGATATATGTAGGTTAAGTGATGATAAACAAGCCTTAAAGGATAAGATTAAGGCAGATGCGGCTGACAAGATAGCTTTTAGAGATACTGTGAATGAGAAATTAATTATCATAGACAGTCTCTATATGAACATAAATGATTTGAATCTGTCCATTGCTAATAAGGATAAGGAGTTAGCTGATTGCAAAACAAAATTTGTAGCTCAGAATCGTAAGCTTGAGAGCTATAGAACATCTGAAATGGATAAAATGTTAGGTGCTCAACGTAGTGTGAAGGATATGTCTGGTTTAGGTTATAATGATATGCCTCACCCATTCAATTCAAATTACACTAAAATTCCTGTAGATATTGAAATGGCGGATGTTAACCCTGAGACGAAGGAAACTAATAAACCGGAAAAGTTAGAGGCACAGAAGAGTGTTATTAAGAACCCTTCATCTGATGATAGTAAGAAAATTCCTTACACCAAAGTACATTTTGTACTGGGTGGAGTAATTAATGATACTAAGACTAATGAAGTGGTTAATAAAGAACATGTCATTGAACCTTTAGTACCTAAAACTCCGGTAGCGGATGCAAAAGTTAGTAAGTCACGTAAATAGATGTCTTGCTTCAAGTGTCACCAAAAAGGACACGTAGCTTCTTGTTGCCCAAATAAGAAGCTGGAAGCATCACATAAGTTAGTGAATACTGAAAAGACACCAACTATTTCTAGTTCGGTTGTAGATAGGTTAGGCTCCAAACCGGGTTTAGGAAGCAAACCTGTAAACATTCTAAAAAGAGATAGTAATCATAGTGTCTCTCCACCTAAACCTTATAGGGCTTATACTCTAAACGAAAATACTTTCAATAAGCCAAGAGATAAGACACCTTCGAGGTTTAGGACCCCAAGTAGAAACCATAGCACAGGGAACTAAGTTTGTGGCTAGGAGGTTTTCTACTCACTCTCCTCACAGGCCCAAGACTATAGATCATCAACAATCTCAAACTCCTGTGAAGGTTACCAAGACTCCCGATGGGAATAGTTATGGTTATTTTAAGGAGATTCAGATTGTAGATGATCAGGGACAATCCAAGACCGTAATGGCTTGGGTCCCTCTTGATAACTGACTGTGTACAACTTGTTATGTGTAGGAGCAGACTGTGAACAAGGACAGCTGGTGGTATGTAGACAGTGGCTGCTCAAGACACATGACAGGTGAAAGAAGTCTACTGAAGGACTTCAGAGAAGGTTTCAAGCAAAAAGTAAATTTTGCAGGAGACAAAAGAGGAGTAATTACTGGGAAAGGAAAAGTTTCAAATGGAACTTTAACTCTAGAGGATGTGAATTATGTTGAGTAACTAACTCATAACCTAGTGAGTGTTTCCCAAGTCTGCGATAAAGGTCATCCAGTTCATTTTAATGAAAAGGAGGCTTTAGTCCTGAAGCCAGGCTTCACAATCCCTGAAGAATGGATACTGATGAGGGCACCAAGGAAGAAGGACATCTATGCGATAAACATGGGTGTTCCTAATTCTTCAATGGTATCTACATGCTTATTATCCAAGGCTTCGGAAGTAGACACGCTACTATGGCATAGGAGAATGGCACACCTAAACTGGAGAAAAATGAACTACATAACCAAAAATGGTTTAGTTTTGGGTGTACCGCAAAAACGTTTCGAGTCTGAGGATAAGTGTGTTCCTTGTATGAAAGGAAAGCAGCATAAGAAGCCACACCGATCTAAGACTGAAAACTCAATCTCCTCTCCATTTGATTTGCTACATATGGATCTCTTCGGCCCAATAAGCAAAAGAAGCATAGGTGGCAAATGGTACTGTCTAGTTGTCACAGATGACTACTCTAGATTCTCGTGGGTATTTTTCTTAGGATCTAAGGATGAAACTCCAGGTATTCTAATTGAGTTTTTAGATCAAATTGAAAATGTATACAAAATGAGAGTTAAGCGTATTCGTAGTGATAATGGAACAGAATTCAAGAATTCAACGTTAGATATCTATTGCTTAAGCAAAGGGATAATTCATCAATTCAGTGCACCATATGAACCTCAACAGAATGGTGTGGCTGAAAGGAAGAACAGAACGTTGATTGAAGCTGCTAGAACAATGCTTGCAGATTCAAAGCTTCCGGTCATCTTTTGGGCAGAAGCAGTGAATACAGCATGTCATGTTCTGAATAGAGTTCTTACGGTTAAAAAGCATAATAAGACTTGTTATGAGCTTTTGAACAATAAGAAACCAAACTTAAAAGGATTTGAACCCTTTGGAGTTGCTTGTACAATATTGAAAACTGGGAATCAAGCTAAATTTGGAGAGAAGGCTGACGAAGGATTTTTCTTGGGTTATATGCCTAATTCTCCAAATAAAAGGGTTTTCAATAAGGTCACTAGTCGTCTGAAGATAGTTTATAACATTGAAGTTATGAGCTATGTACCTGCTGTGCATAAGGGATTAGATTGGCAATTTGACTATTCAGATCTCTTTCAGTCATTTAAGGTTCCCATAAGTGACTTTGTCAGTGATTCAGAGATCTCTCAGCACTTATTGAATGAAGAATTGGACAATGGTCCGTCTTCAACATTGAGTGTTCCGAAATCTGGAATCAGGACATCAGATGACTCAAATGAAGCTTCTTCAAGTGGGTCTTGACAATTTTCAAAGGATAAGTATCAAGAAACAGAAGATTCTGAAAAGGATCTTCAAACAACGTTTGATGATGTGCTTACTTCTTTGAACCATTTAAAGATCTCTTCAGAAAATTCAGAAGAAATGCCTTCATTAGAAGAGATTGGTACTAACTTAGGAGATGAGTTAATAGTTGATTCTATACCGGTTACAAGAATGAGTAAGAATCATCCCGTTGAAAACATCATCGGTGATATTAATACTCCTGTTCAGACTAGGACTCAATCTAAAGCTAGTACTTCTGAAGATTTAGAAAGCTTGTATACTGCTATGAAAGAGACAGGGATTCCTAATCAATGTCTATATTCATGCTTTATCTCACAAGTTGAGCCTAAAAATGTGCAAATGGCTCTCAAAGAAAGCTCATGGGTTGAAGCTATGCAGGAAGAACTGCAACAGTTCTCAAAATTACAAGTTTGGGAGTTGGTTGACCTACCAAAGGGAGAATATCCAATTGGAACTAGATGGGTATTTAAGTGTAAGAGAGATGACCAGGGAGTCATTACTCGCAATAAAGCACGTCTAGTGGTTCAAGGTTTTAATCAACAAGAAGGCATAGATTACAATGAAGTGTTTGCACCAGTTGCTAGGCTAGAAGTAATTAGAGTATTTTTAGCATTCGCGTCATTCTATGATATAAAAGTTTATCAGTTGGATGTTAAGAGTGCCTTTTTGTATGGCAAAGTAGAAGAATTGGTGTATGTTGCTCAACCTCCAGGGTTTGCTGATCATGAGTATCCAGATAGAGTATATCGTTTGAATAAGGCTCTATATGGATTACATCAAGCACCAAGGATGTGGTATGCAACACTATCAACGTATCTACTTGATAATGGATTTACAAGAGGAGCAATTGATAGTACATTGTTTGTAAAATGGAACAATAAAGACTTTCTATTAGTACAAGTTTATGTTGATGACATTATCTTTGGATCTTCTGATGAAAAGATGTGTCAAGAATTTGAGAAATTCATGAGAAAAAGGTTTGAGATGTCTGCAATGGAAGAGTTGAAATTCTTCTTAGGGTTACAAGTTGACCAAAAGAAGGATGGCTTATTTATTCATCAATCTAAATATGTTTATGAGTTATTAGAAAGATTTAAGATGGATGACAGTAAAGTCTACAATACTCCGATTCCAGTTAATCACAAACTAGGTCCGGATACATCGAGTGATCAGGATGTGGATCCTACTTTATATAGGGCCATGATTGGATCACTAATGTATTTGACTGCCTCTAGACCTGACATTATGTTTGATGTTTGTTGATGTGCAAGATATCAGGCTAATCCGAAAGAGTCACATATGTAGGCTGTTAAACGGATCTTCCGTTACCTCAAAGGGCAACCGAAGCTGGGACTTTGGTATCCAATTGATGGAGACTTAGATCTAGTAGCATATACTGATTCGGATTATGGAGGAAGCAATCAAAATAGGAAATCTACGACCGGAGGATGTCAATTCTTAGGAGGTAGATTAGTATCTTGGCAGTGCAAGAAGCAAAGCTCAGTAGCCATTTCTACATGTGAAGCTGAGTATGTTGCAGTTGGCAGCTGTTGTTCTCAAGTTCTTTGGATACAACAGCAACTGCGGGATTACGGGTTAAATATAACCAATACTCCTATGATGATTGACAATGAATCTACTATGTCGATCACTAACAATCCTGTGAAGCACAGTAAAACTAAGCACACTGATATTCGACATCATTTTATTAGAGACTGCGCTGAAAAGAAAATGATAAGGTTAGTTAAGGTTCCGACTGCGGATAACTTAGCAGACCTATATACGAAGGCGTTCGACAGAGCATGATTTGAGACATTGGTTCAACTGAATGGAATGAGAAATCCAAAGTGATTAGTCTTCTAAGGGTATTTTAGTAATAGTTAGTAGTTATTTTTAGTACTTAAAAAAAGGGGGGGGTGGGCGTATGGCATTCATTTGCTTGTTACCCGAGGGGAATCGCCTCCAATAAAAGAACAACCGAAGTTCTTTTAGAAAAAGCTTTAAGTTTTGGCTGTAAAAACTTGGGAAATGATAGTACATTAGGAGAATAAGTCTAAGAATAATAACCTTAAGTATTAAGTATGATGTGTTAGTAGATTCTTATAAGTTGCATTAGAATAACAATTTTTATCTAGGATTACACTTATATTTATCTTATTATACACCTATATCCACTGATTATAACTTGTCTTTTTACTTAACAAGTGATAAGAATAACTTAAGTCTAGTCAGGTTCATCATACGATTTATTGGTAGGCAGGTTATGCTAAGATTTCCGAGCAGTTAAGAAGTATAACTTTCATGTGTAATATCTTATGTGCTCTGTTATATAACGTATGACATATGTCTTAATTGTTGAATGATAGTACTACCGTGCACTGTGATCTAAAATAAAAAGAAAATTGAAATGATACAAAGTATCATAATGTCAAAAGGTGAGTTATATGTTTCGAAAGGGCATCATTTAGTAACCTCTACCTTACATATGAAAGATACAAAGTATCTCGTGTTAAGTGTATGTTATATGCTTCTAAAGAACATCATTTAGTAATCTATACCTTGATAATACAAGATACAGTGTTATGTGTTGTACTTGAATTCTTCAGTATGTTGTATAGTAGAAAACACTAGATATTGTGCACATTAACAATAAAAGTTTGGCTCAGAAACATGTCTGTAATCTGTTTATGTGGATCATAATATCGGTAATCGTCTTGAACTGTCTATGATATTCGAACATTCACTTTTGTGAATAATAAGAAATTATAAGTTATATTTCAATGAAGTGTTATATCATGTGGATAAAGGTACATAAGATATAATTTTATAAATATAAGTTTATTACTGATTAAAGTTGTGATTTTATTGTGCTTATATGAATTTCATGAGGTATGTATACTAACAATTGTCTTATGCTTATTACAATTTAATAAGTACAGCTTATTCTTTCTAACATGATCCCTAAGCAGTTAAAACTTTAAGTGTTTACTATTAAGTTAATTTATTAGAATGTTAGTAGTTTTATTATTTTAACTTTTGTAATTATTTCTTAGAATTAATGAAAGTTTTATTTTGTATTCTTGTTTTATTTAATGTTTATCCTTTGGAATTAAATTAAACTAGTTCTCTTATCTCTGTGTTGAATAAATGTCTCCACTTCAAGTGAAAAACGATTTATTTATTTTTGACTTGAATTTTGACTTAAGGCCATTTTAATAGTGGTATCAGTCAACTATGCAAAAACATTTATTGTTTTGGCTACATAATTATTTAATTATGTTTTCATTTATACTTTTTATTTAATTCGAATTTTAAACTAATATTGCGAGTTTGACCAGTCAAACTTTGCGAGCCGAGTTGAAACATGCGAATCGAGTAAATAGTATAAAAGAAACAAATTAAACGAACCGAACCACACTTTCCTATTCACTCTGCGAACCGAATCCATACACCTCTGCGAAGTGATTTTGGCGAAACGAACCGAACTCAATTTTCGGTTGATTTCTGATTTTATACAAAGAGGAAGGTGTTTTCAATCCGTTGAACTTACTCATCTTTTCATTTCGCATCTATTGAAGTAAGTTTCATGAGATTTAACCGTGAAATTTGTGAGATATAGAGTGGTTTATGTTTTGAATGTGTCGGTTTAGTTTATCACGGATTTTATACAAATTAGTGATTTAGAAATCCTAACACATGTTTATAATGCTTAATCGATGGTTAATGAACATGTTATAATCGATTAATTGCTTCGAAACATATTAGATTGATCCGTTGATGTTTGAATTCGTTGAGCAGATGGTCCTGCGAACCGAGATCTATCTCGCTTCGCAGCCCGCTCCAACAAATTGAGATGATGCGTTGAACGAAGCGAGATGATTTCAACTCGTTTGACTTCATTTGACCGAAGCGAGACGAGTTCACCTCGTTTGTCTTCAGTTGACCGAAGCGAGACGAGCTCAACTCGTTTGACTTGAGTTGACCGAAGCGAGATGAGTTCACCTCGTTTGACTAGGGTTGACCACAACGACTTGAATTCAACTCGCAGGGTTTCTGCGAACCGAGTTGAAAAATTAAATCAATTTTATAATTTCTCAATTATAACTTGTTATCGATTTGAGAATTGTTTGTTTACAAATAATTAACAAGTTACTTGTTTATATACATATAGACTTAAGAACTTTTGTTTATAAGTTTTAATATGTGTAATATCTTAACAATTTAAGTTATTTCATATCGAAAGTCTTCCGACTTATAGCGTAGTCGTGCAGCATGTTCCGATATTTATCGGCGGTATGTTAACTCGAATTGTTTGTCATAGCTAATGGGCTTATATAATTTATAGAATATAATTGAACTTGTTAATTCAATTAAGTTTCAGTGAATTATGTTATTAGTTAATAGTATATTTAGACGTTTGATGATCTTTTTGATCATAATACGTTAAAGTGTAAATTATCTAATGCTCGTTAACTTAACATTTTTGCTATTTGTGTAATTTTGAATTACAGATATGGCTAACAGATCTTTTGAGAAGGGTCACAACATCTTGGTGAATCTAGATGTCAATGAGCGTGGTGCTGAGCGCTTTGAGCAGATTTTGACATATTTAGCACGTTCGAGAATTCGATTTGCTATCACTGAGTCACCTCCACTGAACAAAGACCTTCTTACGCAGTTTTGGACGAACATTGTATATGATGGTGCTGCTAACCCGCCTACTATACGTACGATGGTGAATCAGCATCCGATTTCTTTTACTGCTGATGACTTACGACAGCTATTGCAGCTAGGAACTTCTGAACAAGAAGCGGGTCCATCTGCTTTTTCAGCTGATTTTATAGAAGGAGCTCTAGGTCGTACAGGTTATTCAGGACCTAGGAGAGGACGTCAGTTTGTCAAGGCATTCGTACTAGGATAGTGGAGATTTCCTTTTACTGTTATATTATCTATTTTTGGGAACAAGAAGTCAGGATTAGATGAGCTTAGTCCTTAGTTGATGTCAGCTGTACTGTCACTGGTTTACAATAAACCATACAGTTTTTCTTCTTATATCTTTTAGTCCTTCAGAGGACAGATCACCGGAGCTGCTAGGACATTGCTTATTCTTTATCCTAGATTCTGTATACTTCTGATTCGATCTCAAGTTCCAAACTTGCCAGCTTATGCAGCTGATTTTCAAGTTGAGACAATCGGATTGCAAGGTTACAACGCTTGCTTTTTGCTATCCAAGCGTAAAGATGAGATTAAGCCTGAGGCTGCTGATCTTTTTGGGCATCTTCTTGATGCTGATTATGTTGCTCCACCAAACAATGGTTGGATGGATGCTGGAGCTCACGGTCAAGCTCAACCTCAACCTTCACAAGCTCAACCTGAACCAGCAGCAGAGTCACAGGAGCTCATTAAGGATGTTTTACATCAGGTTGAACATCAAGGTCAACAAGTTGTGCCTGAGCTAGCTGCTGAGGTTCTACATGAGGTTTTGATACAGATTGATGATGATATAGATCCCTTGTTACGGGATATTGATAGTTATGTTGAACAACCTGAGGTAATTTTATAATTATATAATAATGTTGGTATTTCACTGTTATATTATTATCACTTTATTATATAATGCATATGTTATAGATATTTAGTTAATTAGATATTATTTTTGATTATAAAACATAAATATCATTATGATCAGGGAGCTGAGACTGCAGACCCAGAGGTTACTCGACCTGAGGGTGAGCAGGGACAGCTTGATAGATCTGAGGTTTTACCTTCTCAGGTATTTATCAGATTAATCATAAATATATAGAACTTGTATGATAGATCTTTTAGCTAATCATAAATGTTTAATATATTTAATATTTAGGATTCTGATGTTGGTCCATCTGGAGGCCATGAAGGTCAATCGGCTTCAGATGATGATGATAGTGCTCCTTCTTCACCTCCAAATGCTGGTTATATTAGATACCGATCTCGGATGATTCCAAATCCAGCACTGAAGGAAGAGAGAAAGGCTAAGGAAGTCGACCCAGACTTCAGTATTATTGACGAAGGTCCTGAGGAAGAGGATCTACCTCTTATTCCTCAACGCCGTAAGCATTCCAGGACTTTGATCATTCAGGATGGTATGTTTTATTTAGAGTTAGATAATCTTAACTTGTTGTTTATCAGGAGTTCAACTGAGACAGTTAATTCTGTGACAGTTGCTCAAGATACATCCCAGGTAGAGACGATGATACCGGTGGTTACTGAACCAGTATCTGTACCATCTGAGGTATGAGATAAACGTTTAGTACTACGAGTATTATAAATATTTAATTAGAGATTGAGACAGAGTTATCTGTAACAATTACTTATTTAATTATATCTAACTTTATAGGCTGAGAAACTGCTTGAGTCAGTGGAACCAGAAATGGTCTCCAAGACTGTTGAGGAGGGAGTTGCAAAACTGGTGCATGATGCTCAGTTTCCGACTAATAAAGCTAGTAGATTCGTGGCTAGTCTTCTCAAAGAAGCATTATCTCAAGCCATTCCACAACTCACACGTGAATCATACATTGCTTCAGTGACACCGCCTGGACCATCTACAATCTACAATATCTGTTATTCCGACGACTGATACTGAAAGGATTACATCCTTAGAGTCAAGAGTTAAGGAATTGGAACAGAGTACTTCTAGGATTCCAGGTTTGTTAGCTGAGAATGTTTCTCTTGCTCAGCAGATGGTTCATATCAGTGAATCACATGTGACACTGCTGAAGACTCATGATACTTTGCTTGCTGATTTTACTGCCCAACGACTGAAGCTTGAACACTTAGAACGTTTGGTGTTGAGAGTGAATTCAGGACAGTCTGCTCAGGGGGAGATAATGCTATATCATGAAGCTTGCAAAGAGGATGAGTTAGCTAAGAAGAGAAGAGATGATAAAGATGATGATCCTGATGCTCAGAAAGATGGTGAGCCGACTAGTCCTTCAAAGACTGGTGAGCAAGCTATTATTCAGGGGGAGTCTGCATGTGTTGGTGTTAGTGGTGATGGTGTTGGTACAAGTGTTGCGGGTACAAGTGAAGCTGGTAAGACAACTTAGACTTGTGTAGATATTTGTACTTAGAATTTTAGTTGAATTATAATTGTAATTTATAATTGTAATTGAATAATTGTAACTTAATAGTTTTTGTAATATATTCGGCTTGAGATTTTTGTTACAAGATTAAATATATTAGAAATTGTTTAAGTTATTTGATTTTGAAAAGTTAAATAAATTAGTGATCGAAAGTCTTCCGACTCATTGAGAAGTCGAGCGGCGTGTTCTGATTTATTTCAGCGGTCAAAGTTTATTTTAACTTAGACATTTTAGACTTGAGAGTTTTTATAACTGACAAGTTAAATATGTATGATTTTTAACTAGACAAATGATATATAATTTAAAGATATAGTTGAAAGTTAAGTTATTGTCATATAACAGTTCAATTAAGACTTAGAAATTATATAAGGTAATTAACAGTGAATTTAAATGCTTGGTGATTATTTACAATGCATTAGAATTTAAAGTTAATTAATATTTGTTAAGTGTTTATAAGACTTAAGAATTCTTTGATTGATTCAAGGTAATTAATAAAAGAATTATAAGTTATATAGATTGGTTATATTAACACAATTGAAATGAATAATGAATTTTTTTAGATTGATTCAGAGAAATCAATAAAAGAATTTATATTATTAATTTGATTTGTGTAGATATGGAAATGCTAGAATTGAGTGACTCTGGAAGTGATATTCTTGATGAAATCGATGAAGAAATTGATTTTGATCTTGAAGAAGGAGAATTTTTACTACCTGAGGATTGGACTGCTGTTTATGAGAATGAGCAAGACATTGGTGTAGATCCAGATGCAAATATTGATGAACACCATGTGAGCCCATCTAGGGCAGAAGTTATTATTGAAAATAATCAAGGTCCAACAGTTGTCGATGTAGATGAAGAAATCGATGACTCAACCGATTCTGAAAAAGATGAAATCTTAATTCCTACCAAGAATCCAGCAGTTTTTCTTAGAAAACTTCCTAAACAGAAAAAGAAGGTTGGAGTTTCTGAAGTTGATATATATGGGAAACGGGAACCTAAAAGAGGGATTATTGGTTGGTACTTTGACTCTGAGCTGAAGCTATTTGCTATTAAAAGATTTGATGGAGTTCAATATTTTGAGCGAAAGCTTGCAGTGTTTAGTTCTTTGCCTAGATTTGAGATTCGAGATTTGGCTAGATTACCTTTGAATAATCCAAGTGATGATTTTGTTGGAAAATATGTTGAACACATAATCAAGACTGAGGTTAGAGCAAATAAATTTGAAAAGATTAAGCCAAGAAAAGGAAAGACTATTAAACTGGTAGAGAGAAGTCAAAGGACAGGACGAAGAAGAAGAAAGAAGATTTATCCATCTGTTAAGTGTTTACAGCAGATTCCATTGAAGACAATGCCACAAGATATTTTGGAAAATATGAAGAGTTGGCATGTGGATTCAGAGACTGGAGAAGCTGTAATGGTTGAATCTGACAATGAGGTTGAAGGTGGTGAAAAAGAAATCTTCAGAGTTTATGACCATCGACACCTAATGAACATGTCGAAGAAAGATTTGATAAAATTAAATGAAAATAGAATCTTGACGACAGTAGCATGGGGTGACTTAGCACGTGATTATCAAATGATGGTTAAGACTTGTATAAAATTGAAGATTTATGCTGGAAGTAAGATTTATGAGTAAAAATCAAAGACAACTTGAAGACGTAATAGTATAGATGCTAGAGCTATTGTCAAGGGGGAGTCTGTTGGGACATGTATGTGTGACAACAGATCTAGCTTGTAATAGTACTAGTGATTATTGTAATCAAGTTTGTACAATTGATTTGGATTTGTAAATGATATTAGTTTGGTATTAATATTCGTTGAATATATTAGTATGTTAAAGTATTAGATGAATTTTGAATACGATGTTACAAACTAAAGTCTGTGAGATGAGATCTCAAGTCGCAGAACTTAATCCTGCGAGATGAGATCTGGGCTCGCAGATCAGCGAAGCGAGTTAAGTTTTTGGGCTTTGACTGGGCTGCGAGATGACTCGACTCGCAGAGTCCATCGACCTGCGAGGTGAGATTAGATGGATACCTATATATACAATAATAGGTTAAATCGAAAAGAACTTTTGGCCATTCGATTTCCAGAGGACAATAACACTATTCTAAGCAGTCATAAGGTTAGGTATTGATCGATTAACTTTAATTATTCGATACAAAACCTTGTTGATAAATCAATTCGCTATTATCTTGCGAAACAAATTGTTCACTTATTGTGAACCAAGTATTGAGGAATTCCGCACCTTAATACCTAAGATAACCTCATTATCGATCCACATACTAGGGACTTACATAGTCGAAGCTTAACCAGTCTGTAAGGTACAACTAAGTACCAGGTAAGTGCCCCTATGAGTGTTAATCCAAAAACACTTATGTGTAACGAGTAAGAAATGCCCGTTTATACAGTACGGTTCATGGTGGCGCTACCACCCCGGGCGGGGATTGTCAGTCCCATATGGATCCATATACTAAAACTCGCGCTTATCCTATAATTAACAACTATGATTCAAAGGACTTCATTGGATTAAACGTAACCCATGCAATCAATATATCAGTAAGTCTGTAAGTCTGTAAAATAGTAAATCTGTACATGTGTCCAAGTAAAACAAGTAATGCATCTCACCCCAGAGTAAAAACAACAAAAATGGGGTTGTGAGACTCACCTGAGTCTGGCAAGTATGTAGGCGAAATCAAGTAAGTAAAGCGGTTGTAAGTCCGTGTATCGGTTCTCAGAACCCTGCAACCTTCTAGCGTCAGAAACGCACAAGGTTGTAAGTAAATATGTAATTAAGTTGGTGTCCTAAAAGATCACCCATGCTAGTTGTCCACTCAAATAGATAATGTCCAGGTGTTTGTTTGTATGTTTGTAATCGTGTGAGTTTGAAATCTATTATTGCCCGTTGGTGACGGTTTGTAACAATAATCCAAAAGTGTTGTTATTATATGTATTGTTGTATCAAGTTTCGTTATTTGTAAATGTTCGAAACTTAGTTGTGGAAAGTATTTACAAGTTCCTGGATGACGGGTGTCCGGGGGCAGTGCCCCTGGTAGCGGGGTCCAAGGGGCGGCAGCCCCTGGTGGGGTACAAGGGGCAGAGTCCCTGGCTGGGGTCGAGCTGGAATTTAAAATCGGGAAAATTGTCCTAGTCTGGCTATGGACTGATAAGGTGTTGCGAACTGAGTTCGCGGTGCGAACTGAGTTCACGATGCGAACTAAGTTTGAGTTCGTAAGGCAGTAGTCTGCGAACTGAGTTCCGTTCGCAAAACTCGACTCGCAGGTCGGTTCGCAGGTCAGCTCGCAAGTCAGTTCGCAGGTCAGCTCGCAGGTCAGTTCAGTTCGCGGTTTGGGTTCGCGAGTTCAGTTTTTGGTAGCTAAATCTCGGTTCGCAGCTCGATCCGCGAGCTGAGATGCATCTCAGTTCGCAGACGCTGCTGTAAGTACAAATCGGTTCTTAAAATGCATTTCAACTTGGTTTTTGGACATAATCTTGTTGGGTAAATGTTCTAGCATGAAAATCTAAGCTTTACAAGTAATTTAAAAGAATTTTGAGGCTTCTTACCACGAAAATCGAAATTGAGGTATGGTGGAGATGGAGGTGATCTTGGTGCTTGTTCTTGATGACGATGATGATGAGCGATTTGGTGGTGATGTTGTTGATGTTGCTGCTGCCGATTTTAAGAGAGAGGGGGAAAAGAAAAGAGGGTTTTGAGAGAAGAGTGTGTGTGTTTGTGTTGGGGAAAATGGGGGAAATGAGGAGAAAATGGGGTTAAAAGGAGGTGGACCATGGGTTGATGAGTTGGGTCGGCACCACAGGTCTAGGCCGACCCATTTACGGCTCGGCTCGTGGGTTCGTAGTCGGTTAAATCCCATAGTCGTTTAATCTTGTAATATTTTAAGATGAGAATTTTGTAATCGTAATACTTATTAATGAGCTATAAAAATATAACTTGAATTATTTTTGCTTGTTGGACGCGTTTCACGTGTTTTCGTTGTGTATGGAGTGTTTCTAATGATACGAGTTACGTGTAATATATTTTACCAAATATATTAGTGTAAATAACGTTTGTCTGGGTGCTTCCACATTATTTAAAAATTTTGTCACCAACGCCCTATTGTAGATGTGTCGGGTTCAACCCGGTACATTGTTAGCACGATTAAAACGAATCGTGTATGCGCTTATGAAGTTTCACTAAGTTCTATGTATATTTAGCCCAACGTGACTAAATACACATAATAATCTCGCGATTAGGTACAGTAATGATAGCCTAAAATGCCAGGTGTTACAAGTAACCACTAGCCATCGGTCTCGTCCGTTATGGCCATACGGATATGGTTGGATAAGTGTTCTTGGGAACCACCCGGGTATTATGGTATTCCCAGAGCCACCGATCCTCATTACTATATTGTTGACTGATTAAATCATATGTTTACGGTTGTTTGATGTAAACAGATGGTTATACTAAGTTGAATTGTGTGTGATGATTTCATTCACTTAGCATTTGTGCTAATCCCTCATATTTCCTTCCTGCAGGTTATGTTTTGGGGATGTGGGTTGCAGGATAGTGACGCTTTAGCAGCGGGGAATGTCTGACTGATTGTGCTACTCTGACATATTTTGTTGTAAACAAAGTTTGGAACAGTATAATACCCCATTTTATGTAGTTGTGTTGTGGTAATTGTAACAGTTTTAACTTTTGGGTATGTTAAACATGTAATCAGTTTATGTATATTATTCCTAATGTACAGTGTTCAAAGATGTTTTAAAATATACGCTTCCGTGTTAGTAATATTATTTTGTTGAATAAATTGAGGGGTGTTATAGTTGGACTTCCCAATCAGGATTCATTAGCTCGAGTCTTTATTCAATCAATGAGAGATTTAATTGTATTATTATATTTTGTATAAAGTAATTATGTAATGTAAATCTCTTAATTTAAGAACGGAGCTAATGTAAACAATATTTTGATGTAAACTTTTGGTTTTATCAATATAAATGTAAAACGACGCATATAGTGGTCGTTCATTATATCTTATGTGCTGTGTATATTGATTAGTCGCGCCTTAACCCGATTCACTTCCGCAACCCGAATTTGGTGATGCGACAGATTGGTATCAGAGCCTAAGGTTATAGTGAACTAGGTTGCATTTAGTGAGCCTAGACTATGACCGTTAGGCAGTATTCTCTATTAGGCATAACTAGTTCAGTGATTACATCATACGAGTTTAATTTAACATAGCCTGATCAACTATGTACAATTAAATAAAGATGATGTAAGATCCGAAAGGAGTAATGGCTGAACAGAATGCACTAGTTGACTCTGACCTCGAGAGAAACCGGGACTCAAACATGTCTGTGTTAGACACCCTAGGCTATTATGTGATATATATATATACATAGATAGGCCTCGCTCCCGCTCAATATCTTAGGCTATATTATATATGTATTATATGAATATAGGCCTCATTCTTTCTAACACTTTGTCTCAGAATGGCAAACACACCACCTAATTCGTCACGCTCTCATCCGTATGGATCGCGAAACCCAAGGGTGGCTAGGAGGAACACCAGGTTGCCTCGAGCTGACCCATACCCCACTCACTTCACTTTGTCAGACTTAGACACTAGGCTACACCGTCACGAGCAACGACTTAATACTATGGATATCGAACTCCAAGAAACCAATGAAAACTGGAGTCTCACATCGCTCGAACGTATCAATCAAGTCTCCGAAGAGAACAAAAATACCGTCAGCAACATGGACATCCTTGACAACTGTCTGGGTGAAACCATCGAAACTATGGAGGTTATCCACAACCAAGTGATTGGCAACCGAAACAAAATCTTCGTCCTACCATCAAGGTTGAATCAGTTCGAGACACGTCTAAGGGAAACCGAAGAAGCCCTCTGAATGGTTAGCAGACTTGCAGAATCTGTGGACCATCTCACCGCACTACTACCGCAACTCAATCTACGTCAGGATTAGCTTAGGCTGAATCCGTACTTTATTATGTTTTCGTAGGACCTATGTAATTTGACCGGATGTAATAATTCCCGGCACTTTTGTAAAACTTCTAAGTCTGTGACTTTTGAAACTCCTAACTAGAAATTGTTTGTAATCATTCGACTTCGTATTATGAGTTGACAATTTCTCCCGTTATTTCTACATTGTGATTTTTACCCTGTGATGTTGTATATTAACACTTATATATATATATATATATATATATATATATATATACATCTAACGTACTTATCATTCTGGTACCACCTCTCATGTACCTTTTGTTTCTCTCTTGAAGAATCATGCCGCCAACGAAGAAAAGTTATAGTGATGCCGAACTTGCTACTATCGTATCTCGAGCAGTGGCCGACGCTTTGGCTGCTCGGGATTCACCTCGAAATTCTTGAAGTAATGACGAAACCCCAGTCAATACCCCTGTTATCAAACCTTGCTCTTACAAGGATTTTCTTAGCTGTAAACCGCTCTACTTCAAAGGCACGGAAGGTGCTATTGGTCTAATCAGATGTATTGAACGTATGGAATCCGCCTTCAACCTCTGCAACTGCACGGAGGATAACAAGGTCAAATTCTCTGCTTACACCTTTCAGGAAGGTGCACTTACGTGGTGGAACACCTACGCAAACTCTGTGGGCATCGAGATAGCAAACCAGCTTCCTTGGGCTGAACTGAAGAAAAAGCTTAGTGAAAATTACTGTCCCGAAGAAGAACTACACCGTCCAGAGGAAGAATTCTGGCACTTGACAGTGCTGGGAACTGACATTGCTGGATATACCACCAAATTCCAGCAATTCACCTTATTATGCCCGAGTTTGGTTGATCCGGAGGAGAAATGCATCAAGAGATACATCAGCAGCCTCCCGGAGAATATCCAGGGGAACGTCGCCTCATCTAAACCAACCATTGTTGAAAGTGCAATCAGGTTAGCTCATGAACTCATGGCAATGGTTGTCAGCCGTGAAACAACAAACGCAAACATCCGCACCCCACAACAACCAAAGCAAGAAACCAAACACCATCCAAGTTTACAACACAAATCCTGAACCCAAGCTTGGATACACTGGGGACAAGCCATACTGCTCCAAGTGTAACTACCATCACGATGGCCCATGTAGTACTCCTTGCAACAACTGCAGGAGGAACGGGCATTCGACCAAAGATTGCCGTGCTCCCAAATCCAATAACAACACCTCCAGCAACAACGCCAGGCCATCAAAAGCCTGCTACGAATGTGGGAACACCGGGCACTTCAGGAATGAGTGCCCTAAGCTGAAGAACAAGGGTAACAACAACAACAACAACAACAATGGAAGAGGTAGAGCTTTTGTACTTAACTCTAGGGGCGCCCGTCAGGACCCTGATGTGGTCACGGGTATGTTCCTCCTTAATAACTTATCTTCTTCTGTTCTGCTTGATACTGGTGCCGATAGAAGCTTTATCTCAATGAATTTTATCCACTACTTGACATCACCCCTGTTGCTTTAGATGTTAAGTACACTGTAGAACTAGCAAACGGTAAACTCATAGAAACCGATAGTGTGATACCTAATTGCACTTTAAACCCAGCCAACGAAACCTTTTCAATCGATCTTATGCCTGTTGAAATTGGAAGTTTTGACATCATCATTGGTATGGACTGGTTATCCAAACACTATGCCGAAATCGTTTGTTATGATAAAGTCGTTTGCATCCCTCTCGTCGCCGGTAGAACTTTGATTATACAGGGGGAGACCGGTGGGATGATACTCAACATCATCTCTTGTTTGAATATCTGAAAATTTCTACGAAAAGGTTATCCGGCAATCCTCGCACACATCATGGAGAAAAAGTCAGAGGAGAAGCGACTTGAGGATGTGCCCATCGTTCGAGACTTTCCAGAAGTCTTTCCCAAAGAACTACCTGGTCTACCACCACCAAGACAGGTTGAGTTCTCAATCGACCTCATGCCAGCTGCCGCACCTGTGGACCAAGCACCATACTGATTAGCCCCATCCGAACATCAGGAGTTGTCCAACCAATTACAGGAACTCCTGGAAAGAGGATTCATTAGGTCGAGTTCTTCACCTTGGGGAGCTCCGGTCTTATTTGTGAAAAAGAAAGATGGTTCATTCAGAATGTGTATCGACTACCGAGAGTTGAACAAGTTGACCGTCAAGAATCGATATCCACTTCCTCGTATTGATGACCTGTTTGACCAACTACAAGGGTCGAGTTGTTATTCAAAGATCGATCTCCGGTCAGGTTATCACCAACTACGTGTTCGCAACTCCGATATTCTGAAAGCTGCTTTCAGAACCGGGTATGGGCATTACGAATTTCAAGTGATGCCATTCGGTCTAACCAACGCACCAGCCGTATTCATGGATCTTATGAACCGGGTGTGCAAGCCATATCTTGACAAGTTTGTCATTGTCTTCATTGACGACATTCTCATATACTCGTACAACGAACAGGTGTAAGTCCCTAGTACGTGGATCGATAACGAGGTTATCTTAGGTATTAAGGCGCGGAATTCCTCAATACTTGGTTCACAGAATGTGAACGGTTTGTTTCGCAAGATAATAGCGAATTGGTTAATCAACAAGGTTTTGTATTGATTAATTAATGTTAATCGATCAATACCTAACCTTATGAATGCTTAGAATCGTTTTAGTTCTCTGGAAAAACGAAATTGCAAAAGTCCTTTACAGATTAGACCTAATTGAGTATTTATAGGTTTTAGTCAAACTCGATTCGCAGGTCGATGGGCTCTACGAGTCGAATTCAAATCGCAGCCCATGACCAAGCCCATCTCGACTCTGTTGGGACATCGTTTTCGTTCTGCGACTTGAGATCTCATCTCACAGACTTTAGTTTGTAACATCGTATTCGAAATTCGTCTAACACTTTAACATACTAATATATTTAACGAATATTAATACCAAACTAATATCATTTACAAATTCAAATCAATTATACAAACTTGATTACAATAATCACTAGTACTATTACAAGCTAGATCTGTCGTCACACATACATGTCCCAACAGACTCCCCCTTGACAATAGCTCTAGCATCTATGCTATCATGTCTTCAAGTTGTCTTTGATCTTTACTTATAAATCTTACTACCAACATAAATCTTCAATTTAATACAAGTCTTAACCATCATTTGATAATCACGTGCTAAATCACCCCATGCTACTGTCGTCAAGATTCTATTTTCATTTAACTTTATCAAATCTTTCTTCGACATGTTCATTAGGTGTCGATGGTCATAAACTCTGAAGATTTCTCTCTCACCACCTTCAACCTCATCATCAAATTCAACCATTACAGCTTCTCCAGTCTCTGAATCCACATGCCAACTCTTCATATTTTCCAAACTATCTTGTGGCATTGTCTTTAGTGGAATCTGCTGTACACACTTAACAGATGGATAAATCTTCTTTCTTCTTCTTCATCCTGTCCTTTGACTTCTCTCTGCCAGTTTAATAGTCTTTCCTTTTCTTGGCTTAATCTTTTCAAATTTATTAGCTCTAACCTCAGTCTTGATTATGTTTTCAACATATTTTCCAACAAAATCATCACTTGGGTTATTCAAAGGTAATCTAGCCAAATCTCGAATCTCAAATCTAGGAAAAGAACTAAATACTGCAAGCTTTCGCTCAAAATATTGAACTCCGTCAAACCTTTTAATAGCAAACAGCTTCAGCTCAGAGTCAAAGTACCAACCAATAATCCCTCTTTTAGGTTCCCGTTTCCCAGTTATATCAACTTCAGAAACTCCAACCTTCTTTTTCTGTTTTGGAAGTTTTCTAAGAAAAACTGCTGGATTCTTGGTTGGAATCAAGATTTCATCATCTTCAGAATCGGTTGAGTCATCGATTTCTTCATCTACATCGACAACTATTGGACCTTGATCATTTTCAATAATAACTTCTGTCTTAGATGGACTCACATGGTGTTCATCAATATTTGCATCTGGATCTACACCAATGTCTTGTTCATTCTCAGGTACAGCAGTCCAATCTTCAGGTAGTAAAAATTCACCTTCTTCAAGATCAAAATCAATTTCTTCATCGATTTCATCAAGCATATCACTTCCAGGGTCACTCAATTCTGGCATTTCCATATCTACACAAATCAAATTAATAATATAAATTCTTTTATTGATTTCTCTGATCAATCTAAAAATTTCATTATTCATTTCAAGTGTGTTAGTATAACCAATCTATATAACTTATAATTCTGTTATTAATTACCTTGAATCAATCAAAGAATTCTTAAGTCTTATAAATACTTAACAAATATTAATTAATTTTAAATTCTAATGCATTGTGAATAATCACCAAGCATTTAAATTCACTATTAATTACCTTATATAATTTCCAAGACTTAATTGAACTGTTATATCGCAACAACTTAACTTTCAACTTTATCTTTAAATTGTATATCATTTGTCTAGTTAAAAACCATACATATTTAACTTGTCAGTTATAAAAACTCTCAAGTCTAAAATGTCTAAGTTAAAATAAACTTTGACCGCTGAAATAAATCAGAACACGCCGCTCGACTTCTCAATGAGTCGGAAGACTTTCGATCATTAATTTATTTAACTTTTCAAAATCAAATAACTTAAACAATTTATAATATATTTTACTTGTAATAATAATAATCTCAAGCCGAATATATTACAAAAACTATTAAGTTACAATTATTCAGTTACAATTATAAATTACAATTATAATCCAACTAAATTCTAAGTACAAATATCTACTCAAGTCTAAGCTGTCTTACCAGCTTCACTTGTACCAGCAGCGCTTGTACCATCACCATCACCACTAACACCAACACATGCAGACTCCCCTGAATAATAGCTTGCTCACCAGTCTTTGAAGGACCAGTCGGCTCACCATCTTTCTGAGCATCGGGATCATCATCTTTATCATCTCTTCTCTTTTTAGCTAAGTCATCCTCTTTGCAAGCTTCATGATATATCATTATCTCCCCATGAGCAGACTGTCCTGAGTGCACTCTCAACACCAAACGTTCTAAGTGTTCAAGCTTCAGTCGCTGTGCAGTAAAATCAGCAAGCAAAGTATCATGAGTCTTCAGAAGTGTCAAATGTGATTCACTGATATGAACCATCTGCTGAGTAAGAGAAACATTCTCAGCTAACAACCCTGGAATCCTAGAAGTACTCTGTTCCAATTCCTTAACTCTTGACTCTAAGAATGTAATCCTTTCAGCATCAGTCGTCGGAATGACAGATATTGCTGATGGTCCAGGCGGTGTCACTGAAGCAATGTATGATTCACGTGTGAGTGGTGGAATGGCTTGAGATAACGCTTCTTTGAGAAGACTAGCTGCAAATCTACTAGCTTTATTGGTCGGAAACTGAGCATCATGCACCAGTTTTGCAACTCCTTCCTCAACAGTCTTGGAAACCATTTCTGGTTCCACTGACTCAAGCAGTTTCTGAGCCTATAAAGTTAGATATACTTAAATAAGTAATTGCTACAGATAACTTTGTCTCAATCTCTAATTAAATATTTATAATACTCGTAGTACTAAACGTTTATCTTATACCTCAGATGGTACAGATACTGGTTCAGTAACCATCGGTATCATTGTCTCTACCTGGGATATATCTTGAGCAACTGTCACAGAATTAACTGTCTCAGTTGAACTCCTGATAAACAACAAGTTAAGATTATCTAACTCTAAATAAAACATACCATCCTGAATGATCAATATCCTGGAACGCTTACGGCGTTGAGGAATAAGAGGTAGATCCTCTTCCTCAGGACCTTCATCAATAATACTGAAGTCTGGATCGACTTCCTTAGCCTTTCTCTTTTCCTTCAGTGCTGGATCTGGAATCATCCGAGATCGGTATCTAATATAACCAGCATCTGGAGGTGGAGAAGGAGTACTATCATCATCATCTGAAGCCGATTGACCATCACGGCCTCCAGATGGACCAACATCAGAATCCTAAATATATTAAACATTTATGATTAGCTAAAAACTCTATCAAACAAGTTCTATATATTTATGATTAATCTGATAAATACTTTAGAAGGTAAACCCTCAGATCTATCAAGCTGTCCCTGCTCACCCTCAGGTCGAGTGACCTCTGGGTCTGTAGTCTCAGCTCCCTGATCATAATGATATTTATATTTTATAATCAGAAATAATATCTAATTAACTAAATATCTATAACATATGAATTATATAATAAAGTGATAATAATATAACAGCGAAGTTCCAATATTACTATATAATTATAAAATTACCTCAGATTGTGCAACATAACTATCAATATCCCGTAGCAAGGGATCTGTATCATCATCAATTTGTATCAAAACCTCATGATGAACCTCAGCAGCTAGCTCAGGCACAACTTGTTGGCCTTGATGTTCAGCCTGATGTAAAACATCCTCAATGAGTTCCTGTGACTCTGCTGCTAGTTGAGGTTGAGGTTGAGCTTGTTGTTGTTGTTGAGCTTGAGCTTGACCGTGAGCTCCAGCATCCATCCAACCATTGTTTGGTGGAGCAACATAATCAGCATCAAGAAGATGCCCAAAAAGATCAGCTGCCTCAGGCTTAATCTCATCTTTACGCTTGGATAACAAAAAGCAAGCGTTGTAACCTCGCAATCCGATGGTCTCAACTTGAAAATCAGCTGCATAAGCTGGCAAGTTTGGAACTTGAGCTCGAATCAGGAGCATGCAAAATCTAGGATAAAGAATAAACAACGTCCTAGCTGCTCCGGTGATCTGTCCTCTGAAGGACTGAAAGATATACGAAGAAAAACTGTATGGTTTATTGTAAACCAGTGACAGTACAACTGACATCAACTCAGGACTAAGCTCATCTAATCCTGACTTCTTGTTTCCAAAAATAGATACTATAACAGTAAAAAGAAATCTCCACTGTCCTAGTACGAATGCCTTGACAAACTGGCGTCCTCTCCTAGGTCCTGAATAGCCTGTACGACCTAGAGCTCCTTCTATAAAATCAGCTGAATAAGCAGCCGGACAAGCTTCTTGCTCAGAAGTTCCTAGCTGCAGTAGCTGTCGTAAATCATCAGCAATAAAAGAAATCGGATGCTGATTTACCATCGTACGTATTGTAGGCGGATTAGCAGCACCATCATAGACAATGTTCATCCAAAACTGCGTAAGAAGGTCTTTGTTCAGTGGATGTGACTCAGTGATAGCAAATCGAATTCTCGAACGTGCTAAATATGTCAAAATCTGCTCAAAGCGCTCAGCACAACGCTCGTTGACATCTAAATTCACCAAGATGTTGTGACCCTTCTCAAAAGATCTGTTAGCCATATATGTAATTCAAAATTACACAAATAGCAAAAAGGTTAAGTTAACGAGCGTTAGATAATTTACACTTTAACGTATTATGATCAAAAAGATCATCAAACGTCTAAGTATACTATCAACTAATAACATAAGTCACTGAAACTTAATTGAATTAACTTGTTCAATTATATTCTATAAATTATATATAAAGCCCGTTAGCTATGACAAACAATTCGAGTTATCATACCGCCGGTAAATATCAGGACACGCTGTACGACTACGCTATGAGTCGAAAGACTTTCGATATGAAATAACTTAAATTGTTAAGGTATTACAAATATTTTAACTTAGAAACAAAAGTTCGTAAGTCTAAATGTATATAAACGAGTAACTTGTGAATTATTTGTAACCAAACGATTCTCAAATCGAAAACAAGTTATAATTGAAAAATTCTAAAATTTACTTAGTTTTACATAGTCAACTGAAGTCAACAAAGTTAATTCAGTTCTCAAAGTCAAACTAAGTCAATTTTAAAAAAATAGAAAGAAAATGAATTAAATCTTTTAACTCGCTTCGCAGAAACCCTGCGAGTTGAACTCGAGTCGTTCCGGTCAATCAAAGTCAAACGAGATGAACTCGTCTCGCTTTGGTCAACTGAAGTTAAACGAGATGAACTCGTCTCGCTTCGGTCAACTGAAGTCAAACGAGATGAACTCGTTTCGCTTCGGTCAACTGAAGTCAAACGAGTTGAAGTCGTCTCGCTTCGTTCAACTCATCATCTCAGTTCGTTGGAGCAGGCTGCGAAGTGAGATAGATCTCGGTTCGCAGGACCATCTGCTCAACGAATTCAAACATCAATCACCAATCAAATGTGTTTCGAAGCAAATAATCGATTAAGATATGTTCAATAAACATCGATTAATCATTAGAAATAAGTTATAGGTTTTCTAAATCACTAATATGTACAAATTCCGTGATAAACTAAACCGAAACATTCGAAAACGTAAACCAATCGATATCTCACAAATTACGTGATGAAATCTCATGAAACTTACTTCAAAAGATGCACAATCAAAAGTTGTAAAAGTTTCACGGATCAAAAATTCCTTCCTTGTACTAAAAATCAGAAAATCAATCAAAAATTAAAATCGATTCGTTTCGCCAAATTTCAAGTCGCAGAGGTGTGTGGATTCGGTTCGCAGAGTGAGTAGGTAAGTGTGGTTCGGTTCGTTTAATTTGTTTCTTTTATACTATTACTCGATTCGCATGTTTCAACTCGGCTTGCCAAGTTTGACTGGTCAAACTCGCAATATTAGTTTAAAATATGAATTAAATAAAAAGTATAAATTAAAACGTAATTAAAGAATTATCTTCGTAATTATGTAGCCAAAACAATAAATGCTTTTGCATAGTCAACTTATACCACTATTAAAATGGCCTTAAGTCAAAATTCAAGTCAAAAATAAATAAATCATTTTTCACTTGAAGTTGAGAGATTTATTCAACACGGATATAAGAGAACTAGTTTAATTTAATTCCAAAGGGTAAACACTAAATAAAACAAGAGAAATAACTAAAACTTTTATTTATTAAGAAAAGAAATAATTACAAAAACTTAAAACTTAAATTAATAAAACTACCAACATTCTAAGAAAATAAACTAACATAATATAAAATGCTTAAAGTTTTAACTGCTTAGGGATCATATTAGAAAGAATAAGCGGTACTTATTAGATTGTAATAAGCCTAAGACGATTGTTAATATACATACCTCATAAAATTCATATAAGCACAATAAAATCACAACTTTAATTAGTAATAAACTTATATTTATAAAATTATATCTTATGTACCTTTATCCACATGATATAACACTTCAAAAAAATAACTTTTTTTTTATTATTATTCACACAGGTGAATGTTCGAACATCATAGACAGTTCAAGACGATTACCGATATTATGATCCACATCAACAAATTACACACAGATTTCTGAGCCAAACTTTTATTGTTAATGTGCACAATATCTAGTGTTTACTACTATACAACATACTGAAGAATTCAAGTACAACTTATAACACTGTATCTTGTATTAGCACGCTAGAGATTACTAAATAATGTTCTTTAGAAGCATATAACATACACTTGACACGAGATACTTTGTATCTTTCATATGTAAGGTAGAGGTTACTAAATGATGCTCTTTTGAAACATATAACTCACCTTTTGACATTATGATACTTTGTATCATTTCAAATTTTTTATTTTAGATCACAGTGCACGACAGTACTATCATTCAACAATTAAGACATATGTCATACGTTATATAACAGATCACACAAGATACGACACATGAAATTTATACTTCTTAACTGCTCGGAAATCTTAGCATAACCTGCCTACCAATAAATCGTATGATGAAGCTGACTAGACTTAAGTTATTCTTATCACTTGTTAAGTAAAAGGACAAGTTGTAATCAGTGGATATAGGTGTATAATAAGATAAATATAAGTGTAATCCTAGTTAAAAATCGTTATTTTAGTGCAACTTATAAGAATCTACTAACACATCATACTTAATACTTAAGGTTATTATTCTTAGCCTTATTCTCCTAATGTACTATCATTTCCCAAGTTTTTACAGCTAAAAACTTAAAGCTTTTTCTAAAAGAACTTCGTTTGTTCTTTTATTGGAGGCGATTCCATGCAGGTAACAAGCAATTAAATGCTATATCTGTCGAACGCCTTCGTGTAGAGGTCTGCTAAGTTATCCGCAGTCGGAACCTTAACTAACCTTATCATTTTCTTTTCAGCACAGTCTCTAATAAAATGATGTCGAATATCAATGTGCTTAGTTTTACTGTGCTTCACAGGATTGTTGGTGATCGACATAGTAGATTCATTGTCAATCATCATAGGAGTATTGGTTATATTTAACCCGTAATCCCGCAGTTGCTGTTGTATCCAAAGAACTTGAGAACAACAGCTGCCAGCTGCAACATACTCAGCTTCACATGTAGAGATGGCTACTGAGCTTTGCTTCTTGCACTGCCAAGATACTAATCTACCTCCTAAGAATTGACATCCTCCGGTCGTAGATTTCCTATTTTGATTGCATCCTCCATAATCCGAATCAGTATATGCTACTAGATCTAAGTCCCCATCAATTGGATACCAAAGTCCCAGCTTCGGTTGCCCTTTGAGGTAACGAAAGATCCACTTAGTAGCCTGCATATGTGACTCTTTCGGATTGGCCTGATATCTTGCGCACAGACAAACAACAAATATAATGTCAGGTCTAGAGGCAGTCAAATACATTAGTGATCCAATCATGGCCCTATATAGAGTAGGATCCACATCCTGATCACTCGATGTATCCGGACCTAGTATGTGATTAACTGGAATCGGAGTATTGTAGACTTTACTGTCATCCATCTTAAAGCGTTATAATAACTCATAAACATATTTAGATTGATGAATAAAGAATCCATCCTTCTTTTGATCAACTTGTAACCCTAAGAAGAATTTCAACTCTTCCATTGCAGACATCTCAAACCTTTTTCTCATGACTTTGTCAAATTCTTGACCCATCTTTTCATCAGAAGATCCAAAGATAATGTCATCAACATAAACCTATACTAATAGAAAGTCTTTCTTGTTCCATTTTACAAACAATGTACTATCAATTGCTCCTCTTTTAAATCCATTATCAAGTAGATACGTTGATAGTGTTGCATACCACATCCTCGGTGCTTGATGTAATCCATATAGAGCCTTATTCAAACGATATACTCTATCTGGATACTCATGATCAGCAAACCCTGGAGGTTGAGCAACATACACCAATTCTTCCACTTTGCCATACAAAAAGGCACTCTTAACATCCAACTGATAAACTTTTATATCATAGAATGATGCGAATGCTAAGAATACTCTAATTGCTTCTAGCCTAGCAACTGGTGCAAACACTTCGTTGTAATCTATACCTTCTTGTTGATTAAAACCTTGAACCACTAGACGTGCATTATTGCGAGTAATGACTCCCTGGTCATCTCTCTTACACTTAAATACCCATCTAGTTCCAATTGGATATTCTCCATTTGGAAGGTCAACCAACTCCCAAACTTGTAATTTTGAGAACTGTTGCAGTTCTTCTTGCATAGCTTCAACCCACGAGCTTTCTTTGAGAGCCATTTGCACATTTTTAGGCTCAACTTTTGAGATAAAGCATGAATATAGACATTGATTAGGAATCCCTGTCTCTTTCATAGCAGTATACAAGCTTTCTAAATTTTCAGAAATACTAGCTTTAGATTGAGTCCTAGTTTGAACTGGAGTATTAATATCACCGATGATGTTTTCAACGGGATGATTCTTACTCATTCTTGTAACCGGTATAGGGTCAACTATTAACTCATCTCCTAAGTTAGTACCAATCTCTTCTAATGAAGGCATTTCTTCTGAACTTGCAGAAGAGATCTTTAAATGGTTCAAAGAAGTAAGCACATCATCAAACGTTGTTTGAAGATCCTCTTCAGAATCTTCTGTTTCTTGATACTTATCCTTTGAAAATTGTTGAGACCCACTTGAAGAAGCTTCATTTGAGTCATCTGTTGTCCTGATTCCAGATTTCGGAACACTCGATGTTGAAGATGAACCATTGTCCAAGTCTCCATTCAATAAGTGTTGTGAAATCTCTGAATCACTGACAAAGTCACTTATGGGAACTTTAAATGACTTAAAGAGATCAGAATAGTCAAATTGCCAATCTAATCCCTTATGCACATCTGGTGTATAGCTTGTAACTTCAATGTTATAAACTATCTCTAGACGACTATTGACCTTATTGAAAACCCTTTTATTTGGAGAATTAGGCGTATAACCCAAGAAAAATCCTTCGTCAACCTTCTCACCATATTTAGTCTGATTTCCTGTTTTCAATATTGTACAAGCAACTCTAAAGGGTTCAAATCCTTTTAAGTTTGGTTTCTTATTGTTCAAAAGCTCATAACAAGTCTTGTTATGCTTTTTCAGCGTAAGAACTCTATTCAGAACATGACATGCTGTATTCACTACTTCTGCCCAAAAGATGACCGGAAGCTTTGAATCTGCAAGCATTGTTCTAGCAGCTTCAATCAATGTTCTGTTCTTCCTTTCAGCCACACCATTCTGTTGAGGTTCATATGGTTCACTGAATTGATGAATTATCCCTTTGCTTAAGCAATAGATATCTAACGTCGAATTCTTGAATTCTGTTCCGTTATCACTACGAATATGCTTAACTCTCGTTTTGTATATATTTTCAATTTGATCTAAAAACTCAATTAGAATTCCTAGAGATTCATCCTTAGATCCTAAGAAAAATACCCACGTGAATCTAGAGTAGTCATCTGTGACAACTAGACAGTACCATTTACCACCTATGATTCTTTTGCTTATTGGGCCGAAGAGATCCATATGTAGCAAATCAAATGGAGAGGAGATTGAGTTCTCAGTCTTAGATCTGTGTGGTTTCTTATGCTGCTTTCCTTTCATACAAGGAACACACTTATCCTCAGACTCGAAACGTTTTTGCGGTACACCCAAAACTAAACCATTTTTGGTTATGTAGTTCATTTTTCTCCAGTTTAGGTGTGTCATTCTCCTATGCCATAGTAGCGCGTCTGCTTCTGAAGCCTTGGATAGTAAACATGTAGATACCATTGAAGAATTAGGAACACCCATGTTTATTGCATAGATATCCTTCTTCCTTGGTGCCCTCATCAATATCCATTCTTCAGGGATTTTGAAGCCTGGCTTCAGGACTAAAGCCTCCTTTTCATTAAAATGAACTGGATGACCTTTATCGCAGACTTGGGAAACACTCACTAGGTTATGAGTTAGTTCTTCAACATAATTCACATACTCTAGAGTCAAAGTTCCATTTGAGACTTTTCCTTTCCCAGTAATTACTCCTCCTTTGTCTCCTGCAAAATTTACTTTTTGCTTGAAACCTTCTCTGAAGTCTTTCAGTAGACTTCGTTCACCTGTCATGTGTCGTGAGCATCCACTGTCTACATACCACCAGCTGTCCTTGTTCACAGTCTGCTCCTACACATAACAAGTTGTACACAGTTAGTTATCAAGAGGGACCCAAGCCATTACGGTCTTGGATTGTCCCTGATCATCTACAATCTGAACCTCCTTAAAGTAACCATAACTATTCCCATCGGGAGTCTTGGTAACCTTCACAGGAGTTTGAGATTGTTGATGATCTGTAGTCTTAGGCCTATGAGGAGAGTGAGTAGAAAACCTCCTAGGCACATACTTAGTTCCCTGTGCACTCGAAGTAGAGCCATTCTCAAATTGACTATGGTTTCTACTTGGGGTCCTAAACCTCGAAGGTGTCTTATCTCTTGGCTTAATGAAAGTATTTTCATTTAGAGTATAAGCCCTTTTAGGTTTAGGTGGAGAGACACTATGATTACTATCTCTTTTCAGAATGTTTACAGGTTTTCTTCCTAATCCCGGTTTGGAGCCTAACCTATCTACAATCGAACTAGAAATAGTCGGTGTCTTTTCAGTATTCACTAACTTATGTGATGCTTCCAACTTCTTATTTGGACAACAAGAAGCTACGTGTCCTTTAAGGTGACACTTGAAGCAAGACATCTGTTTACGTGACTTGCTAACTTTTGCATCCGCTACCGGAGTCTTAGGCACTAAAGGTTCGATTACATGTTCTTTATTAACCACTTCATCAGTCTTAGTATCATTAATTACTCCACCCGGTACAAAATGTACTTTGGTGTGAGGAATTTTCTTACTATCATCAGATGAAGAGTTCTTAAAACCATTCTTCTGTGCCTCTAGCTTTTCCGATTTATTAGTTACTTTCGTCTCAGGGTTAACATCTGCCATCTCAATATCTACAGGAGTTTTAGTGTATTTAAATTGAATGGGTGAGGCATATCATTATAACCTAAACCAGACATATCCTTCACACTACGCTGAGCACCTAACATTTTATCCATTTCAGATGTTCTATAGCTCTCAAGCTTACGATTCTGAGCTACAAGTTTTGTTTTGCAATCAGCTAACTCCTTATCCTTATTAGCAATGGACAGATTCAGGTCATTTATGTTCATATAGAGACCATCTATGATAATTAATTTCTCATTCACGGTATCTCTAAAAGCTATCTTGTCAGCCGCATCTGCCTTAATCTTATCCTTTAAGGCTTGTTTATCATCACTTAACCTACATATATCTAACTTAGCTAGGTCAAGTTCAGATCTTACAGCCTCACTGGATTTACTAAGTGCGCTAAGTTGAGATGACAGGGTATTATTAGTTTCAGTCAAAGTCTTATAGGAATCAGCATAAGCACTAACTTGGGACTGTAAACTAGAAACTAACTGACAAAGATCAATAAGAGAGATAAGATCTAGGCATACCCGTTTTTTTATCACTTTGCAGTTCAGCCATCTTAGCTACAAAATCTACAGGATCCAAATCTTCAGTTGAACCTAAATCTAACACATCATCAACATTAGCTTTAATAGAAGTCTCAGGCACCTTTACTTCAAAAGCTGGATCAGTGGGCATATAGGATAATGACTCAGCTACAATCTCTTGATCGTTAATCTCAGCCATCAAAGCTTCCTCTGACTGAGTTTTCCAATCATAAGACCCATCTAGATGTTTCACTACTAAGGCTTTGGAATGCAAAGTATTACCCGAGCCTTGTTTCCCTTCACCAGTCTCTACCTTAGGTCTTTGGCATTCTCTAGCAAAGTGTCCGAAACTTTTACAGTTATAACACTTGACCTTGGTTTTATCAAACCCTGATCTGTTGCCAACAACCTTTCTTCCATTTTTCTTTAAGAAATTTTTACCTCTCCTTGACAACAAAGCAAGTTGGTCCTGGAGATCTATTTCTTCAAGATAATCAGGATCTATCTGATCATAGTCTTTATCAAAAAGAATTGGATCATTAATCTTACAATCAATATAATTCTCATATGAAGCTACAAATGAAGCAAGAACAGACAGTTGCTGCTCAGCAGATTTCACACTCATAGGCATCTTTTGATGTTCTTGAGGTGACTTCTCAGAAGGTTTCCCTTTAGCTTCATTTCCAGATGATGTAATGAAACACAGTTCATCAGTTATCATTTCACCCTTTCCATCAGCATTACCAACAAACAAAGCAGTGGTCGAACTGGATGAAGTAGTCGAGATAGAAGTTTTTCCATGATACAATCCTGGATCTTGAACATGATCAGAATCAGTATCTTTCGACTTCTTAGTGAAATCATATCCTTTGAGCTTGTCAATAACCTGCTCAAGAGTCATGGCTGCATATCTGGTTTCATTGTCTGTAATCATCACACCATACATCTCCCATTTAGAAGGTAAACCCTCAAGAAACTTATCGGTTTTCTCTACCTCCTCAATAATGATTTCATGGTTTTCAATCTCATATAACAAATGGTAGAAACGAGTAACATAAGCATCAAGAGTTTCTCCTTTAAAAGCTTTAAACAAAGTAAACTGCTTTTTCAGAAGCTTCTTCTTGCTAGCTTGCACCTGTGGACTTCCCTCACATCTTTTCTCAAGCGCTTCCCAGAGTGCTTTAGCAGTATGAAAAGATTTTAACTGATGATTAATTTCCTTAGATAAGCACATCTTGATACAAGAATGAGCTTTATTCTCATTCTCATAGTCTTTCTTTTGTTGTTCACTCATCAGATTATAGGATACCACAACAACAGCATTTTGAACAGTTTGGGTAGGTGCCGTGTATCCTCCTTTGATACACATCCAGATTGAGAGATTATGGAATCTACAGTAAGATTCAAACCTATCTCTCCAACTGTAATAGTCTACAACACGTAACAACTTAGGTGGAGTATTAGATTTTCCAACCTCGTGCTCCATCTCGATCATTTTACTAATGTCAGACATTTTAAAAGTTTCGGGAATCAACAATCAGAAAAATCAGAAAGTTCACTTCGTAGAAACTCAACTCGCAGGACATGAACTCGGTTCGCAGGGGAACTCAGTTCGCAGGGGGAACTCAGTTCGCAGGGGGAACTCGGTTCGCAGGGGAACTCAGTTCGCAGGGGGAACTCGGTTCGCAGGGGAACTCAGTTCGCAGGGGGAACTCGGTTCGCAAGGGGAACTCGGTTCGCAGAATCGGCTGAAAAACCCTAAAACGAAAATTTTAGTTTTCTAATCGATTAAACCCTAAGATTTCGGTCAATTATGAAACTAATAACTTCCAGAGACTGATTTTGGTCGTTTTTACGAAGAATAAACGTAACAACAACCCTAAATCTATCGTTATTATCCAAATAACCTCGAACTAACTAAGTATTTAGCCCGAAAGCCCTGATACCAATTGTAAGTCCCTAGTACGTGGATCGATAACGAGGTTATCTTAGGTATTAAGGCACGGAATTCCTCAATACTTGGTTCACAGAATGTGAACGGTTTGTTTCGCAAGATAATAGCGAATTGGTTAATCAACAAGGTTTTGTATTGATTAATTAATGTTAATCGATCAATACCTAACCTTATGAATGCTTAGAATCATTTTAGTTCTCTGGAAAAATGAAATTGCAAAAGTCCTTTACAGATTAGACCTAATTGAGTTTTTATAGGTTTTAGTCAAGCTCGATTCGCAGGTCGATGGGCTCTGCGAGTCGAGTTCAACTCGCAGCCCACGACCAAGCCCATCTCGACTCGGTTCGCAGCTCTGCGAGCCCAGATCTCATCTCGCAGGACTAAGTTCTGCGACTTGAGATCTCATCTCATAGACTTTAGTTTGTAACATCGTATTCGATATTCGTCTAACACTTTAACGTACTAATATATTTAACGAATATTAATACCAAACTAATATCATTTACAAATTCAAATCAATTATACAAACTTGATTACAATAATCACTAGTACTATTACAAGCTAGATCTGTTGTCACACATACATGTCCCAACAACAGGAACATGCGCAACACCTCATAACCATCCTAGAACTATTTAAGTGTGAGTTCTGGATGCAAACCGTTCAATTCCTTGGACATGTCATCGATAGTCAAGGAATCCATGTCGATCCATCAAAAATCGAGGCTATCAATGACTGGCAATCGCCAACCACTGTGACCGAGGTACACCAATTCTTGGGATTGGCGGGGTATTATTGTCGGTTCATCGAAAATTTCTAGAAAATTGCCCAACCACTCACGACACTGACTCAGAAAGATAAAAAGTTTGGCTGGACTGATAAACAAGAGTCAACATTCCAACTCCTGAAACAGAAGCTCTGCAGTGCTCCTATTCTTTCATTACCCGAAGGCACCGATGACTTCATGGTATACTGTGATGCTTCTCATCAAGGTCTCGGTTGCGTGCTGATGCAACAAGACAAAGTCATTTCTTACGCTTCACGACAGCACAAAATCCATGAAAAGAACTACACCACTCACGATCTCCAGCTTGGGGCTGTCATCTTTGCCTCAAAATCTGGAGACATTACCTCTATGGCACTAAGTGCACAATCTTTACCGACCACAAAAGTCTCCAACACATATTCGATCAAAAGGATCTCAATATGAGGCAACGTCGATGGTTCGAGTTGTTTACCGATTACGATTGCGAGAATACCATCCGGGTAAGGAAAATGTTGTTGCCGATGCCCTCAGTCGAAAAGAACGATCGAAACCACTTCGAGTCCGAGCCCTCAGTATGACTATTCACAACGATCTAAAAATTCAGATCCTCACTGCTCAACTCGATGCTTTGAAACCCGATAACATCAAAAACGAAGCCTTGCGAGGCATGGATAAACAACTCGAAATCAAACCTAACGGATTTAGGTACCTCTCTAACCGAATCTGGTTGCCTAGTTTTGGGAACCTATGAGACTTGGTGATGGATGAAGCTCACAAGTCCAAATATTCTATCCACCCTGGATCCAACAAAATGTATCAAGGCATCAAGGAATTCTATTGGTGGCCGAATATGAAAGCTGAAATCGCTACATACGTCAACAAGTGTCTTACTTACTCAAAAGTTAAAGCCGAGTATCAGAAACCTTCCGGTTTACTCCAACAACCCGAAATTCCTGAATGGAAATGGGAAAAAATCGCTATGGATTTCATAACCGAACTACCCAAGTCATCGAGCGGTTGCGATACCATTTGGGTGATCGTCGATCGTCTCACAAAATCTGCTCATTTCTTGGCGATCAAAGATGTTGTTTCTCGACATGGTGTTCCGATCTTGATTATCTCCGACAGGGATAGTCGATTCACATCTCACTTTTGGCAATCACTCCAGAAATCATTGGGTACCCGTATTGATATGAGTACCACATACCACCCTCAAACCGACGGCCAAAGTGAACGAACTTGCGTAGTTGACTTCGGTGTAGACTGGGAAAAACATCTACCGTTGTGCGAGTTTTCATACAACAACAGTTATCACTCCAGCATTAAGGCTGCACCTTTCGAGGCACTCTACGGTCGTAAGTGCCGCGCACCGATTTGTTGGACCGAAGTGGGAGACAGTCAACTCACTGGTCCTGAACTTATCCACGAAACAACCGAGAAAATCTTCGAGATTCAAAACAAGCTCAAAGCCGCACGTGATCGTCAGAAAAGTTATGCTGATGTGAGATGGAAATCACTCGAGTTCCAGGTTGGGGATCGAGTGCTACTCAAAGTTTCACCTTGTAAAGGTGTAATTCGATTTGGTAAACGAGGAAAATTGAACCCTAGATACATTGGACCTTTTGAAATCCTCGAGAGGATTGGTCCAGTAGCATATCGATTGCAGCTGCCACCCGAGCTCAGCAGCGTACACCCTACGTTTCATATTTCTAATCTAAAGAAATGTCTGTCTGATGAGACAGTTATTATTCCACTCAACAAAATTCGAATCGATGACAAACTTCACTTTGTTGAAGAACCCACTGAAATCATGGACCGTGAGGTCAAACAACTCAAACAAAGTCGTATTCCCATCGTCAAGGTTAGGTGGAATTCGCGGCGTGGGCCAAAATTCACTTGGGAACGGGAAGACCAAATGCGACTCAAGTACCCTCAGTTATTCACTGAAGCTACTTCCAACACGACTACGAACTAAATTTCGGGACAAAATTCTTCTAACAGGGGGGAGAATGTGACACCCGCCAAATTTGGACTAGGAATTAGTGCCTAATCAATTATTAATACATGTAGTTAGTTCTGTGTTAGGCTAATTAATGTATTGAAATATATATATATATATATATATATTGATGAATATATACAAGTATGCGATTTGATTAAGTCGTACGCAATTTAAATCGAATGTAATTCCGTTCAATTTATACGGACGTTGGTGAACAATTTTATTAAATAATATGACATTATTTAATAACTCTATTTTATCCAAAATATTATTTAGATAATGTTTCAACTCAAATTTGTATCGTACAAACAAAGTTAACGCGATTAAAGTATTAAACGCGCAAACAACCAAAATAAAGTAAAGTTATATTTTATAACTCAAATATTAAGTATTTAGTGAGATACTTCAACAAAAATATCGAATAAATATTCGTATTCTAAAAACTTACAATTAAATGCATATTAAATTATTTAAACGATCGGGAAAACGAACACCGCACGGAACAAAAATACAGAGGATGAAAAATCGGTGAAGCCCACATCAGTGGACCCCACCGAATAATCATCCAAAAAGGGGTGAGGTCACCACCTCCCCACCCCACTTCTTCTCCATTTTTATCTCTCTTTATCTTTTCTCTCTCTCTCTTTTCTCTCTCACACTTCCACCACACCACCATCACCTAAATTCACCAAAAAGCACCACGAAACAACCTCAAATCATCTAGCTCGTTTGGGAGAAAACGTTCACCTCATCACGATCTACATTTCCATCTTTTCGGATTTCTCCGGCGTAAACTTGTAAGATTCCCGACAATTCTTGAAAACTCTTAGATTTCATTATTTTTACTTGAAATTTGTTTAGATATGCTTGTAATGTCCAAATATGGGTTGGGTAAAAGTTTCAAGTCAAACGGAAACCGGAAAACACGGTTTCGGCTCAAATTCCGACCAACAGACGTAAGTGTCGCATAGACCAGCGCAGCGTAGCGTCACTTAATGCGTCACTTAAGTGACGCACTGAGTGTCGCTAAAAACCCTAATCTTGCGTCACTTGCCTAAGTGCCGCATAAAACCTCTTTTCCCCGACACTTGCCTATGTGTCGAAAATTCAATACCCGGCACTCCCATCCGACACTTCTAGCGTCAGTTACCTAAGTGACGCCTACAATCGAATTCTGATTTGATCCGTCACTTGCCTAGTGACGCTTAACACCTTTATCAGACACTCACACCTGGCACTTGCTTAAGTGTCGCCTCTTATGCGTCACTTCCTCAAGTGACGCTAGTACTTCAGAATTTTCCATTTTATGCGACACTTCCTGAGTGACGCATAAATCCTAAGTGTCGCTTTAAGTGACGCTAAAAACAGAATGTTTACAAACTATTTTTATACTAAGTGTCAAACTTCTATAACTTCAAACAATTATACGATACTACTTTAAAGCACATCGGGATACGTTTTTGAACATGAACACTTCGAAATCATAATAATAATAATAATAATAATAATAATAATAATAATAATAATAATAATAATAATAATAATGAGATTATTATAACAACCAATCAACAACGGGCCGTACACGTTTTCAAAAAATAATCAAATCAACCAAGTCGTAGTAACTTGGACTAGTTAAACAACCAAATCGCAGTAATTTGGACAATTTAATCAACCAAATCATAGTAATTTGAACATTCTAGTTGGACGAACAACTACAAAGGTAGTCTTTCGAATTCAAGTTTATTAAATTAAAATCTGAAGACTCAGGTGAGTCTCATAGCCCCTATTTTACGGTTTTCATCAGGGGTGTGATTACATTGCTCATTTATTTACAAGTTGAACGCAAGTACAATTCAAAATCAAATACTACATGAGTTGTTTTCACTAATCATTTTAAAGCCCTCCACAACATAGTTTGGTAATACATCTGTAGCGTGAATGTTAGTATATGATATTATATAGGATTGACAATCCTCGTCCGGGTTAGCAAGCACTAACTGGTCAAACGGATGTATTAGCATTTGGGTAGACGAGTGTGGATTAGGCACTCGTAGGAGGCACCTTGATCGGAATTCCTTAATTGGACCCGACCCTCAATTTAAGCTCAGACTATGTGGTCATGGCTGTATAACTTTTATTTTGCTTAATTGCATTTTAAATTCAATTAAATCTTGCAGTTCATACAAATATGTTATGACATATAAACCTGTGAACTCACCAGCGTTTCGCTGACCCACTTTAGCATGTATCATAGGTACTCAGCAGTAGGTTGGACTGCCCAATCAGGATTCATTAGCTCGAGTCTTTATTCAATCAATTAGAGATTTAATTGCATTATTATATTTTGTATAAAGTAATTATGTAATGTAAATCTCTCAATTTAAGAACGGAGCTAATGTAAACAATATTTTGATGTAAACTTTTGGTTTTATCAATACAAATGTAAAATGACGCATATAGTGATCGTTCATTATATCTTATGTGCTGTGTATATTGATTAGTCGCACCTCGACCCGATTCGCTTCCACAACCCGAATTTGGTGGTGCCACATATCTTAATATGTGCCCAAGACGTAGGGAATTTTGAAGTATTTATGAAAATGTTGTTTCATAAAAGATAGTTAGAGAAAATGTGTAGCTGGTTGTTCTCCAACGAGTTCCAATTTAGTTTTCGTATGAAATACCATTTCATAAACAAAAGTTGTAACAGTTTGACCGTAGTCATAAACAGTTTGTATAGTATACATCAAATCAGTTGTATAAAAGTTTGCACCTGTAGCAAAATAGTTGACTATGTTTTCCACCCCTGTTCAAAAATAGTAAAGCAATAAAAGTAGGGGCTGTGAACTCACCTGTTGAGCTAAGTAAAGTGCGAGTGCTAGCAAAGCCTAAAGCCCAAGTCTAGTCCGAAACCTCCTAATGTCCTAAACGTATGAGATTTAATAAGTATGTGGATGTCTAAGTCGACCATTCATGCTAGTGTTTGTACAACCAAGTTATGTCCAAAGCGTTTGTTAAATATATATATTTGTATTTCGTAGTTGTGAAAAGGCATACGAATCGTTGGTGTTGGTTTGAAATCAACATTTCGATAATATAAGTGTGTTTGTAATGTTTGTAAAGTTCGTGTATCATATCGTATGCAAGTGTTCATTTTTGATTAAGTCAAACACTTAGTGAAAAAGATGTTATAAACCTTCTGTTTTTAGTGACACTTGAGGCGTCACTTGGCTTGGGGTAGCAACACTTAGGTTAGTGTCGCTTTGAGTGACGTTCAGGGTAGAGGGCGATACTTGAGTGAGGGACGCATGGAGTGTCGGGTGAGGCTGGTTACCGACACATAACGAAGTGTCGCAAAAAGGGGGTTTGTGACGTCACTTAGGCAAGTGACGCAAAAAGTGGGTTTTATGCGACACTTAATGCGTCACTTAAGTGTCGCTATACTGTTTTTGGGCCTGATGCGTCACTTAAGACTGTTCGTGGATCAGTTTAAAAACAACGAATTTTGGTCGATTTTGGACATAATCAGTTGATAAAAACACTAAAACATGATGTATTAAGTAATATAAACTCGAAATATCAAAAGAAATAACGAAATCTAAGAATTTTCGAAAGTGTCGGGATTCTTACAAATCAAAGTGAGCGAAATCTGAAAAGATAGATGCGTAGCTCTTCACGAGGTGAACATCTTTCTCCAAATGAGTCTTGTATTTTAAGGTCATTTGATGGTGTATTTTGAGGGTGGTGGTGGCGGTTTTGGTTGGTGGTGGTGTAAGGAATTAGAGAGAGAGAGAGAGAGAGAGAGAGATGTGTGTGTTTTTGGTGGAAATGTGAAAATGAAAGAAATTGGGTTGGGTGGGGGTAAGGGCCGACTTTTTGGTCAATCAAAAGGAGGGAAAGTTGGTAAATTTTGTCCCAAATTTGTGGTATTTATCCCGTGATCGTTTACCCGATCGTTAAATGTTAAAATATTTTTAATTGGTAAATTTTTAAATACGTATTCGAATATATTTTTACTTGAGATATTTTATAGGAATTATTTAATTGAGTTATAATATTTTAACCTTGTTTTGTTTCCGTTTACGAAATAAACATTTCAAGTTACAAAATACTTTGTAAATATTATCAACATAATGTTTAATAAACGTTAAAGTTATTTAATAATTTCATTTTATTAAATAGTTTTGTTCACCAACAGTCGTATATTTTTGTCGCGTTTGTTCCAATTGTTTATACGTATTTATACAATTCTCAAAATATGTAATACTACACGTATTAACTAGTTGGGCTTTGCTAGACATATCTCTAATATGTATTGTGAATTCACTCTAAGCTAGGGAATTAGCCTAAAAATGAGTGCAATTAATGTTTATAATTATGTTGAAATTGCGGGGTGTTACAGTATATCTAATTTACTTAGTGTACTATCACTAATCTTATCCTCTTCTTCTATATGGAAACTATAACAGAACTGAGGAGGATTGCTAACTCTACAACTACGAGCGGGTAAGGATATGTCTTCAAGTTTAACATGTGTCATCACCTCTTGTTGAGTTTCAGTGTTCACTATAGGTTCTTCATTGGTGGATCCTTGAATTTATTCAAGATCAATCGTACTCCCACTGTCCTCTTTAGATATCATTTATCTCTCAAGGAACATTCCTCTTCGAGCTACAGATACCACATTATCCTTGGTCTGTAAAACAATTATCTAAATGACTCATGTGATAATCGATGAAAAGATACCTTTCAGATCTGGCTTCTAGTTGGTCTTAAGTTTCTCGTCTAATGAAAACCTTCTTGGTGAGTACTTGATTTAAGATATGTTCCCAAGAGAAGAGCTTTTTCCCTTCCACATCTCATAAGGTGTCTTTGAAACCTTCTTGGTGAGTACTTGATTTAAGATATGTTCGACTGTCTCTAATGCGTAACCTCATAAGCTTATTGTAAGTGTTTCCCGACTCATCATAGATCGAACCATGTCTAATAAGGTTCTATTTCTCCTATCTCAAACTCCATAAAGCTGTGGTGTTCTAGGAGGAGTCAACTTTGAAACTATTTCACAGTCTCTAAGATGATCAAGAAACTTGATACCAAGGTATTCTCCTCCCCTATCGGATCGGAGTACCTTTATCTTTCTGCCCATTTGGTTTTCTATTTCATCCTGGTACCTTTTGACATTTCAAAAGTATATGACTTATGTTTAATCAGATAAACATATCCATATCTACTGAAGTCATCAATAATATAGTAGCGATTTTCATCTTTTATGGCGCATCGAAATGGTCCACATCAAGTCCAATAACCCTTCATCTCTTTCACACGATCTTGTGAATGGTGATTTAGTCATCTTGCCTGTTAGGAAAATTAAGATTTGATGTGACAAAGTATAAACTGATTAGGAAACATTGAAGGTCGGCTTCTAGAAGACTTGGAGATAAAGTTAAAGATTTTGAAGATCGACATAGAAGAATAGAAGGACTTAGTTTCCTAATATGATTGTGTTTCCTATTGTAAGTCTTTGGGACTCTATATATAAAGAGATCCCTAGACATTGTTTGTGTGTGTTACCATTAGGGTAAAACCCGATCTCATAACTTGAGATCGTTCCCCCATGTACCCCTAAGGTTCTTTGTAATCCTGATATAAAGTTGTATCCGTCTTGTTGATTATATTAATAAGATTAGGGGTTTGGTTATTAAAATCTTCTTTGTGTTCTTCATATTGTTCTTTATCATGTATTAATCTTTTGCTTGGTGATTTATTGGGACTACACATTTCCCAATAAACAAGATTCGCATACATCATCCGATTTGAGATCGAATGATTCCAACATTCCATCCTTTTGGAGTCGGGTGATGCGTTTCTTGCTTACGTGCCCAAGACGAGAATGCCACAATATGGATTTATTAAGCTCATTAGATGAACCAACATTTAAATTACTTTGCTGACATATTCAAGATTTTCATAAATGCTTTTGCAAGGAGATGCTTTATCACCATTTATCAATTGAAAACTGATAACTATCCTTAAACAAGCATGAAATGAAACTTTGTTGCTTGTCATTCTGACGAATAATAGCAATTATTTAAATGCATCCTAGCTTTAGATTTTAGCATGAGCTCAAACTTTCCAACCGACGTTACTATCTTATCTCCCATGATTAAGTTGAGCTTTCCATGCTTCAAACTTCTACTTTCCTTTAGGCCTTGCAATACAGTGTACATGTGAATATCACATCCTCTATCCAAGACCTACAAATTAGAAGTCGTAGTATTGTGGATTTCGGTCATTTATATACATGGATCCTTTTTGACCTTACTGTTTTTAAGGTCCTTCAGATATTTTAGGCAGCAACGCTTGTAGTGCCCCTCTGTGTTGCAGTAAAAGACACTGATTCTTTTGGATCATTTGCAGGTGCAATTTCAGATTCAATCTCTCTTAACCCTATGACTGAACTTTCCATTTGTAGCTTTTCCATATCTCTTCTTTTTCTTTGCATTATGACCAATTGACAACACAGGAGCTGCTGAGCTAGAGGGCACATCAATCTTCTTGATCCCGTGCTCAGTAATTTTGGAGTTCCATTATTGAGGTCTCTATCTCATTCAAAATACAGCTGGCTGACCGGACATGACTATGTTGATGGAAAACTCAGTATCAAACATCTTATTTAATGATTCCAACCTATTAAAGTACCCTTCCATCTCTAAGATGAAAGCATAAATAAAGACTCCATGTTTAGATAACCACATCAAGGCGTTCTTTACTTACCTTTGCCTGAACCATTTCTTTTAATTGTTGGTTCATATCATAAGCTCAAGTATACTCAAAAGCCTTTTACAGTTCAGGGCTCATAGAATTTGCCATGATACTTTATTTGCATCATCATATTTTTTTCGATGAGCTTCAATATCCTCTTGGGTTGAATCATCATCAATAGTGGGAATTTTCTCATTGAGAACATACTCCTTATTCTCATCGAGAACACACTCCTTGGTCTTGTACCTTTAAGTAAACCTAAGGTTTCACATCCAGTCCATACAATTTGGACCGATAAGCCTTTCCATCCCAAGAACTGAGAGTAGTGAGAAGTTAGGGTTGTTTAATGAATTGGGAACGGGAGGATTACTACCATTTTCAGCAGACATAATTGAGATAAAAAAACCGTTTTAGTTATTCCTTAGTTAATTTCCCAATTTTCAAATTAAGGCTAGGATCCATATTTTTGATTCGTTTTATGAAAAGGGTTGCCGTAATCATATTACGAATATATTTTTGGTAGATAATGCTCTTACAAATTTCATTCTCTATGAAATTCCTTGGTCTTTTGATATTCATTGTTTATCATTAATGACATGTTAATCTCGATTATGCTCATCTATCATTAATGACTGGGATGCCGAGGATCATGAACAAAATGGTGAATTAACCATGCAAACCCCACGTGGTCCCTGGCTCGAGTACGCTCGAGAATTGCGAGTCTCACATCATCTCTTACTTATGTCCTTACATTAATGTGCCGGTTAACTACACACGCTCCATTAACAGTCTATATGAGAGATGTGCGGTTTTCATGGGTTAGTACTATTCACATTTTCTATAGCTAAAATGGAATTTTGTTTAGTATTTTATGTCTACTTTTAATCTTGACATCATCGTATCAAAAGTCCTCGGTAGCTCCATTGAATGCATAAAGAAGCGGAGAAGCAGGTCAGCACGAAGCATATTATAAACCTCTTCTTTAGGGAAGCAAAGCGATCTGCCTTATAGCTTTCTGATAGTTTGTTCACTATGGGTGAGTCGATTTATCGATTAACAAATGATGTGTTTAGACTTTAATGATATATATATATATATATATATATATATATATATATATATATATATATATATATCATATTATATATAAGGTCTCTCTTAACATTTAAGGTTCAACGTTCTATTTTAAATATTTCTAAAATTTGAGCATATATTTTAAACAATTATAATATGAGGGTCTGATTAGTAAATTAATTAACTATATATATATATATATATGATACATATATGCCTAATTTAATAATTTGGGCGAAATAAACAATTAAACACAATTTTATTTTCAAATATGATTGATCTACATTTTGTATGTTAACATTATTAAGCTATGGCTACCACTGATAGGTTTCTATTCCCTAACTAGATTAACTTAGCAGCGGAAAAATAACAATTAATCTAGAGCAACTAGGAAACTAATCCTGAAAGTGATAATACAAAATAAATAGATAAATAAGAAAATATTAACCTGATGTGCGTGAAGTATATGCAATTAAATTTATAACAAGTTTTAAATCAAGGAAATACTAAATAATACTTTATCACACAATTCAAACAAGAATAACCTGTTCGTATAAAATAGCTTTTACAAGTAAGTCCAGGTATCGAACACAGGAACCTGTATTAAATTATTTAATTTATTCCACAATTTATATTATAATTACAATTAATTACATTTAATATTACAAATAAGGAGGGTACGTTTTAATTCCGTATGAATAAATTATATTGATACCAATTTACAATTACCTAACTCAACTAAGCTTTTAGGAACAAATAGAAATACTAATTATAGAGAGAAGAGTGTATGTATTTAAACTATCTTTAACCTAATCTTATAATTCTCCTTTATATTTAATTTATCGTTGATTAACTTATTGGTGATTTTACTAATATAGATAATCTCTTTGGACAAAGTCAACTACCTTATATTATTAAAGAAAAGTATATGCTATAGAGGTTCCTCTTCTTAACATATCTCACAAGAATAATATTCTGTTAAATCTATCAACAATCTATTATAACTTTATAGACAATCTTGTAGTATACAAGCATTTATGATTACCACATCAATTATATTATTAAGTCTTAATGTTCTTCTACTATCTCCTCGGTCCAAAGTCTCTAGCTCATAACTTAATTAAATTATAGTATGTAATCTTAACTAAATTATGTAAGAACAACTTAATTTTATAGTCAATACGATTATCGGGAAAGTATAATAAATTTGCAATAAATCAATAACAACGTAAACATAAATTCGAATCATAATTTCAATTAATATTCATTCAAATAAACACAATAAGAAACTTAATTCATATCAAAACTAAGTAAACAATATCCAAAATATGATTAAGTAGTATACTTACAAAATACAAGGATAAAGAAACCAAATCCCAATGATGAGCAAGCTCTTCTAGGGTTAAAAACTTCAAACCCTAGCTTCTTTAGCCTCCAAATTCGTATTCTATACGAACCTTAAACCCTAAAATCGAATTTTGATTATTAAAATCGTATATGGTTTAACCAGAATTAAGCCTCTATTTATAGTTTTCAAAACTGCCAGTCCAACCGCCGGTTGAAAATTCCAACCGTCGGTTGGATAACTTGTTGTCTAAGTCCAACTCTGTGTCCGGAATCGACATATCATTTAAATATTCAACCGTCGGCTAAGAATCTCAACCGCCGGTTGGGTCTATTTTCCAGAATCTTCTAACTTCGGGCTGGGCTTAATCTTGGGCTTCCTTCTTCTCTAAACCGCATTTATTCTCTTTTCTTGCCCCAATTCTTCAATAATATCATTTTAATCTTCTTTTAAAACTCTATCTTCTCAAATCTTAAATTCTTTATGGTTTTTCTTCATTTCAACTTCATGTTCGTTTCGTTCTTCAATTATTTATCTTTCACACCTAAATTGCAAATATAAACAAATTAAGTACCTAAATCAATAAAAATACAATAAAAGTATATAAAATATAGGGATTTATTAGTATATAAATATCATATTATTTGATGTTATCATAACCTTTGAGAAAACTAATTTCTCACGCGCAGAATCCTTGCTTGACCTTCTATGCTTTGGAGGCAAGTACCTTAACCAGAATACCTCTAATGGTTCACACCCATGAACCAAGAGAAATTCCAAATCCTTTGCTAGCGATATAAATCGAATAAACTCTTCCAAGGATTAGGAATGAGAAAGAGAGAAAGAATCGAATTAAATTCGAAGCTAGGATGATCTGAAAGCTTAGATTAAGCCTCTATTTATAAGGGGAGAGGGCCCCTAGGGTTTGATCCCTTGGCCGATGTGGGATCCCTGCGATTACCTTCCAACTGCCGATTGGAGCTTCAAGCTGGCGATTGCGCTAACTTTTTGTCCAAGTCATCCGCGCGTAACCCACATGCCAAAACCCTAATATCCAGTAGCCAGCTGACCTCCCCAACCAATGGTTGGAACCTGCTTCCAGAATGTTCTATTACTTTCAGCTTCTAATTAATATCCAATTAATAAACTGATTTAGTTTCTAATTAATTTATCACTTTGATAAATTAATAAACGAATATTAATATTAATTCCAATTAATATTATCTCTCTTTTATATCTTTGTTTCGGTGAATTTGCATCCCTAGCTAGTGTAAACGCCAAATCTTCCTCAAGTAAGTCTTTTGAGAAAGCTAAATCTTCCTACTAACTCTGTCTCGGTGAATTTGCATCCCTAGTGTGAACGCGTCTGAATCACAGGAACAAAAAGCATATCGAATCTCAAACACAAGCGGAAATTGTATTTGAGTAATAAACGTGAATCAAATCGATATCGGAACACGAATCGTAAATAAAGCAGTGAACTTTTATTTCTTTAACAATGATACTTACAACCTACTAGCTACACACTCTCTCAAGCTCTCTCTCTAAAAGATATGGAAAAATGAAAGACTTAAACTACAAATGAACACAACACTCCTATATATGGCCTTGACCTACGAAACTTATTCCGAGTTTCTCAACATACACACCGAAACATGCTTAATTATGTCCTATTAGTCATTATCAATTAGTTTAGATCATCATATATCACCATTAACTTAAATAAAATTTAAAATTAAGAACCTCAAAATCAGTTGGGTACTGGTAAAGGGGGTACCCGCGCGGGTATAAAGAAAACACTCCAGCTTCAAATTATGTTGTAACCATTTACACTAAGGCTACCCATTTTGGGGTACCTTATATGCCAGGAGCCATCGGGTAATGATACCCGTCGGGTACTACACCTTACCCGCCGGGTAGGGCTGCAGTACAGCAGCAACCAAGTTTTATAATGCTAACTTTGACGTACATAACTTTTAACTCGTAAAGAGTTTAGACCTGAATTTTTACAAACACCTTCACTATGCCACAATGAAGGTTTTCCTTTTTACACCTTTTCAAATTCCACAAAAATGACAAATTAGACATGTGACCAATTTATGACAAATTCGATCATTTTTAGAGACAAGTCAAAATTCAAACCTTGTGATTTTTAATCTCTCAGTTTTTACCCACATTCTTAACATGACAAAACATAAGAACACATTAACAATCCATTTGGGCACTTTTAGACCCGTTTAACAAAACTAACTAATTCACTTTAATTTTCAACTCATGATTGAATATTTTAACTAGTTGACTATGTGTCAACACTAAAGTCAATCAACAATCCAATTTTGACACTTTACCACAATTCAACCAAAACTTAATTTAGCCTTTAACATTTTTTTCATAATATACCAAAACAAGTTTAACATTTATATATATATATCATTTACATTCAAAACCTCAAAGTATAGATTTACATTCGTCTTTGACTTCTGTTACAAAAGAACAAGTTTTATGAAGGGTTAATGTAGAAATTCATTACTGTACTTTGTGAAAATATTCATGTGGGTTACTGTACTTTTATAATGTTCAATTGGATTACTGTACTTTTAAAATTATTCAATTAGGTTATCATATTTTCACCATAGTTCAATTAGGTTAATGTACTTGTGAAAATGTACATAACACTATGTAATTGGGTCACTCGTTACTGTAGCAAAAATAGGCGTGAAAACACTTTTTGAAAATACAGTATGAAATTGAACATTTTAAAAGTACAGTAACCCACATAAATATTTTCGTAAAGTACAATAACAAATTTGTACATTAACCCTTTTATGACCACAAATACTTAGTTACAAAACATGTGATTTGGGCGAATTGTACAAGCTATATCCACAATGATAGTTAAAAGTGAAGGAGCTTGCAACTCACATAATTGCAAGCTAAATCCACGCTATTCCTTTTTAACCGCTTTCCCTTCCCGATGCTCACTACCACCTGCACATTTAGCACTTAAAAGAATAAGCAATAAAGCTTAGTGAGCTTATAGACAATTAATCAAGTAATTCAACCAATACATAGAACAACTAGAAACTAGAAACAAGAAACATGAATTCTTAAACACATAACCCTTTGAACAAAATGTAGAGATTTAAAACACTATGCAGATCCGCGACCAATAAGAACAAGCACGCTTAATACCATACCACGGGGATATGCATACTAATTTGCACACTAACAAAGTTAGCCAATCTCTACAAAATTGTTCATTCAACATAATTCACATAATAATCCACAATTAGAAACGAAACAAGAAACAAATTAAACACCGTATAATTGTACAAACCTCTTGTTCAGAAGCAATCCAGAAATGCACAATCATTACTTAATTAACCCTATTGCACTCACATTAGTGTTAATGTGAAGATTACTATAACACCCCTCTTTCTACTACATTATTTTATTATTTTTAACTACGGAAGCGTTTAAAACAAAACATTATTTTATAAAATTATAATATTAACATACATCTTATGTCAAATATTTACAAAAACCATCATTTACATATTATAAACGGGGTATTATATTATACTAAACATAGTTTTCTAAAAACTATATCAGAGTTGCTAAATATCAAACATTCTTCGTCCCCTTCTTGCAACTCACATATCAAAATAACACCTGCAAGAAGTAGATTGAAGGATTAGCACGAAGCTAAGTGAATGAATACATAACACACTAATCAACTTAGTATAATCCTTTGTTTACACCAAACAATGTTATACGTCAAAATCAACAATCAACAATTCAACTATGAGGATCGGTGGTCCTTGAGAAACCCTACTGCCGCGGTGGCTCACAAGAACACTTGTCCGACAATCCATATGGCCAATACTAGACCGATAGTTAGTGATTATTGTACTCAAACACAAGTCTTACACACAACAAATGAAGTAAGACTATGTGTAATTCACACAATATCCAACTAACCCAACCAACGTGTTGACCTCAAAACAACTTGTAATCATATTGCAACTAGCAAATAAGATTCAATCAATAACACAATTTAACAAACTTTATCAACATGACAAATATCACTTGTTGTAATCAAAGTAATTACAACTAAATCAAAGAGTGAGTTATAAATCCACTCACCGATACCGCTTTCACCTCCACACTCAGGATGTCTATATCACTGAGTCTTCTGTTTATCTGAGAATACAAAATCAACAAGTTAATAACTTACTTCTTTCACTTAACAAACTTAAATACAAAGTATTTAAACAAATAAACAACTTTTATTCATAATGTAAATCAACTAAATCAAAATATAAGATTTTAACCAAACATTCAAATTTACTCTTGCATACGCGATCCAAGAAATCCTAGCCGGATCGCGTAGCTCAGTTCAAATATTTCTGTTACCAAATTACACTTGCTTACACGATCCAGGATCCATTTACAGGATCGCGTATCCAAGTGCATTTTCTTTTGTAACCATTTGGCACTAACATACGCGATCCAGAAACTTTTATGGGATCGCGTATCCAAGGCAAACTTTGACATTTTGGACAATTTTAACTAGCTTACGCGATCCAGAAATCAAAAGTTGGGATCGCGTGACTAAGAAGAAAATAACCTGCAACTCATTTCTGCAAAATCTCAGCTCGACTAAATACTAACCCAACAACACTTTTCAAGATACAAATCGACAATACAATGTTTTTAACCTCAATAAACATAACTTTACTTATATTAGCATCAAACAACCTCATTTAACATCATTTCCATATCAAAATCCAATTAACTCACTTAGGTCAATCACTTGACTTCAAAATCAACATGGAAGAACTTAAACTCATAAAATTAAGCTACAAAATCAGTTTACAATCATATATAACATCAATATTTGTTATCAACAACTCAAACTCAAGAATTTACATAATATCACACTTAACCTAACTAATAAAATCAAAGAGCTAAAATACTTACATTTTTGATAATGAACAAGATGATAACAATTAGAAGATAACTCTTTGTAAAGAATCACAACTCAAGATCATCAATCTTTGTTTAAATTCAAAGTTTCTGAAATTTAAAATTCAAATGAGTAGGTGAAGAGAGAGTGTTCTTCAATTTCAGGGAAAAGGGGATAATCACAAAGAAAGGAGGTCGGTCTCCCTAATGACCGACTCCAAATTGGGTATTTTCAATACCCGTTCTAAATCTACAGTCTGGAACCTAAAAACCGATTGCGAAAATAATTATTTTATTGCAATGTCACCAATAACTATTTAAAACAAATAATATTACACTATTCACAATAAGTTTCACATAAGCAAATAACATTTAATTTACTTATAACTTATTAAATAATTATTAAAAGTCAGGAAATTACCAGACCGGTTTTGAGGATGTTACAAATCTCTCCTCCTTAAGAGGATTTCGTCCCCGAAATCTCATTACAGTCAAACAATCCAGGATATCTGGACTTCATACTCTCCTCTGTTTCCCAAGTAAGGTTTGCACCTAAACTATGCTTCCACTTTACTAACACCATGGGAATTTGCTTCTTTCTAAGTTTAGTAATCTTACGATCTAGGAGTTCAACTGGTTCTTCAACTAGTTTTTGACTCTGGTCTACACGAAGGTCTTGCAATGGAAGGATTTGGGATTTATCCTCCACATTACATTTTCTTAGGTAACAAATATTGAAAGTGTCATGAATACCAGACAATTCAATAGGGAGATCTAAGGCAACTGTTTGATCGTTTACTACTTTTCTAACTCTGAATGGGCCAATATATCTAGCGCCAAGCTTTCCTCACTTTCCAAATCTGATCACACCTTTCCAAGGGGAAACTTTGAGATAAACCATTTCACCCTCAGAAAAAGTCACTGGTCGTCTTCTTAGATCTGCATATTGTTTCTGTCGATCACGTGAAACTTTCAATTTCTCACATGCTATGGCTACTTTATCCGCTGTCATCTGAACGATGTCGGGTCCAGCAAATTGTTTCTCTCCCGCTTCTAGCCAACAAGTAGGAGTTCTACAACGTCGCCCATATAACATTTCATACGGCGGCATACCAATACTGGAATGACAAGAATTGTTGTAGGCGAATTCCACTAATGGTAAATGGGAATCCCAAGTACCACCATATTCCATTACACAAGCACGCAACATATCCTCAAGTGTCTGAATCGTTCTTTCCGACTGACCATCAGTTTGAGGATGATATGCAGTACTTAAATTTACATGTGTGCCTAACTCATTTTGTAAACTCTGCCAGAAATGTGAAATAAACCGAGAACTTCTATCTGAAACAATCGATAATGGAACTCCATGTCTCGATACAATTTCATTGACATACAACTGTGCAAGTTTGCTTAAAAAGCGGTTTCACTAGTGGCAAGAAAATGTGCACTTTTTGTCAAACGGTCAACGATCACCCAAATCATATCATTTCCACGTGACGTTCTAGGAAGTTTGGTCACAAAATCCATAGTCAAATGTTCCCATTTCCATTCCGGAATCTCTAACTGTCTAAGTGATCCATACGGTTTCTGATGTTCAGCTTTAACCTGAGCACAAACATGACAAGAACCAACAAACTGTGCTATATCGGTTTTCATAGTAGGCCACCAATAGAAAGGTTTCAAATCATTATACATCTTGGTACTTCCGGGATGAATAGTTAATTTCAGTTTTCTAAATCCCCCAGCTTCAATTTGCAGCGCTTTGATGAACGATCCTAGGTCATACTTGTCCTTTGCTAGCCCTTTGATTAGCATAATAGTAACCCTAGGCCCTAGCATTATAAATTTAAAACCCATTGTTGTCTTGCATCACCATTAGAAATTCCAACGATCGGTGTACAACACAACAAGTTTTTGGCGCCGCTGCCGGGGAGCGTCAGCAACCAATTTTAGGAATTTAGTAACTTTAGTGTTTAGTGATCCTTTTGAGAGATCAACATCAATCAAAAGTTACCTTTTTGCCTTTAGAATTAGTTAGATTTAGTTTAACCACTTTTCAACCAATCATGTCAACACCCTATTTTGACTCAACTATCCCCACACCAAATGAATCTTTAACCCAACTTTTGGTTGTTTCGTCACCCACAAACCACTTACCTTCCTCAAAACAATCTTTATCAGATTTTATGTTCGAACAAAATGCTATAAACAAAAGAGTAACCGGATTTCAAGATAACATTGACGCTATGATAAAAATTTCAGAAAAATTAATCTCTAACATGGAATCTATTTTGAAAAACTTAAGTTTTATTGAGGAAAGTACGTCGGCAATAACTAATGACACCACCCATCCGCCAAGTGATGATGTGTTAATCGTGACTAGGGGAGGAAAAATAACCAAAGTTGATCCACCACCACCCGATAACACCCCCGAAAACACTTCTTTGCCCACACCTACACCTAGTGAAAATGTGTCAATTGACATCCCTGTCACAACATCTGACCCATCCAAAACTCCAGATAATGTACCTCACACGAGAATACCTTATCTTGGTAGACTAAAGAAGGAAAAGCAAGAAGCCCAATTAAGTAAATATCTGAATATATTTAAAAGCCTACACTTAAACATTAGATTATTAGATGCTTTAGTAGAAATGCCCTCTTGTGCCAAATTCTGTAAAGAACTCCTTTCGAACAAAGAAAAACTTAGGTAAATAGTTAGTTTACCCTTGAATGCTGAATGTTCTTTAATTGAATAACATGGTCTCCCACCTAAATTAGGCAATACTGGACACTTTACTATACCCTATTTTTTCCAAGGAATTCAAATTAGTAACGCCTTAGCAGACCTAGGTGCTAGTGTTAATCTTATGCTTATTCCCTTTATAAGAAATTAGGACTATATGACCTATTGACGTTAACAGATCAGAAATGCCCTCTTGTGCCTAAATATTGTCAAAGCCGTAATTGACGTTAATTGATAAATGCCAAAATGTACAAAATTGTAGTACTAATTTACCCCGTGTTTGATATGTTTCTAATGCATTTTATGTGAATAAGATACTCATTTCCTTCATATTTGATTTGGGAGTTTAAATGGAGCTTGGATCGAAAAGGAACAGAAAACGAGCTTATTGCGAAGAAAAGTTGCTAAAAGAATAAAGCATTGGAAATGAGAGGATTGGATCGAAGTATAAATGAAGCTCGAATCAGAAAAAGAATGAAAGATGAGCTGAAAATGAAGAAAACTGTAAAAGCTGAGTTTTCGGATATGCTGTTAGTATTTTGGCCATAACTTCTTCATACAAACTCCGATTAGGGTGATTCAACATGGAGAATTTAGCTAACAGGCAGGGCTACAACTTTCATTTTTACCCCCTAGACTAGTTTTTCATCCATATGGCGTATGGAATATCCATAAGCCGTATGGATTGAAAATGGGCCGAAAAAAGATAACGCGGGCTGGACTTTATGGGCTTTTACATCCATACGCTGTATGGAAATTCCATACGCTGTATGGAAATTCCATACGCCGTATGGATCACTTTTCCAGCCATTTAAGTCTGATTTTAGGGTTTTCAATACATAACTTCACCACCAAAACCCTAATACGAACAGCAACGACCAGAGGGAGTTTTCTCCCATTTTGGGAGAATTTTGATGGCGATTCGGAGGCGTAAAAGGCTAGGATCGATTTCTATCGATTCTACTTCATTCGGTTTATGATTCGGTTTGCATATCTTTTTCCAATTTCAATTTGAACATTGTCTATGTGTTTTTTTTGAGATTTTGAAACTGATTTTTGTATAATAGAATCATGAATTAGATTATGTATATTGTTTAGTTTAATAATCTTTGATTATGAATGTTTGAAGGTTATGATTGTGTTTTGAATGAATTGTTTGATTAAAAATTGTTACGTTATTTGTGAATCGTTGTTTATTGGTGATTATTAGTTGCTATTACTTAACGTGGTTAATAGTGTCATTGAGATTGAGTTCCTTTGATGTTATTGATTATTGATGATTATGAATCTAGGTTTATGATCATTGCTAAATAGATTGAGTTTGATAGGTTAAGATAATAGTAACTAATCAATGTAAAATGAATGAGCTAATAAGTAATTATTAGAAGGTATTGTTGAGTCATATCACGAGAATTAATCGTAACAAGTCGTGAATACTTAATGCACAATCTAGGGAAAAGCACACAATAGAGCACCATCCTTGTGACATCGGATCGATGTTTAATGTGGAACCCTAGATTGTAGATATTAGTTAGACCCGGAACGTTGGCTAATATACATTTAACTTGGACTCTTTGATTAGTATCTAAGTTAATATAAGAGGAATCACAATCAGATAATCAAAACACATGAACTGGATAATATGAATCTGAGTATGAATACTCTGAGCAATTACATGTCTATCTCCGATTGTTTATCTGTTTCTCTTATCTTGTTTTATGTTGTTTGGTTTAGTTATTTAGTTCATATTGAACGTTTGTACGGAACTAAAACGTAACCCCTATTTTACCGCTTTATTAATAATTCCAGTTTAACTGAATAACATCGTTCCTGTGTTCGACCTGGACTTACCATAGCTATACTATTCCGATCGGGTATTCTTGCCTGGTTGTGTGATAGTAGTGATTGGTATATCCTGTACTTTATAAATAATAAAACTAGATGCTTTCACACGCATCATTAATGAAAAATCTTTAAAACTAAGAGTTGGGAAAGAGGAGGTCACCTTTAATGTCGATCGATTAATGAAGCAACCTTTGGAAGAGGACCTTGGTTTGTGTGATACCATGCAGGATATTTTTGATAAACATCTCCATGAACTACTAGCACTATCTAGCCAGGATCCGATACCTAACACCATAATCACCGTTCGAAAGTTATATAACGAGGACCCTGGGCTACAATCCGCAATCACTTCGCCAACAACATCCGACGAACTACTATTTCCCATGTTTGAAAAGAAATCTCCTGGCACCGATGGCAAAACAATCACAGTTCCATTAGGATGAGGTACACCAATACCTTGGCTAAAAAGAGATAAACCCATATTCAACGGACCAAACCCATTTCCTTCAATCGAAGATATCCTAGATTCATTCAAGGGAATGAGTGTTGAACCACCGCAAATTGAGCCTCAATTAACCAACCAACCCGGACCACTACCGTTTCCAAACACCGAAATCACCATAAACCAATCCTCATCTGCTCAATTTCAAGAATTCCATTTCACCGATGACGGAGAGATCATCCTCACCAGAAATGATGAGGTTTCCTTATCATCAGTCAACAAATTTGAGCTAAAGACGGAAGAATTCTCAAATAAAACCAAATGGGTTGAAATAGCATCAATCTCCACATTTGAACCTGAGATAGACGATACGCCATTCCAAGCAGAATATGAGAAACTGAATAGAGACGAGATAGCTAGAATGAAGCCGTCTATGGAAGAACTACCAAACCTCGAATTAAAAGAATTACCACCCCACCTTGAGTATGCTTACCTCCACAGAACATCACAACTCCAGGTAATAATATCAAAAGAGTTAAAACCCGAGGAGAAAGCTCAACTCATCGAAGTTCTGAAATCGCACAAGAAGGCAATCGCATGGAAAATTTCTGATATACAAGGAATCAGTCCCAACTATTGCACACACAAGATACTCATGGAAAACGATTTCAAACCATCCATACAAAGGTAGAGGAGGGTAAATACTAAGATTCAGGACGTGGTTAAACAATAGGTTATTAAACTCTTGGATGTTGGATTGATTTACCCAATATCCGACTCACCTTGGGTTAGCCCTGTTCAAGTCGTCCCAAATAAGGAGGAATGACGGTCATTACAAACGAAGAAAATGAACTTATACCAACACGGACAGTTACCGTTTGGAGAGTTTGCATCGATTACCGGAAGTTAAACGAAGCAACTCGTAAGGATCACTTCCTGCTTCCATTTATTGACCAAATTCTCGAAAGGCTATCAGTGAACGAATTCTATTGTTTCCTTGAAGGTTTCTTCGGGTATTTCCAAATCCCACTCGATCCGAAGGACCAGGAAAAGACAACGTTCACATGCCCATACGGAACATTTGCGTACCGACGAATGCCGTTTGGATTATGCAACGCACCTGCGACGTTTTAGAGATGCATGGTTGCAATTTTCCACAACATGATTGAACAATGCATGGAGGTCTTTATGGAGGATTTTTTGGTCTTTGGAGACTCTTTCGCATCATGTCTGTCCAACCTCGATAGAATGCTCGCCAAGTGTGAAGAATCAAATCACGTCTTGAATTGGGAGAAATGTCACTTTATGGCGAAGGAAGGAATAGTTTTAGGACACCGAATATCAAGGTCAGGAATTGAAGTAGACAAAGCAAAAGTCAAAACCATTGCCAAACTACCACCACCAACCAACATTAAGGCCATTCGAAGCTTTCTAGGACACGCTGGGTTCTACCGCCGTTTTATCAAGAATTTCTCCAAGATATCGCGACCCATCACCCACCTGCTAGGAAAAGACATCAAGTTCATATTTGATGAGAACTGCATGAAAGCTTTCAATTACTTGAAAAAGGAGCTAACTAATGCACCAATCATGATCGCTCCGGATTGGAGTCTACCATTTGAGATCATGTGAGACGCTAGTGACTTCGCAGTTGGAGCAGTTCTAGGGCAAAGGAAGGACAATCACTTTCGACCAATCTACTACGCCAGCAAAACACTCACAGACGCTCAAGAGAACTACACAACCACCGAGAAGGAGCTGCTAGCCGTGGTGTTTGCCTTTGACAAATTCAAATCCTACCTAATATTGTCCAAAACGATAGTATACACAAATCACTCCGCTCTAAAATACCTCTTCAAAAAGCAAGACGCAAAGCCCAGATTGTTTCGATGGATTCTACTCTTACAAGAATTTGACATCGAAATAAAAGATAAGAAAGGAGCAGAAAATGTCACCATAGATCATTTAAGTCGACTAGAAAACCCATCAATGGAACAACTTGCAGAAAGAGATATTGAAGATCGATTCCCAGAGGAGCAATTAATGAGTTTAGGAGAACAGATACAAGGTTCGCAATTCACTGCCGATCCTTGGTTTGCAGACATTGCCAATTTCGAAGTTGGAGGGATCACAAGAAAGGGGATGATATCATCACGAAGACAAAAGTTCTTCCACGACGTCAAACATTATTTTTCAGATGATCCATATTTGTTCAAAGTCTGTCCCGATCAAATTGTGCGAAGATGTGTCGATGGGAAAGAAGCCGAACTTATACTCCACCAAAGCCATCACGGACCTACCGGAGGACATCACACAGCCAATTTGACAGCAAAGAAGGTTTACGACTCATGATTCTATTGGCCTACTATCTTCAGAGATGCACAAGACTTGGTGAAACGCTGCGATATTTGTTAAAGGTTTGGAAATATCACAACGCGTAATGAAATACCGTTAACGAATATCCAAGCATGTGAAATATTTGACATATGGGGATTAGATTTCATGGGACCATTTCCAAAATCATACGCAAAAGAATACATTCTAGTAGCTGTCGACTACGTATTCAGATGGGCTGAAGCTCAAGCCTTTCCAACAAATGACTTAAGGGTCGTAACCAAGTTCTTAAAATAGCTATTCTGCCGGTTTAGAACCCCTCGGGCGATCATCAGTGATCGAGGCACGCACTTTTGCAATACTCAGTTTATGAAACTATTGCGATAATACACTGTTACCCACAAGTCGTCTACGGCCTACCACCCACAGACAAATGGGCAAGCAGAAATTACAAACCGGGCACTAAAAAGGATCTTGGAACGAACAGTTGGTCAGCGCAAGGAGAGATAGGTAGATAAGATAGACGATGCTTTATGGGCATTCCGAACAACTTATAAAATGCCATTAGGAACAACCCCCTATAGGCTCATTTATGGAAAAGCATGTCATCTTCGGATTGAACTCGAATACAAAGCTTACTGGGCGCTGAAAAACTGCAGCTTAGATCCGACGATAATGGGAATGCACCGGAAAATGCAACTGAATGAGCTAGCAGAGTTAAGAGACCAAGCTTATGAGAGCTCCTACAAATTCAAAGAAAGAACCAAGTTGCTCCACGATTCAAAGCTTCACCCTACACGTTTCAATCCAGGTGATAAAGTTCTACTCTTTAACTCATAGTTTAAGAAGTTTTCTGGTAAATTCAAAACACGGTAAAGCGGTCCATTCACAATCTCTAAGGTATTTCCTTATGGTGCCATCGAACTCGAGGCCCCAGATGGGAATTTCAAAGTAAACGGTCACCGTTTAAAACACTACGTAGAAGACTTTCCCCCAACCGAGGAAGTCTATAACTATGAACCACCCTAATAAAATAGTAGGTATGAATGAGTCAAGCTACGAGACTCGATAAACAAAGCGCTCTTGGGAGGAATGCCAAGCCTATCTTATCTTTTCCGCATTAATTTTTATTTTATTTTTGATCTAATCCATTCTTATGCAGTACCTCACCTTATAAAAGGCTGATGATTATGTTTTGACCATTTACCTTTTGTATTTTGCAGGATGAGTTCGCAACTAGCTAGAGCACGAGCCCCCAGTCAGAGACGCTCACGTTCCATGTATCACTCCCGGAGTTCATCATCGGGTAGTAGCATGAGGACCCTCAGGGATCACAGTCACCACCCCCTCGATTGGACGAGACCTTGGCAGACTTGGTGGAGGTGAACGTTTTGGAGACATTCCTTTACGTTCCCTTCATACCAGGTTACCTTCATCTCGCCGATCAGAGGGACAGACCGCTGTGGCCTCCAGAGTACCCACCTTTCATCATGGGGTAACTACCATGGACCCTGCTGTCAATTGTTCGATACTGAGAGCCCTCGAGGTCCAGCACACTGCCATCACTGAGATCCACACTGCTTTGGGCCTTCCTTCCACACCTGTGTGGCCTTTTCAGATGGGACCTGATCCCGCTCCGCACATTCCACCGTGGGACCTATTCCCACCTTGGAACCTGACTGCGCAGGACCACCCCACTATTACGGACCCACTAGAGGAGGAGTTCGCTGCAGTAGATGCTTGGATTCAGGACCCAGAGGATTGCACTGCATCTCTAGTCTATACCATCATGGAGTCAGCATCCCCTACATCGGTCGTGGAAAACATGATCTTATGGATGATGACTTCACCGATTGGGAGGCGCTCTATGCTGACATGGATTAGTTATTATTAGTTATGTTATTTCTGTTTAGTATTAACGTGTATTGACATTTGTGTTTTCTGAAGGATATTTATTATGCAGAACTTGACGTGGAAATTATGGAACAAGTTCATTTCTAATGAGCCTGGTCCATTTCCAGCAATTTCACACACTTGAACCTGGTCCATAAAATCCAGTGGCAACGCACGCAACATAAAGAAGTACATCTTCTAACCCTACTTTGCTTGATTATCACACTAAAACTCTAAGTAAAACTCTAAAGTGTGGGATTATGACTCACAAAACAGAGAATGACATCGAAAATATTGACCCCCATTCATAAACCTAAGTGTGGGATTAACCTACCTTAGAAATGGAATATTAGGGACAATGTTCTTTTAAGTGTGGGATAACAGTAGTATTCACTACTGAAGTACAATATAAAATTTTGATCAATCTTTTAAGCAAACTCAGATTTTCAACAAAATTTTTAAAATTTTGAAAGTCTAAAAATGGTATTTCCGGTCAACGAAAATCCAAAGGTTTGGGAAATCGACAATAATGGGTAAAACTCTTTGAAAAATTTTCAAACTAAGTTTGAAAATAAGCAATTGCATGACTAGGCATTAAACCATCAAAACAAGTGAGGAATTTTGAGCCATATAAAAGCATTTATCTTTAATGTTTCACTTTTTGATTGAAAGTGTGCCGATGTATGCCTTTTAAGTTAGAACTTGCTTCAGCAATACATTTCGAAACTACAAAGATGGGTGTCATACGTGACGAAGGTGCAATTAGAAGATCTCGACATTTCTTAGGATAAAACCCTCTCATAAAAACCCCTGTTTTCAAGCCTAACCCAACCAATGCTCACTTTCAGCATTGAAGATCAGATAGAAAACCTGTTGAGCCTTAGCCTTTTCATTTCAAAAACTCACTTCAAAAAACCAACCCTTCCTTTACATCTCTTGGCCATAGCCTAAGTTTATGTTCTGTCAAGAAGAAGTACTGCAAGAAATACATTGAAACCCCCGAAGGATAAAAATACCATCCAAAAAAGAGAAGGGGAATAAAAAGAAAAGCATGATTCAACAAAAACAAAGCTGCCAGGAGGAACCAAAGAACTAAAAGACCCAAGGATCATTTAATGCCAAGGGGAAGGTTCCTTAAAATGAAAACATGAAAACAAGGCTCTCAAAGAGAGAAATCCAAAGAGAGGTGTCACTAAAACGTCAAAGATAAGTCATCACAGACAAATTCTTAGGCTATATCAAAACCCCACTAAACCACCTAAAAACCCCTCTTCCATATCCATCTTTACCCTCTTATAAATGTCTAGGATAATTAGCACCGTCCCCATTTGAGTATTACAGATTCAATTCTCAACCAAGCTTATGATGACAAAAGAGCTACATGACTGGCCCCTGAGTGAATTAGAAATTAGGAAACCCGATACACTTGAGTGAATTAAGTGACCACCTGTGAGGGCCCCAATCATGTAAAGAAAGCTTGTAAGAACTGGTAGTTTGAGAAAGCATCAAGGGTTAGAATCCCGTTTGAAATCTTTTCACCCAACCTACAGGAATCAAAGTTCCCCAGGATACGAAGACACCCTTCCCGACTTTCAAAGAAGTTTTTCTGAAAATTTGCTTGAGGATAAGCAAAACTCTAAGTGTGGGATACTTGATATCGCGTAAAAAGTCACGTTTTTACTACCGATATCTCTCCCATTCGGGAACAGTACTTGGCAAATAAACTCAAATAATATTCAAATTAATGAAACTTTTTCAAGAAGGTCAAAATAGAGTCGCACGAGAAAGATCAAGCAAAACGGACAAAAAACGAAGATTCCACACACGTTTGAAGATTCAAGACATCAAGACAAGATTAAAAGCAAAAGTGCCCATCACTGAGATTTCTCTTATCCAAGATATTCGTTTTCGAAATACGAATCTAACAGAAGAAGAATCAACAAAAACGGATGAAGAATGAAGATTCTACGTACGCCGGAATATTCAAACGATTCGAATGAGATATCCAAATATTAGAGACATATTTTTGAGATTTCTTTCCATCAAAATCTTCATTTTTGAAAAACGAATCCAACACAAAAAGAATCAACGCAAACGGACACATAACAAAGAAGATAGGCACGAATCAAGTAACGAAGCGAAAGGCAGCGAACTGGGACGGTGGTAGGGCAGCCGCCGCCGGCCACCACACCACCAGTGCCAGCCACCCCTCCCCTATCTCCCGTGCACTTTTTTGTCCTCTCCCATACTCGCAAGGTACATGTGCTAGGCCTTATCCGCGACTTTGGGGTACTCATGCTAGACCTTTACACGCTTTAGGGTACATGTGCTAGAAACTTTCTCACCTTTTGCTAACATGTGAACCAAGTTGCTAGAATGCACCAATTTTCCCCTATAAATAGGGAGCTCATGGTTCATTTGAAGAGACACCTTGGAAAAACACACACCATACACTTTCTACATTCTATATCTTTCTTGTCCTTGAGGTACTCCGGGACGCATTGTAGCTACGAGTTACATATATACCTTTCCAGGTTTTAAATCTATCTTCCATATTTATATACGTTTTTTCTTCATTTTATAAATTAAAATATGCATGCTAGAATTGCCATGGTTAACTAGATAACTCAATTGTTTGCTATGATAGTCATTTAGAAAGTTTTAAATATGTAATTGTGTTGTATGTTATGAGATTGCGAATGGTTTATATTATAAATAGATGTAGGAATTAAATCTTTATCGTTTATCTGCCCAACTCATGTTACGACTAAAACCTTATCCAAAAATGAACGTAGCTAACTCATAGGGTATAGGTCACTTAGTTATACTATGCTAGATTGAATCATTGAGCTCGGCATGGCCGGCATTCTCTAGACCAAAATAGGACCCAAGAGACACGGAATATGGGAATAGAGGTAAATTAAGAGTAAATTCATATAGACGATATTTTTGGGACAACTTTCGGAATATCCTCAACTTAAATAATACCTTTGTATGCTTATACCGAACTATTGCTTTAATCGTCTTATTGCATGTTTTTGTTTGATTGTTGCCTTAGGATCATCATAATAGTGAAATACAATTGGCATTAAATATCGTGAAGTAATATGATGACCCCTATTCGACTGTTCTCTGATATAGTACTGGAAACGCCTACGGCGGAGTACAAATGTATGGAAGTCGAGAACGACCGAAGGTAGTTATATTATGAATCGAATAACAAACGTATTACTTAAGTTTCCATTTGTAGTACAAACCATCCCTATATTCTTGAATACCTGAGTAATGTTGATTATTCATACGAATAAGTGATGACATATTATTCGGCCGCCTAGACCAGTTAGTCCAACCTATTCCGGTGAGGGTAAACCTCGTTCATAAGATTGTTTATTCAACAAACTATGCCATGATTCGTACATCTCTGACGACCGAGATTGAGGAATAAGATTCGAGATTAACTATCGGATAATATGGCTATACATTTGAGAGAACTTTCGGTGTATGCTTTAATATATGCTGTAACCCACGTGACATTCTATTTGCCTGATTGTGGACACCTCCGCGTTAGCCTGATAGAAGGATTGCAGTAATAGCTCACATTAACTTAAAAACTTATCCCCATTAGAACTCTCTATATTAAACAACTCCTAAACCACTTCATAATAGACAATCGCTTTAATTGCTGAACGCCCGAAGTAACCTCCACTTTTCAGTTTATTTTAATTTAATTTAGAATAGAAAATCCAAAACCAAAACCAACTCTTTTCTCTCTAGCTAAATACATAAAACTTTCTAAATCCCCCAGCTTCAATTTGCAGCGCTTTGATGAACGATCCTAGGTCATACTTGTTCTTTGCTAGCCCTTTAATTAGCATAATATTAACCCTAGGCCCCAGCCTTATAAATTAAAAACCCCCTGTTGTCTTGCATCACCATTAGAAATTCCAATGACCGGTGTGCAGCACAACATGGGGAGAATCGTCCTCATCATCGAAGGACTAACCAAATAGCATCAGGCCGTGCATCATTGAGGTTTTAAAAATTTGTAATTGCGGGGCCTAAGTATACTAAAGCTATGGGTGAGTACAGCGATAGGTATGACCTAGGGTCGTTCTTCAAACTACAACGGGCATGGGATCTAGGCTTTTTGATTATCTTTCATAATTTAACTGGTTTATCAAGAGTTTGATGGAGGTTTTGTTTCTTTTCTGTTCTAACTACCTAATTTAAAACTCAAACTAAAGTAATGGTGGTGAGGTGGCTGCGAGAACTACAGATTAACGCGAGTGTTTACTATGACAATCGTTTATGCTGTTTAGGGGTAGTTATTTTAGTTATGGTTTTAATCATGATGATAGGAATCAGGATTTAACAGACGTACTTGGAACAATCAATGATAACAAAGTAATCTACCTACAACTTTTCCATGGCTTCCACGTATTTGTACTACACCAGTGGTGTTTCCAACGCTATACCATGTATTCAGCTGTTATACGGTATTTCCGTTGCTACATTAAACGGTCCTTGTTGTCTATCCTAGATTAGATATATATGTCCTAATGATCCATTGATCCTAGCCTATTATCTATCTAACGTAGAGTTTTCCGCAATCAGATAAATAACATGTCATGAAGATAACAGCTATGGAATGTAAACTACACCGGAAGTTCTCCCAAATGCAACAACCAATTTAACCAACAACCATCCTCGAATCCTGTTCCCCAATATCGGTCATCTGAGATATCCGAATCATGGCATGAATTGTTGAATAAACAAAAACATGAACATGGGTTTCCCACCGGAATAAGTTGGGATGGTCTGGTCTAACGGCTGATTAAATTGTTCATCATTATTTCATATAAATCAGCATAACTATTCTACGCATGTTAACCTCGTATATGCAGTCACTTTATATTTGAAAACCTAATCATATATCCAATAGCACAAGTGATACTAGCATGCAAACCCTAAAGCAACAATCAGACAAGAACATGCAGCAGAGCAACACACAGGGATCAGTTTTATTTGTGCAGAGTAACTGGATAAGTGGCTAAGTCACGAATGTTCCGAAAGTTCTCTCTAAAACATTTGTTATATAAAGTGAATCTAATCAATCTCTAATCTTACTCTCCGTGTCTCCCTCCGGTGTATTACCAAGAGAACACTGACTATGTCGAGTTCAAGGATCATCAGACAAAGAATAATAAGCGTTGTACCACTAGTTAAGTTCTAGCGGTAAGTTACAAACCACAACATAGGTTGGATAGATAAAAAATGGAGATTCAATTCATATATTCAAATATATATCAACAGTATATAGACAGAGTAACAACATGATTAAAGCATAACTACCGTAACATAACAACTATCATAACAAACACATATTTGTTTAGCTAAGCATGGTAATAATTCTAGTAAGCATTTCTAAATAAATGGCAGCATTACAACATTATTAAAAATAACAAGATAGAGATTATAATAGAACCTGACAAAGCGTTATTACAAATCTTGCACAATCGTAGTCTAGGAGCACCTCCGTTACAACTAAGCTAGAAGCTAATGTACTAGCTTAATTATACTAACCTAATCTAATTATTTACAGAGAGAGAGAGTAGAGAGAGAAATGAGAGAATGAAATGAAGTGTGTTTTTGTGTGTGTGTTGTGTGTTTCGAAATGAGGTGGTGGTGGTGAGTATTTAGAGACTTGGCTCAACCGTATTCCTAAACTGTATTCCTACCTCCAAAATCTCATCCGTATTTCTCAACCGTATCAAAATCGAATTTGTACGGGCGAAACATAGGATACGGGCGAGTTTGGCCGTATACGGGAGAGAATGGGGGCGATACGGGAGGGACCAGGCTGTATACGGGTGAGATTGGCCTTATATGGATGGACCTTGGCAATATACGGTTGGGACAGGCCATTTATGGCTTGGTCTTGGCCTTATACGACTGGGCTTGGCCGTATATGTAACACCCCCAAATTTAATGATTCGCGGAAGCAAGATTTGGGTGTTACTAATCAATATTCAAAGCACAGAGATTAATAGTAAACGACTCTATATGCGTCATTTTAACAGAATGTATTAATAGCTAAATGTTTACAAGGTTTGAAGCTACATATAGCTCGTGTTCGTTTAAAATGAGAGATTTGAATACATAAATACTATTACAAAATATATTAATGCAAGAAAATCTCTATTGTCTGCATGCTGACTCGAGCTATAGTTTCCTGGGGCAATCCTGCCTACTGCTTTGTACCTGCGATACATGCTAAAATGGGTCAGCTAACGCTGGTGAGCTCACAGGTTTGAGTATCAAATAAGTTGTGTGAACCGCAAGATTTAAATAGTTGATTTGCATCCAGCAAATGATAGTGGTAACAGTATACAGCCATGAGCACATAGTTGAGCTTAACTCGTGGGTCAGGACACAGCCTGAGCGTTTTCGCCTCCACGGATGCCTAATCAACATCCGTCTTCCTTAAATATTAGTACGTCCGTTTACCCGGTTAGTGCTTGCTAACCCGGACGAGGTGGGTCAATCCTATATGGTACCATATACTAATATTCACGCTACAAATGTATTAACAACTATGCTGATGGAGGGCTTTAAAAGATTAGTTGTGTAAAACTCATGTAGTACATGTAAAAGTTATACTTGCGTTCACGCGTTAAAACAAGCAACATATCACACCCCTGAGTAAAAATAGTAAAAGAGGGGCTATGAGACTCACCTGAGTCTTTAGAGTTTATATTAATAAACTGAGATTGATGAGTCGGGAATCGAAGTCCAAAGACTTGTAACCTGAGGGTGTCCACGACACGCGATGGTTATAAACATATGAAGGCATCTCATAAGACTACCTTGTAGTTGTTTGTCCAACTAGAATGTCCAAATGATTACAATTTGGTTGATTGTTTAAGTGTTTGAAAATGTGTACAGCCCGTTGGTGATTGTTGGTAATAATAATATTATCATTATTCTTGAAAAACATGTTCCAAAGTGTTTTAGAAGTCATGTCGCATTCGTGTTTGATGTTATACAAGTTTAACACTTTGTGTGAAAATTTAGATGTAACACTGTTACTCGTGACTCTAGGGTAAGGGCGAAGCCCGTTAATGACGGGGGTCCGGGGGCAGCGCCCCTGGTAGCGGGGTCCAAGGGGCGGCAGCCCCTGGCGGGGTCCAAGGGGCAGAGCCCCTGGCTGGGGTCGAGCTTGGAAAATTTTTATTTCTACTATATTGCTTTGGTGAAAAACGCATCTGGACTCGAATTTGGGTGAAATGGGGCGTCAATTTTGGGTCTCAAAACTTAGTGTAAAATTGAGTTTTAAACTCTCTGTTTTTAGCGACACAGCATGTGACACAATGGTCATGTATGCGACACAAGGGTTGTGTCGCATAAGAATGTGACACAAGAGCTTAGCGACACAAGGGTTGTGTCGCATAAGTGTACGATGCTGATTTAACAGCGACATAGTGATTGTGTCGCATGGGATTTGCGACATAAGGTACGACACAATATTGTGTCGCAAAAGGTACGACACAAGTGGGTTTCTACGACACAAGATACGACATAAAGGATCTTATGCGACACAAGGCTTGTGTCGCAAAGATGAACACTCAGACAGTCCCCAGCGACTGTCGTGGTTTTCAAACCCAAAACCCAAATCTAACTCGTTTTTAGGCTATGAAATCATGTTTTCCTCATACATTTGGACAATACTAAGTTGTGCAAACATTATAACACCGAAATAATACACCAAAATGAGTAGATCAAAATATTTAGAGAATTTCTTACAATTGCAATTTCGAGACAAATCGAGGAAGAAAACGAGGGTGGTGCCTTTGTTAATCTTGTTCCTCTCTTGATGGTGATTCCGAAAATGTAAGTTTTGTGGTCGGATTTGATAAATCCGAAAATTTGGTGGTGATGGGTTTGAGAGTGTTTAGTGGTGTGTGGGTGTTTTTGATGAATGCAAATGAAAGAGAGAGGGAAAGTGGAGGTGGGGTGTAGGTGAAAGCCTCAACTTTTTCAGTCCCCGCAATCGCGCTCCGTGCGATGTTCGTTCTCCCGCTCGTTTAAACGTTAAATGTTTATTTTATACGTTTAAATACACGTTTTAAATACGAATAATTACCCAATATTTTGATGATGTATTTTACCAAATACTTAATGGTTGCGTTATAAGGTATAACTTTAACTTGTTCCGCGCGTTTAATAATCTAATCGTGTAGTCCTTGTTTGTACGATACGAATTTGAATTGAAATATTATCTAAATAATATTTTGGATATAATTTGCGTATTATTTAATAAAATTTTCACCAATGTCCGTATTAATTGAATCGAATTGCATTCGATTTGAAACTCGTACGATTTAATCAAATCGCATACTTGTATATATATATATACTCCTCAATATATATGTTGATACATTAATTAGCCTAACACAGAACTAATTACATGTATTAAAACTTGATTAGGCACTAACTACTAGTCCTAATTTGACGGGTGTCACAGTATACGGCTTGGCTCTCCCGTATTGTAGCTCTTCGGTTGCTTAGAATCTTCGTTTGGGTGTAACTTCTTCATTGGTTGTCCGTTTTGAGCGTTCTTTATATCCATGCGATCGTAATTTCCTAATGAAGAAAATGACATAAGTTAGAGGTCATAATTTTAAGTGGAACTTAAAAAGTGCTTAAAAGCATGAACGAGAATGCTTATGATCGTATTCGTTACATTTATCGTGTTTTTCGACCATTTAAGATGATTTTTGAAACGTTGTCTATATTTTAGCCCAAATGATGAGTTTTAATGATAAAGTGTTAATTTCAGGTTTATTCATCATGATTTGGCTAAATAGGTGAGATAATGACACATAAAAACTTGACTTTTTCGTGTCATCAAATATCCCACACTTAGACTTTTGCTTGTGCTCAAGCAAACTTCAATCTTACTAGCCGAAACTTTCCATTTTTAAACTTTTTGCGCCTCAAGAAGAAGTCATACAGAATGAAAACAAGTATTTTGCTAGTTTTGACAAGAAGAGATGTTCACATGAAGTATCCAAGGGTTTTTAAGATGATTTACTTAGGCAAACTTTCAATTCTCGGGATGTGGAATTTACACTACTGAGCGATCTCACTGGTGGTCACTTAATTCACTCAGGTGTATCGGGTTTACTATTATCCTAAGCCAAATGAAAAATCGCTCAAACACCAGTCGTGCATCATTCGTCATCATAGGCTTGCCCAAGGATCGTGTCTCCATCACTTAGACAGGGACGATACTAATTATCCAAAGACATTCGAGTGGGTTGTAATGTGTGGTGAGGGTTTAAAGGGTATGTATAAGGGTAGAAAGGGTTAAGGGTTTTACTTATCTCAGGACCTTTAAAAACTCATGAAAAAAATACTCTATTAGATATACTTTTTAATGAAAACGGAAACGGATAACTAAAAAGGAAAGAAGATAGCTATTTTGTCTTCTATCTTTTGAAAACACATGAAGAATTTACGCTTTTTAAAGGATCGGAGTTTTCGAGAGTTTCAAGCACTTAACTTTATTCTATTATTGGTTTAGAATTTCTTGGCCAGGGATCTTCTAAGGGATTTTTTTATTTTATTTTCTTTTGCCCTGCAAACATCCTTCTTTTCTTTCATTTTTTTTTCTTTTATAACCTTTTTTCACTTTTGAATTTTACTTGGTGTCAATTTTTCGCACCACAAGGCTCTCGATTTCTTTTAAATATTGATCATGTAAACGTACACGAGTAGCTTTAAGTAAACCTAATGGGGTAGAAACAAAAAAAGCATACATAATTAGTTTTTTTCAAAAAGATTTTAAACATTCTAAGATAAGCTTTTGGTAGGTATGAGAATAAGTGGGTTTAAAATATGGTTTGAAGGAAACGAAAAGGCTAAGGCTCAACATGATTTTCTAGGCGGATCATCAATACTAAAAATGAGTGTTGGAAGGGTTTTGGGTTTGAAAGAGATATGTTGAAATGGGGCTTAATCCTAGGGAATGTCAAGGTCCTCTAATTGTACCTATGTCACGTATGACACCCGTCAATGTGTTCTCGACACGTATACCCGGGGCAAGTTCTAATTCAAAAATGCGTGCACGGGTCACACTCAACAAAGGAACAGTGAAGCATTTAAAATGAATGCTTATAAGGCTCAAAATTCCTCACCGCAAAAATAGGTTATATGTGTCCAGTCGTGCGATGCCCCTCTTAGATCCTCATCTTAAATTGTTTGAAATCTGACATGATTTGACCTCTTTTTATCAACTTTTGAATACTTGTAAAAAAAAATATGTACTCTTTCTTACAGAAAAATTTGGGCTAACTGAATGAGTGACAATTTCACTGTCGAAGTAAAGATGTTTAAGCTTTACTGAATGAGTGACAATTTCACCGTCGAAGTTTTAACTAATTTTTCTTACATTGTGACTCAAAAAGGTTCAAAATTTTAGCAAAAATAAGGATTGAAAATCATTCTGAGGACGTGCATGTTTCTAAATCAACTTTACGGATATTTAGACGAGAGATATACTGCTATCCCACACTTAAAAATAAACATTGTCCCCAATATTTCTACACTAAGTTGAGAGAATCCCACACTTAAGGTTTTGCCTTTAGGGAAAACGTGAATTTAAAAGTTTTAAGTACTGAGGATCCCACACTTAGAGATTTAAGTGGGCATAAGCATATCTAAGTTTCATAGAAACTATAAGGGTTTAGGAGAGGTACTTCCCTACGGTTAGCGAGCACTGGAATCATGACCAGGTTCGTGAAGGATTGGTTCTAGTGATCTGCTGGATTTGTGGATCAGTCCGTCGCACCCCCAAATTTGTTAATTACAGTTTATAAGATATTTACGGAAGCATTAGATCGAGTGGGGGCGCTGACGTATACATTGTACATACACACAGATCAGAGCATATGGATATCGCAGAACATATCTATTAAGATGCCATAAATGTTGATTATAAAAGTTTACGATTCGTCAAATCGTAGCAGTGGAAAAGTAGTTAAGTTTTACAAAAGTGGATTTCGTAGATATGACGAAAACATATAAGTTATATAAAAGAAATCCTTTGGTTCCAAAAAGATGGCATCCTAAAAGCTTCACGGGTCGCCTAGTTTCCATATGTGCAGGCGGTCTTACATGTGCGACTAATTCCCTGAAAAAAAACTAGGTCAAAAGTCAACAACATGTTGAGTGAATTCACAGGTTTTAAGTTTACAAGTATAGTTGGTAAATCCAATACGTTAACAAATAGTTATTGCCATAACAGTTAAGTAAAGTTTAGTGGAATGTTATCCATATACATGTTTAAAGTCGTTTGTAGGAAAGCTCATATCGTAGTTCAAAATATCGTTTAGTTGGGATGTCTGCCCAAAATACAATTTAGATGAAAGGCGCCGAATTGGCGTGCGTTGATTCCAAAAATGTCGTGATGTTGTGACAGGTGTTGGTGCGGCGGTAATAGTTCTGTAGTTCAGCCATCTGTAAGCTAAAATACAAACAAAAATAACCGAAATCGTTATAGAGTTAGCCCGAACACAGATAGGTTAAAAAAAGGATTTTGACTTTAGACGTCACTTATGGTAAGTGACGCATGGCCACTACCGACACTTAGGAAGTGTCGTATTATACAGTACTCAAAATTAAAATTAAAGTATAGCGTCACTTATGATAAGTGACGCTATCAAGCGTCACTGATGTAAGTGACGTTTGTATTTTGTGAGTTAAAGTATACGACACTTAAGAAGTGACAGGTGAAGAACATGCGACATTTAACATAGTGACGGTATCCTAAGGGAGTCACTTAAGAAGTGACGATATAAGTGACGTATAGACATAGGCGTCACTTAGATAGTCACTTGGGGAAGTGACGCATTTAGAGGCATCACTAGGATGAGTGACGGTCTTAACAATTAAAGCAAGTATATGCGTCACTACATGAGTCACTTAAGAAGTGACGCAAAAATAAGCGTCACTTATTAAGTGATGGTATGGGCTTTCAAAATTACCAAATAACGTCACTTGAGGTAAGTGACGCACGAAGTGACGCAACGATGAAGATCATCGTGTCACTGTTCATACCCAGATTTCAAATTTGGGGTTTTCGAAAAGCGAAGTTACCAGGGTGTGCGCATGGTAAAAACGAGTATTACACACCCTTTATTACACGAAAACATTAACAATTCAAACATTTAATCGAACGAATTCAAAGTTAAACCTAAACCGTAACCCTAATTCAAATATACAGCATGAATATCAAAGGAACGAGGTTAAGGTGAGTACCAAATAGATCGTGGGAATGAGGGGAACAAAGATGTAACACAGTAATGCACGAATAAGCCGTAGAAATCACGAATCGATCGAAGGAAAAACGCACAGCCGAAGTGACATAGAGACAATATGAGTGTCGGTATGTCAGTGCAAGTGACGCTATGAGTGTTTGAAAAGTGGTGAGGTTGAGTGTCGTGGGGAGGAGTATTTATACACCGACCCTAGTATGCGTCACTCAACCCGGCACTTAAAGCGTAGCTTACCCCGACACTTACTGCGTCACTAGAGTAAGTGACGCAGTATCGTATGCGTCACTGGCAGCGTCACTTATGAAAGTGACACGCAGTTCACTTTTTGTGAAAAAGTTGCGATTTTATCGTTTTTCGCGTTGTGATTTCGGTACTCAAATTTGAAAAAGTAACTGTAACTTGAATAATAACTAAAATTAAACTAAGTTAGATAAAATAAAATGCATACAAGAATGTAAATTTACAACTAGAAAATTAACACATGCTTTTTGGTGACGGAGTTGATATAGTCTGGTTAGGGATCATATCGGAATAACATGCATTTATTAGGAACAGTAAGTGTTATTTCGATCATCAGTATATTTGTCCTCTTTAAATTTACTTGACATACGAAAAACACTTTTTATAAAAATTATTTCAAAACGATTATTAGTATATTTGTCCACTTAAACATGTTACACTCACATCTAGAAGGTATTTTATTATTGTTGGCATTTCGCTGTGGTTCTCACCATAGATGTACATCTTAACTTAAGACATAGACCATGTTTCCATTTACAGATAGAATATAAGAAGATCAATTTTAAGAATCAAGTCAGCGGTGACAAGTCTGTACTTACGTACAACAGAGCGACATAGCTTGATTCAGGTTTAAGCAAAACCAGACTTAGTCAAACCATTTTGGCGACCTTGTAAGGTATCTTAATTGTAAAGACTTTTCAAGTACTTTGACTTGTGTTTGCTTAATTTTAAAATATATATTTACAGAAACCAGGTCTATACTTACGTATAACAGAGGAAACTGTCAATATATACCCCCAAATGATATCAAATAAACATCTTTCATGAAAGCATGCCTAGTATAAGTAAGAAATTAAGACTTTTGTCATACATCTAATGATGGTGTACCACTTGAAATAGATAATTAAAGATTAAGCTTTTAAGACTTCTCAAAGAGTTTTGCATAACATGCCTACTAATATATCGTATGATGAAGACAATGTTTATAAAAACTGTTTTCAATACGTCAGATAAATCTACTGACACATCCAAGATAAACCTTAAATTTCCATTTTTATGCATGTCACCCGATGTACTATCATATCCCAAGTTGTTTACAGACACAACTGCAACGTCTATTTTTATAATGTAGCAACCTTGCATTTCTTTAATACTAGAAAGTATAAAGAGTGGCAGTTACGTAGTTGCTTTTTTTTTTTTTTTTTTTTTTTTTTTTACAACACACACAAATAAATAACATTCCAAGTTACAAATTACTTTTTAGCAAGAAAGAATCTTAAACCAATCATGTTGATTAGTTCGTCAAATCGAGTACGCGTAAAGGCTTTAGTGAAAAGGTCGGCATTCTGCTTTAAGGTGTCTATTTGGACTAGGTCTATCAGGTGTTTTTCATAGTAATCCCGTATAAAGTGAAACCTAAGTTCAATGTGTTTAGTCTTAGAGTGCTGTACTGGATTGCGTGTGATAGATATAGCAGCAGTATTATCTATATGAATAGGAGTCATAGAAAGAAGTAACCCGTAATCACGCAGTTGATGCTGTATCCATAGAACCTGAGAGCAGCAACTCGCAGCAGCAACGTACTCAGCTTCTGCAGTTGAAAGAGAAACTGCAGTCTGTTTCTTGCACTGCCACGATACTAGTCGAGTTCCTAGGAATTGACATCCACCAGTGGTTGACTTCTTCTCTATGCTGCAGCCGCCATGATCTGAATCCGAATAGGAAGAAAGAGCGAAGGATTTCTCATTTGAATACCATAGACCAAGATTGGGTCTATGTTTGAGATAACCAAAGATTCGCTTTACTGCCCTCATATGAGACACAATATTCGGTCGAGACGCAGTCAAGTACATCAAAGAACCTATCATTGATCGATAGTCCTTTTCTTTGCAATCTTCTTCATCGTCAGCAAGTCTGAGATTGTGATTAAGCTCGATGGGAGTCCCATAGGTTTTACAATTGAGCAGATCATATCGAGTCAACATGTCTTTGACATACTTTGACTGATGAATATAAATACCTTTTGGAGACTGCTCAACTTGTACACCTAAAAAGAATTTGAGCTCCCCCACGAACAAATCCATGCTTAACTAAATGGGTAGTAAGCCTCTCATACCATAATCGCGGGGCTTGATGAATACCATATAACGCCTTGTTTAACTTGTAGACGTATTCTGGATGCTCAGGGTCTTCAAAGCCAGGAGGCTGTTTCACATAGACATCAGTGTCCACTTGTCCATATAAAAATGCGCTCTTAACATCGAGTTGGTGAACGCGAAACTCTTTGTAAGACGCAAAAGCAAGGAAGATCCGAATGGACTCAAGTCTTGCCACAGGAGCGAAGACTTCATCATAATCCAAGCCCTCGATCTGACTGAATCCTTGAATGACCAATCGGGCTTTATTCCGAATTACAATACCCCTATCATCCATCTTATTGCGAAACACCCATCGAGTGCCAGTTAAGTGAGCATCTTTGGGTAATGGAACTATATCCCATACATGCAACTTGTTGAACTGCTGCAACTCTTCTTGCATAGCCTCGACCCAAGATGGATCTTTTAAGGCATCATCAACCTTCTTCGGTTCAATTTGGGATAAATGACAGGAATTTATCCGGGCAACCAAATTCAACATTTCTTGATTCGGATTTTGCTGTACTTGGTGCCTTGTTTGAACAACAGCATTAGGATCACCGATAATATTATCGATGGGGTGATCCCTGTGTACACGTGTGACTGGGATACGATCAGGTGCAAGTACTAACTCCAAATTATTCATGTCCCCTTCAGTGACGGGAACAGTGTTAGTTGCAGGAGCAGTAGTACTCTCAGGTTGCACAGGAGGTTCTGTATCATCTTCATTAGAGAAAAGATGAGAATGGACCATTTCTTCTTCCTCGTCTTCCTCTAATGGTGGCATGTTGGGATCATCTGGATGTTCTGTTGCATTAGTCGTTCCTGAAGTCGAAGGAACATCCGAAGGTGGAACCGTAGGCAATGGTGTGGATGTGGTAGTAGTGGTGTGGGTGTAGTAGTAGGTGGTGGAGTGGATGTAGTAGTAGGTGTTGGAGGTGGTGGAGTGGGTGTTGGTGTAGGTGGAGATGTTGGTTTTAAAGTAGAAGTGTCTTGACACAAACTTATACCATGAAGCAGAGTAACTATCTCATCCTCGTCATCATGTCCTTCGGGTATGTCGAACGAATTGAACACGTCCTTGTAATTAAATAACCATTCAGGACCTGTTCCTTGAGGAGGATCTGTGTATCGCAAGCATTTCACCTCAAAATGCTCTTCCACCTGGTGAGTTGATTTGATGTAGACTCGTTTATTCGGAGAGTTGACTGAATATCCAAGGAACATCCCTTCAACTGCTTTAACTCCAAACTTCGAGACCTTGTCTTTGGAGACCATAATCAAACACGGACACCTGAAAGGTTCCAGAAACTGCAAAGTGGGCTTACGGTTGTTGAAGAGTTCATAACATGTCTTATTCTTCTTCTTAACCGTGAGCACGCGATTCAAAACATAGCAAGCAGTACTTACTGCTTCTGCCCAAAAGATTATAGGAAGCTTAGAATCGGCCAGCATAGTCCGAGCTGTCTCGATAATAGTCCTATTTTTATGCTCAGCAACTCCGTTCTGTTGAGGAGTTCGAGGGGCACTGAACTGATGGTCAATGCCTTTCGTGGCACAATATAACTCAAGAGTAGAGTTCTTGAATTCAGTCCCGTTGTCACTTCGCAGTCTTTTCACCTTTAAGTTGCATAAGTTTGCCAACTTATCTAACAGATACACCAGAATGTCTGGTGTTTCACTCTTTGCACCCAGAAAATACACCAATGAAAATCTCGAGTAGTCATTGGTGACTACTAAGCAATAAGATTTTCCACCGATGCTCTTGGTAGAAATAGGACCAAATAGGTCCACATGCAATAGCTCCAATTGTGCCGCAATGGAATTCACTAATTTTGGCTTGTGGGGTTTCTTATGAAGTTTCCCTTTATGGCAGGCGACGCAGTCATCTTTTAGCACGAATGACTGTTTAGGGACTCCATTTACCAGGTCATTGTTTATCAAAAAGTTCATCTTACGAAAATGGATGTGTCCCATTCATCGATGCCACAATAGTGATTCCTTTTCTGAAGCCTTCGAAAGGAGACATGTATACTCATCTTTAGTCTCCACGGTTCGCATATTCATAACATAGGTGTCGTTTCTCCGTGGCGCCCTTAAAAGCACCCATTCCTCGGGGATAATGAAACCCGGCTTCAAGATCACACATTCCATCTTTGTGAACGCTGTTGTATAGTCCTTATCACATACTTGTGAAACGCTCGTCAAGTTGTGGGTCAGTTGAGCCACATAGTTCACATTCTCGAAGCTAACTTTCCCGTTAGTTAGCGTTCCTCTACCCGAAATGGTTCCCCCCGTATCTCCAGCAAATGCAACATGTCCTCCAGAATGTGGTTTAACATCCGTCAAAAGGGACACATCACCCGTCATGTGTCGCGAACAGCCACTGTCCACAAACCATTCACTGTCTTTAACGCGTTCTGACTGCTGCAACACATAAAATAGGAGATTAGTGAGAAACGGTGACCCAAGCCTTTACAGACTTAAATCGACCATAGTCATCAACAATAAGCACATCAGATAAGACTTTATTTTTAAACAAATCAGATTTTGTATCTGATGTGTTATTATTGATGACACTAGAGTCCGCAATAGACTCTTTTCTTTTCCAAACCTTGGATGGTTCGGAATTTGGCTTTTGAGTAATGTTAGGTTGTTGTTTTGGCAAAGGTTTTTGCCCAACATTACTCGTTTTTACAGCAGGTTTAGGAGAGACAGAGTAACGCCTAGGAGGAGATCTTGAAAATGAATTTCGGAAAACAGATGTCCTAGGCATTTCTCTCCCGTAGTTCTGATGAGACAATTTGGGACATTCACGAATTAGATGTCCTTGTCTCTTGCAGTAAAAACATGCTCTAGTCTCAACAGCTGGTTGAGGCTGAGGATTTATCACCGGAGTAGAAGAAACGTTTCTAGAACATGCACATTTCGTGCACGTCTTAGGAGTTTCCTGTTTAGGTTGAGAGGTTGAAGTAGAAGGTTTATGTTGCAAAATCTTTACAAGTGACTGTAAAGTTTGAGATTTTGATTTTAAAACCTTATTCTTTTCTTTGTTAGGTTGAACCTTAATTGTAGATTTAACCTTTAAACCTTTTTCAGCTTTTACTTCAACATTCTTTTTAAACTCAGGATACTCCTCATCGGTAATATCCTCAATCTCAACGATCTCCTCATTACTAACAGGAGATTCACATTCCGATTTAACAAACTGAGGTGAAGGATACTCTGTCCGTTTAGTTTTCTCCTTCGCCTGTTTGTTAACTTTATTAACCTTAGATTTGACCCCGTATAACAATGCATAGTCAACCGGAATCTCTTCGGTGCCTTCCTTAACAGGCATAGGACAGTATTCAGTAGGAGGCGGGACTACATTATAACCTAGTCCCGTCTTTGTTTTGTGATCTGTCCTTTGCTTGTTAAGAATTTCATTAAAGGCAACAGTAGACGAGGAGGAACCTAGAATCTTACTTTTATATTTGTCATATTCATCTTTAAGATCAGAATGTTCCTTTTTCAAACGGTCTATTTCAGCAAGATAACTATCAATAGCATCCTGTTGACTAAAAACTTTAGACTTATACCTAAGCGTGTCCTGTTGATAAGCTTCTATTTTCTTATCATACAATTGTTCATTTGCTTTTAGGTATCTGTCTGATTCACTAAGTTTTTCGACCTTTTTCCTTAAGTCTACGTTGTCTACTTGAAAGCACCTTAAGGATTCAGTTAACTTAATGCATGAGATATAGTTCAAAGGTTCTTCAGGTTCATTGCGTACCTCATTTGAAATGTGAGCCATGAGACACTGCTGATAATTCTCAGCATAGATACTCCAATCCGTGTTGGTTGGCTCAAAAACGACAAGTGCGTCAGCTGTTGCTTGCTTCACTTGATCCTTCTCAGTAGTTCTGGGAGCATCAGGCTTTGTGAAGCCTGACGGAGGAACCTTTGGCTTCTCACACTCTCTTGCAAAGTGTCCCAGATTTTGACAGTTGTAACAGCGCACTTTGCTTTTATCAAAACCAAAACTGGTTTTGCCATCTCCCTCCAAACTCTTGCAACCAGTTCGTTGCAAGAATTTCTGAACACGCCTTGATATCATGGCAATGTTCCAGTTCAAGTCCATCTGCTCAAGATCATCATCATCAAGTTGAGCATAATCCTCTTTCGCCAGTTCCAAAGTAGCATTTGGTTGTGAAACCAAATCCTTATAAGAGCTTAGAAAGGCTGTATAGATAGCAGCCTGCTCTTGAATAGCAGGAGAGACAGAAACCTGCTGTTGTGACCCCTGTGATGGTCCAGAAGCATATACTGGAAGAGGAGTACCAGTTGAATACAATGGAGCTTGAAGTGGAGAGCTCGTAGAAGAAACAAAAGCCATTCCACCATAAGTCTTGCCGGTGCTGACTTTTCCTCCATATAGAGACGGGTCTTGAACAAAACCGCCCGACTTGCATTCTCTCTTCTTCATTTCCATCGCATGTGCTTGAAGAATACCAATTAGCTCATCCAAATTCATGGTAGCTAATTCTTGACTTTCCTTGAGAAGCTGTACTTTAACATCCCACGAACTAGGCAAGACATCCAACAGCTTCTTATTTACTTCAAGTGGAGGAAAATTATAACCTCCCTCCGTCAACTCACTCACTAACTGTGAGTATCTAGTAAAAACTCCAGAAGCCGTTTCATTGGGTAGAGAATCAAACAGATCATACTGTTTCTTTATCAGTTCTAACTTAGCTTCTTTATACCTTTGATTTCCACCACATCTAGTTTTGATAGCTTTCCAAAGTTCGTATGCAGTTTCGTGTGATTTGAACAGTCTTAACACGTCTTTGGTTAGGCACATACAGATAGCCGCATGTGCCTTTTTCTCAATATCATAATCTTTCTTTTCTTCCGGAGTCATGGACCTGTAGACCTTTGCCGGAGCAATAACAGGGAAGATTCCTTTAGCTATGGGAGCTACATATCTTTCCTTGAGTGGATCCCATAGCTCTGGACAGTGGAAATTTATGTACTGTTCAAATCGATCACGCCAATATGCGTAATCCATATCAGCCAAAAACAGAGGAGGTTTATTATTAGAACCAACATCGTGATTCTGTTTTAACATATCCCTAATTCCTATAATATCTTCTTTATCCGCAACAACAGCCATTTGAAGATATACCTGAAAATTAACTCAAAAACGAGAACTTGCAAACTAATTAGTACCAAAGGCGTCACTTAGTAAGTGATGCACTCAAGTGTCGCAACAACTAGCGGCACTTGGCAAGTGACGCTATTGAGTGACGGATGAAGTGACTGATGACACTGTAAGTAAGTGTCGCTCAATCAAGCAAGTGACGCACTCAAGTGTCGTACTTGAGTGACATACTTGAAACAAGTAGGCGTCACTAGAAAAAGTGACGCAATAAATCAAAAGGCGTCACTAAAGGAAGTGACGCAATAAATCAAACAGGCGTCACTAACAGAAGTGACGCTTGATACACAAGTGACGTGCAGGAGTGACGCACGTAAGTGACGGTGAATTAGAGTGAACGACACTTAAGTTAAGTGTCGTATAAACCTCAAATGACGCTTCAAGTGACGCGTTCAAGTGACGGTTAAAACCCTAATTTGGGATTAGGTAGTGCCGCTGTAAGTGACGCGTCCAAGTGACGGATCGAGTGTCGCAAAACGGCTGCAAAATCCCAAAACCCTAAAAAAACTCGAACTTTCGTAAACCTAATGAAAATTCCTTGAACCCTAATGGACGAAACCTGTAAATGGTGAAGAATATCGACTGTATTTCACCTTAGCCACCCAAAATCCGTATGTAATCTTGATTCTTGATGCAAACAAAACCGAAATGAACCCAAAACGACTTCTAAACGTCAATATTATCACCTAATGTCTCTGATACCAGTTGAGAGTGCCCCTTGAAGTTGGATCTAGATAACTATTGACTACAATCGAAAGGCGGAATCAATCAATTGCAAGTATTGCTAACAAACACAAACCGAACAAATGTATTTCAACAATGAGAACGTGTATATCAGCTTGTATAACTGTTTGGGAACGATTACAAGGTAGCTTAGTCGACAAATGGTGCTAGGGTTTCGTCAACCCTAGTCGGAAACCCGTAGGTTTGTATTTATACTAAAAGTCAACCGACATGCGTCACTAGTGGAAGTGTCGCATGTGGCCGCCTTCATGCGTCACTTACCTAAGTGACGCTATGCGTCACTAAGGCAAGTGACGCCTAACCTAAAACTTAAGTGTCGCATATAACAAAAACTATATTTTCACTATACGACTAACGACACTTATTACAACTCGATAGACCAACTGACAGACAACCTAATATGCATCAACAACAAGAACATCCAAAAGATTTTATGAAACTAACCAATGGTTTGTTCTTAAACAGCAGTTCATATGGTGTTTTGTTATGAGGTTTAACAACTAGTACCCTATTCTGAACATAGCAAGCTGTGCTAACTGCCTCTGCCCAGAAGGACATAGGCAATTTTGCATCAGATAACATAGTTCTAGCAGCCTCAATTAGTGTCCTATTCCTTCTTTCTGCTACACCATTTTGTTGAGGAGTTCTAGGTGCACTAAACTCTCTCTTAATACCTTTAACTTCACAGAATTTATCCATCTCATGATTTTTAAACTCTGTTCCATTATCACTCCAGATGATTTTAACCAATTTATCCAATTGATTTTTCATCTTAGTTATAAATGATCTAAGTATTTCACCTATCTCATCTTTTGTTATAAGAAAGAAAACCCATGTAAATCTAGTGTAATCATCAATAATGACAAGGCAGTAAGACCTTTTCCCCATACTACTTATATTGGTTGGTCCAAATAAGTCCATAAGCAATAAGTGTAAGGGTGTGCAGTTGGTATTCACAGTTTTGGACTTAAAAGAAGTTTTGTGTTGCTTTCCCTTTAGGCAAGAAACACAATGATCATCACATGAATATACCTTTTCAGGCAAACCTCTAACAAGCTTGTTTTTGACAAGTTTATTAATGGTTTTATAATTCAAGTGACACATCCTTCTATGCCACAATTCAGATTCATTCAGACTTTCTTTTGAAATAAGACAGTTTAAATCAGATTAAGGTGACATGTTTGCTAAGTCACACTTATATACATTATCTTTCCTTGGAATTCTCATTAAAATCATATTTTCTGGTATCTTAAATTCCTTGGACAAGATAAGGCATTAAGTGTCAGTAAAATAGACTGGATTCTTTTTATCTGTGATTTGACTCACACTTAGCAAATTGTACCTCAACTGTTCCACAAAATACACATCATGAAAACTTATCTTATCACTTTGCACTGTTCCTTTTCCTGTAATCTTCCCTCCTTTGGGATTACTTCCAAATGCTACATATCCTCCATCAAATGATTTGAAGTCCTGTAGCTTTCCTTTGTCTCCAGTCATGTGCCTTGAGCAACCACTATTAACATGCCATAAGCTCTTTGGCTTGCCCTGCACAAACATCAAAAAGAGAATTAGTTTCTCTTGGGAACCCTAACCAATTTGGTCTTGGGTTTCCCATGTGCATCATTAAAATCAACTCTCTGGAAGACAATTGATTTTGATGCACTGTTAGATTTGGAAACTTTGGATATAACAGTGTTCTTTGGTTTCCAAACCCAACTAATTTCAGACTTAACAGTGGGAGTTGGCCTAACAGTGGTAAGCCTTAGGCTTGTGTTAATTATTCTAGCAGTGGTAGCCATACTTGATGTAAACATTCTTTTGAAATTTTTAACACTAGCAATGGCTACATGCTTAACAGTGGTAACACTTCCCACTATATTAGTCTTTTTACCTTTGTTGGCTTTGTTTGGTGGTATCACTGCCGCATTCGTAGCAGTGTTTGTAGTTGTACCACTGTTAGCCGTATTCTTCATCCTCTTGACAATGGCAACATGATTAACTTTTGATTTAAAATTTTGTTTATTAATCATGTTTGCTGCTGTCCATAATGGTTTCACAACCCTAGTGAAATTCTTAGGATTGTGATAACAATCATGTTTGCTGCTGTCCATAATGGCAACATGATTTAAAATTTTGTTTATTAATCATGTTTGCTGCTGTCCATAATGGTTTCACAACCCTAGTGAAATTCTTAGGATTGTGATAACAATCATGTTGAAGATGATTGGTTTTTCCACAAATATAACAAGATTTTTCTTTTACCAATTGAAAATTCTGCCCCAATCTTTGTGAAACCATTTGGTTCCAATTTCTTTGATTGCCTCTTGGTGCAGTTTTAGTAAAAGGTTTTGGTGAAGAAAGTCTTGTTTTGCAATCACAGTTAATACAATTATCATTCAAATTTGTCACAGATTTTGACTCCTGCTTAACTGTTTTACTAACAAATCCTAGACCCTTTCTAGACATATTAGTATTGATCACTTGTTCTATCTGTTGTTTGGCCTTTTCTTGAAACAATCTTTTACCCTCTTCTAGTTTATCAACATTTAGTTCAGAAACTAGACCAGTTACTCTTTTACTACTTTCAGATGATGAATGAGATGATTTATTTGTTGAGCAACTCTCACTTTCAGATATATCACAATTCTCATCATCTTCTTCACTCCAATCACTAATTTCAACTTTATCAAAATCCAAATCTTCTTCTAAACTCTTAACTGGATCAGCCTTTTTAACATCATCATTCATTCCTTCTTTAAGAGAATTGATATCAATATCAGTTTTGGAAGGAAAGTAGTTGTTGTTATAAGGAGGAGGTACATTACTGTATCCTAACCCAGTCTTAAGCTTATCATGAATCTGTGAATTGATAAGTTTATTGACACTTTTGGATGCATTTTCTAAGTTACTTACATTAAGTCTTATGCTATCTCTCTCACATGTGACTTCAACAAGTTTCTTAGTTAACACATCTACTGTATCTTTAAAAGTGTCTCTTTCCCATCTAGCGTATGCAATGTCATATTTAAACTGTATTTCATTGACTTCATATGCATTTATCTGTTTTTCAAGATTTTCAATTGCTACTATGGTGTGTTTACTTTTGATTTCCCATTGTTTTAATTCATCACACACTTTCTGATTATGATCCCTGTAATGTTTAACAGTTTGTTTACAAACAGCAGAACATAATTTGTTTTGTACCTCATAAGGAATTTCTGACTTCTTGTCAGACTCAGCAATGGCCATGAAGCACTGATTCTTTACTTCATGCTCTTCTTGATCACTCCAGTCCCATCCACATCCATCCACAGAAACAAAAGCATTTGATGAAGCACTCTGAATTGGTACATTCATTGTTTGAACCACATTGCTTCCAGTTCTTTGTCCATTACCACTACCATTCTGTTCATTCTTTGGACTTTTGCATTCCCTTGCAAAGTGTCCCATCTTATGACAGTTGAAGCGTTCAATCTTACTCTTATCAAACCAACTAGCATCATTCCTTTTATATGCAAAGTTGTTCCTCCCAGTTCTCTGCATAAATCATTTTGCCCTCTGAGTTATTAAAGCAATTTGTAAGTTAATATCCATCTCTTCAAGATCATCTCCATCAAATTGTTCTAAGTCTTCGTTAGTAAGTGAAGAGTTCACGTTACTAGCAAAGAAAGATTCCAATATCTGATCATTCGAGCAGTTTGATGATAATCCATATCCTCCAGAAACATAATTAGAGCCTTTGTGACTTGGCTCTGCTTTAGTTCCATCCATAGACATAAAAGCAACATTGTTGTTATTGTTTACAGAACCCTGCTTCTTGCTTTCCACTTTAGTTTCAAAGTTCCTAAGATTATTATAGATATCTTCAAGCTCTTTTGACTCTAAATATGCACTTTGTCTCAACCCAACTGTGTAGATTGTCCATTCCTCACCCAATTACCTCAAAAACTTTCTGTTTAAATCATCCTTATCAATTTTCACTTGATGATTCTCCAGATCTCCTACTAACTTTGAAAACCTGTCAAAGGTTTGAGTCAAAGTTTCTAATTTTGCAGAGTTAAAGTTCTCATATTGCTATTTTAAAAGAGATCTTTTGTTCTTTTTGGTACTGTCATTACCACCAAATCTCTTTTCAATAGTTTTCATAAGAACTTTAGCATCCTGACATGCTTCAAACCTGCACTAGTATTCATTAGGAATAGATAATAACAGAGTACTTAATGCTTTATACTCTATTGATCTAACTTTTCTCTCTGCTTCTAAAGTTGGTGGTGGTCTTGCTTGTGCAACACCATCACTATCAAGTGTTACTGGAGGACCATTAACAACAACTTCCCACATCTGATAATCTGTGAGAAGCATGTATTGTCTGATCCTGTTCTTCCATAGATCAAACTCGTCAGGCCTAAGCATGGGAATCTTAGTAACCTGGATTCCTTCATTACCTTCTGCTGCCATTGATTCAAAAAGTAGATCTAAATTTTTTTTGAAAATCAATCAAACAGTAATCCTAGATCTTCCTGTATTCAAAGCTTAACCAAAGCTCTGATACCACTTGTTAAACCCAGGCAAATCTAATAAACAATTCAATAAGCTTTGAATTATTATTAAGAAGTTGCGGAATCACACTCAATAATATTAAGAAGATCAAGAATTATAACAATTTGTAATACACAATTAATTATCAAAAGCTTCAATCTTATTAATGATATAAGACGAATACACTTAAGTATTAGGGTTACAGAAAACCTTAAAGCTGCGTAAAATAAATCTTAACCTAATCTAGGTCTAAGGATCTCTATTTATAATGCATAGAATCCTACACAATCTCTAGTTATTATGGTATTCGAATCTATCCCATAAATAACTCTAACCGACTTATAAGTTTACACCAACAGTGGCTAATACACATTCTAATTAACAGTGGTTAACTTGTACAAAAACCAAATACATATATCCAACAGTGGCAGCCTTCAATACTAGTAGTGGCTAGTTCTTCAATTCTTCTAACAGTGGCTATCAACAAAACTAACAGTGGTAAGTCTTCAACACTTGATCAATTCCGTTCAGATCCCAACACTTAGAGTTTACAACAATAGTCTTTGCTTGATCAACAAGCCCGATC